>CP131456.1:59711542-60311542 GCA_030664755.1 Microcos paniculata | reverse complement strand
GTAGACTTGTTATGACATGACTTTTTTTTTGAGAATCTGAATGGTACCATTAATGAATCTAAAAGTTGTTAGAAAGATAAATGTGCTTGAATAAATGAGATTTAGTGGTGCCACCCTTGGTTTAGATGTAACTAAACTGTAAATAATTTAAGATCATTATGAATTTAAAATATTACCACTTTTCCTATTATATTCACCATCCGTAATTTCATCTTATTAAAATTATTAAGGCCTTTTCTGTTGGAGAAAAACAACTATAAGTTAAAGCTTTTCAATTAAATAAAATAACTAAATTTTCCAGTAGTATATTTTATTTATGAAACTCAATGTTATTAAGGCGCTCAACGCCAACTACTTTAGCGCCTCTTAGTGTATGAGGTGAGGCTTTTGCTCCATTGTCTTAAGCCCAAGAAGCTGAAAAGGCACGCCTGATGGAAGAGATTGTAGGTTTTTTGTTTTTTTTCTCTCTTTTTTAAGTTTTATTAATTTACATGTTAAAAGTCTAAGAAGACACTACTTTAAACCTTCTAACTGAATTTAAGATGCTTAAATAGTAATAATTTCCTTAAAAAGATGGCCCTAATTTATTAGGCATCAATGTTTCAAGAGTTCTATTAAGTAATAAGTCTATTGAGAATAGAGAGTCTAGTACGTTTGAAGACTTACAACTTACTAAGTAATAAGTCTAGTATGTTTGAAAAGCAATAGCCACTAGAATTTTAGGAATAGAATTCTGATTTTAGGGAATGACTTAGAGTTAAACTAGAATGACTTGGTCCTTATTCTAGCTCCCCTGTTACTATTATTGTTCTTGTCAAATTATAAGGAATGGTAAGATATAGAGTTGTAGAAGGGTGGTGTTAGTTCTCTTTGATAACCTTAGCAATCTAGTTTTTAAATTTTGATTAATTGATTGAGAAGGGCTTTAAATGTGTACATATTAGATAAATTTGTTATCATATATACTAGTCGCATTACTTGTTTGGTATACTAGTTGCATTACTTGTTTGGTTTGAAAGTTGAGATCCTCTTGTTAAGTCTTTTCAGTTTGCTTTCATGCCTATATATGTACCCATTTGATCTGGTTAAATATGTAAGTTGCTTAACTTGTGCTCGATGATGTTTCCACTTTTTATAGAGATGATCCTTGTACTGAGATGGTTTGTCGTCAATTGTGGTGTTCTCAAGGGAAAGAAAGGTTTGTGGTGTCCTTCTTCGAGGTGATTTCTGATCACTCTCATCAATAATATTTTTGCTTTTCAAAAAAAAAAGGGAAAGAAAGGCTTATCAACAAACAATTGTTGTACGTCAATTGTGAACAATAATGTTTAGTTGGTTGTGTCATGTAATTAGAATTCAAGTACACCTTTGTAAAATACTTTTTTTATATTAATGAAATTTACAATTTAATTTATTATAATCTTTTTATTGTACTGGTCTATTTTTGTTTCATGCAATTATTTTATAAGTAAATATAAATTAGAGAGTTAGTATGAGAATTTACCTACAAAATTCGATTTTTCTTTTATGAAATTATAGCTCTTAACGACGGAATTTAACCATTTTAGAGACAAAATAATAGGTCATTACCATAGAAATCAACAAAATTACCAATAGAATTTTCATACTTGGCAACGGATTTTGTAAAACAGAAACGGAAATTAGCGACGAAATGGATGGTCAAACCTTAAAAAAGAGTATTTTGTTCATTACTTACCAATGGAAATGAGGGCCTTAGCAATGGAATACTCCGTCGACATTTAATAAAAATAGCGCCGGAATTTAAATTTAATGACGGAATTAAAATAGCGACTTGAATATTCTCGTCTGAATATTTCCGTCAGTAATTCCGTTCCTAAAATAAAATAACAACAGAATCTTCCTTTTTAACAACGGAAAAATCTGTTGCCTTTTCCTGTTTTTCTCTATCTATCTATTAAAATTAAGTTAAATTATTATCTATACTACTATATAAAAGAAATTATGTGAATTTATAAAATTGCCCATTTTATCTCAAATTCCCTTTTTCTATCTATTTCTTACTATAGGCTTTTAGTCATTTTACATTCCACTATTTTTTTAATCTATTCTTAAAATGGTGGGACCCCATACACACACACAATCATTATTATATATAAATACTATTATATATATTATAAATGCTACTAATATATATATATATATATGTATATATATATACACATATAAATACATACAATATACATATATATATTAATATATATATATGCATACATATAATACTACTTAGGGGGCGTTTGGTTCAAGGTATCTTAGATTACCAGAGTTATGTGATTACCAGGTTATAACATAACCTAGGGCATATTCCCGGAATGTGCACAATTTTTGTTTGGTTGAGATTCCCGGAATATAAGATTAACCTGTTTGGTTGGAGGGTATATGTTCTGTTAAAATGGATAGTTTACTATAATGCCCTCAATACAACACTTAAGCTTATTTCTTATTTATTCAATATTTTGTACAATTGTTGTAATTTTGTTAAGTTTAATAATTAAACATGACTAACATAAAAATTATTTAAGTAATAAACTTAGTAAAATATTGTATAATTAATTTAATGATTATATAAGTTAAGTTTAATTATGATTTTAACAAAAAAGAAATTATGCTTTTAGTTTAATTAAACTAACATATAATTATTAATTTAGTAATTATATAAGCTAAGTTTAATTATGTTTCTTAATCAAAATAAATTACGCTTAAAAAACCATTGTAATTTATCAATTACATAAGGTTATTAGGGTCCAAAAGGGTAAAATACTGAGGGCAAACTAAGAAAAATTTTAAGATAACCTGGTTATCTTACATTACTTAAGAATTTGAAAGTTATCACATAACCTCATTTTAAGGTTATATGCTGATGTGGCAGTAATATGATATAACCTTGGTTATCTCATTACTTCCAACCAAACAAGGGTATATAAGATAATAAAGACCAGATAACCGGGGTTATCTTGCATAACCCCCAACGAAACGGCCCCTTAAAGTTAAGTTAGAAATGACAATTATTAATCATTTTCTTAATTTTGATGTCATTTTAGGCTATTTTTGAAATGGGTTAAGTGGAACTTATTTGATATTTCAATATGTTTTAGTGAGATCTATGGAAGTGGTGATGAAGTTTATAGATTTTGAGTTTTGGATTTTTTTTCTTGGATTTTTTTATACTTTATTAGTTTTGGTCTTTTTTTAATTTTATATGGTTTTGAGATTTTTTATGTTAAACTATATGTATGTTATATATGCACAATTTTTCATTAGTTTACTTATGATATATATACACATTTAAATAAATACACATATAAATATACATATAAACATATACGATTATCTATATATAATGTACATATTAATTTCCCGCAACGAAGTGCGCAGGCCATTTGCTAGTTAATTATTAAAACTATATAAAAGTAAAGGAGAAATAGGCATAGAGGGACAAATGTCACATCCCCATGGGTTGTCCCTATTATTTTTTTTATTTAGTTTTCTTTTATAATTCTTTTTGTTTTTTCCTTTTCTTCTTTCTTTTTTTTTTTTTTAGTTTATTTTAGTTTTAATTTATTCTTTAATTAATATTTTTTAAATGGGCCTAGAAAAATAGGTTGATTTTTTTATTAAAAAAACTTTAAGAGAATTCTTTTCTGTTTTTTATATTATATATCATATTAAAATTTAGTTATTATTAAAAAAATTACTACTATTTGATATATATATATATATATTTATTGATTAGTTAATATTTTCAACTTATATATATATAATAATTGATATAATATATTTTATTTATTAGTTGATTAACTTTTTTTATTTTAACTTTTTTTTTGGACATATAATTGAGTCATAGATTTTTTTGTTATTTGATTTTTAGAAACAATTATGATTACTCTCTTGAAATATTTTTAAAAATTTAAACATTAAAAATATGTTTGGCACATATGATAGTGAAATAATATGAAAAACTTATAAAGTTTTAAATATGACTTCAAAATTTATTAAATTTTAATTTAAAAATTAAAAAAATTAAGCCCGGGGCATAGCCTGGGCAACTTCTAGTATATATACACATATAGATATAGATAGTTGTGTTGTGTGTGTGTATACCGATTGCAGTTAATATATATATATATACAGGTTATAATTAATAAATATGGAGGAGCTTTTGGTCGGCCTATAGCTAGGTTTCTCCTCAACGGAAGAATATGATTTTTGACCGATGAATTTCAAGTCCAAAAGAGAGAAAAAGATCGAATATAATACATTAAAGAAAGGCAGAAAGTTTAAGTTCATTACTGGTAACAATAATAATAAGGTTCATTTCCACTCTCTAAGTATATATATCTGTCCTTTACTTGCGGGGGGCATTTTGCTCTGCTGCTTTAGAACCTAAATTTGGATGAATTCAAACTCTACGCTCATCATTAGGCAGAAGCCAAAAATAAGTTGCCGCATCTCTAATTAAACCCTACCTATACTTCTCTACGCTATTTTATAATTAAGGCAGGCAAGATTGATTAATTTAATACTTATTATATCAAGAGATCAAAGAGAAAAGCAACTAGAAGCCCTAAACAGTAAGCACTAAGCAGAAAATTAGGAAGAAATAAAAACGTCATGACAGGGTGGGATTGATGTCATCATTAAAGCCCACAGTGCAAATGGGGAGACGGAGAGGGAGAGGGAAAGGGGGAGGGGGGGGACTTCTCTCGTGGGTTAAGTTAGTGGTGCTGCAGCTATCATAAAATGTTTGAATATATTTTTGTCTTCTTAAAGGAAAAATGAAAAATCCCACAACTTAAAAAGTTGTACAAAAAAGATGAAAAGATAAAACATTGGGGGACCAAAGCAGCCATGCGTGTGACCACAAAAGAGTCCTAAAAAATATAAACCATCCCTTCTCTAAGCAATTCCCCTTGACAAAGCAATAGTATTTATAGCACAGCACAGAAACAAAGTCTCTAGCAGAAGCCTTTCCATATGCCCTTTGATATTGAGTAGTACTGGAATCTATATAAATGTATGATGGTACTTGAAATTTTTTCCATTCCTATAAACGGTTGTTTTTTTTTTTTGTTTTTCTTTCACTTATTCAATCATCATCATGATTTGATCTCAAAATATATTATATATATTTATTATAAACCCAGTTCGATTTGAAATATTTATGCTTAAGACAAAAAAAATGTGGTTTGCCCCATCTTTATACACAATTATGGTGTTGAAAAGGGTTAAATGAAAAGGTACGTTGGTTGAATGATTTTGGTTATGCTTTTCCTGGCCAAGCTGCTTCTATATCCGTGTAATTACGCAGAGTTTGCTGCCGGTCTGGTCATCAAAATTTCAAGAGCTTGCTAGCAAGCTTTAAGTCATGATTTTTCCCTTCATCCTTTCTTTTTGACAACCTTTTTTTCCATAAACAAAAACATTGCATATCGATACATATGTATTGAACCACCTGATGTTTAGGCGCCCAACCAACCAACAAGTTGGGGGGCAGCATGAAATAGAGCTCGTGGTGAATGATAATTAAGCAGGATATATAGATATATAGATGTGTGTGTGTGTGGAGAGAAGAGAAATGGCGAATGGTAGTGTTAATTATTGGAAGCTCGCGCGGGATACTGTGCCATTTGTCAAAAAGCTAATGGAAACATCTATTATTCTCTTGGGAGTCTTGGTCTATAAGTTTAATAAATATATATAGTACTCCATAGATGCATAGACGACGAGTCATTGAATTTCACCGAGCAAGCAAAGCTAAATGATTTCTTTTTCCTTTACGATAACGTGATCATCAAAACAAAATGAATAAGCAAGAGATATTGCTCCACCATCATTTTTATTTCTAAATCTCCTAGATACATAAAATTATATCATATATATGGTAAATAAATTAAATCTCTCAGCTTCAATTTAGTTATATATATTTTGGTTGAATATTAGATTGTTAGTTCAAATGGTTAATCCTTTGATAATCATAAGTACTAATAATCTTGTCAACATATAATAAAATAAAGCAAGTTTAGTTTAAATTTATGCTTGAAATTGCATATCAATTATTATTTGAAACAGAAATAAGGATTTGTCTGGACTCAATTATCTCAAAACTACTACAAGAGAATGAGAAGCATGCATGGATGTTCATTGTGGAAAGTGGAAACACCTTTCTCTCACATAGTATTCAATAGAGGGTTCATTACTTTAAAAGTACTAGAAAGCCACTATGGCGGTGAGTTTCCCAATTAAGCTGAACATTCTACAAGGGAAGACTTGTAATGCATTTTGGTTTGGTGATGCATTGGGAATTAACAACGTCCTAACAGAATAAAAAGCGAGGCTGCCCTGCCCCGCCAAACCATGCATGACAATATTAATGCTTTACATGAGTCATGTGAAAATGAAATTTAAGAGCACACCATTTTTTTTCCAAAAAAAAAATTTAATGCCTCCTTAGAAGACATAGACTACTCTCTCTCTCTCTCTCTAGATATATATATATATATATATATATATACACTCATTCGAATCATTAATTCTCATTAAATGTTACTATTCTATGATCTATATATAAAATCTAGTAGCTACTTTCAAAATGGCAAAATTTATTTAAGTGATGGGATCCGGAACAAGGGAGGGAATTTATAGGCAAATGTATTTATGTATGAATTAATAAATTCCCACGTAACTGAAAGCCAATAAAGAAGGGTGAGGATTGAGGAAGAGGCGAAGAAGAAGAGCAGAGCAGCTAAAGAGAGAGAGAGAGAAAAGGTTTGGGGGGGGGGGGGGGGGAGAAGGGGAAAGAGGGTGGAGTGTGTTCCAAGACACAATGATTACATGGTCTTGGGGAAGCAGAAAGGGTGGCGTGGAAATAGCCAAGAGTGTGGAAGAACGTGGGGGCTTGACCGAGGTTGGAAAAGGAAGAGGCTAGGCGAGGGGATGCCCTGTATAAGTTAGTATTTTTTTTCTTATTTAAAAGAAAAAGAAAAAAAAGGTGAGAAATTAGGAGGGAAAATATAAAAAATAAAAGAAATGTAAAGGGTTTAGCTAAGCCTTTTATCATGATGATACTATCAGCCTTTTTGGTCTTTGGTCGGTCGACAATCTGTGTGTTGTGTGTTCACTGTGTTTTGTTTTTGTGTTTCCCATCCCCACTTTCTCTCTCCAACTGCACTCACAGAGTGTAATTATACACTTTGAACCAATTACAAAGCAACAAATATTATTATTTTATATTTTATTTTATTTATATAGAGGGGAGAGAGAAATGCATTTGGTCATGGAGTACTATAAACTATTGGAGTTTGTATATAAATAAATAAATATATTTAAAAAAATAAAGAAAAAGGATCCTCTCCCCAAACCCCAATTCCAAACCTGATAGCTACAGGGAATGGATAGAGAATGCCGTAAGAAGAAAGGAAAGGAGACTAGCAGTACTTGCAGAGTCTATAAATTTAGAGTGGTGGAAGAAGGAAGGAAAGGGCACAGATCATCAGAGAGAAAGAAAATAACAAAAGAACCAAAAAGACACCAACACAAAGCACAGAGGGAAAAGGAAAGCTTATTTTGAAGCAAAGGATAAAAAAGGGCCTTCACCCACAAAGGCGTGGCAGAAAATAACCTACCCAAGTGAAAGAGATTGAGTGATCATTCATATTCATATTCATAGACAAGTCCAATCCTTTTTGGCTTTGCTTTGCTTTTCTTTTACCACCTCACCTCCTCCACCACCCACAAAGCTAGCCATACAAAAGTAGAAGAAGAAGAAGAAGAAGAAGAAGAAGAAGAAGAATATAGAGGGACTTATACCGCTCTCTGAAAAGTTCATCTATCTATGTAACATATCAAACGGAAGGTCTGTCTCTCTCTTTTTTTTGCTTCGTTCTTTCTTTCTTTCTTCCATAACCCCTTTTTTTCAATTCATCCCCCCTTCCCTCTAGGAAAGTGTCAACCACCTTCCATATATCGATCCTTTTCGTATATTTTCATATCGGAGAGAAGCAAGTGATCCATATACATGAAAACAACTTCATATCTATATTCAATTTCTATCTCCTTAATTTGTCTGCTTTTGCCATATATTGAGGCAGAGTTATAAGGAGGGAGCAAAGGGCAGAGGGGAAGAGGCTAGCTAGCTAGGGATTATGTGCGGAAAGAAAGAAGAAGATCAAGGGGAGTGTTCGCAAGCTATCCATAACATACAAGGTTACCAAGAACAGTTGTTTATTCAACAACACCAACAGATGCAGCAACAACAACAACAAAGCAATGATTTGTTTGGAGCAAGTAGGGGAGGATTGATATTCCCTGAAGTATCACCCATCCAGCTCCCATGGTCTCTCCCTCCCGTTCACACTTTCAATCCAACCCACTTCGCTGGAAACCCGGTTCGAGACCATGACCCTTTTCTTGTCCCTCCACCGCCATCATCATATGGGGCTTTATTCAACAGAAGAGCTCCAGCCCTACAGTTTGCATATGATGGCCCATCAGCTGATCATCTAAGGATCTTATCTGACACGCTGGGGCCTGTCGTTCAACCCGCTTCTGCTCCGTTCGGGCTGCAAGCTGAGTTGGGCAAGATGACTGCTCAAGAAATCATGGATGCTAAGGCTCTTGCTGCTTCTAAAAGTCACAGTGAAGCTGAAAGGAGGAGAAGAGAACGAATCAACAACCATCTGGCCAAGCTACGCAGCTTACTGCCAAGCACCACCAAAGTAAGTTGTAGTCATTGCATAAATCATAATATTATTAATCAAGAAAATTTTATTCACGAAACAAAACAAAAAAAATGCTTATAAAATTTGTCAAAAAGAAACCATTATAAATCATCATGCGTACAACATGTCCTAGTATATTTATATGGAAGTGTCATACACCTTTTATGCACCCTTTTTGTTTTGTATTATAATAATGAGCTTTTTCCCTTCAAAGATATCTGTAGATCTTCCTAAGATTCTACTTAGATGGTTGGTCTGATAATATGCTGATTCTATTAAAACCTACCCATTGAGACATGAAAGGTCGTCGCATTTCTTTCTTGGCCCTTCTTTTTCAATCTTGGCGGTTTCGATCTTTTCAACCAAAAAAATGCTTGTCTTTTGGTTTTTTGTTACTACCAGTCTTGTGGTAGTTCCAAGACGAGGAAAAAATAAAATACGAAAAGGGAATTTGCGTTAATGTCGCTCCGTTGATATGATAAAGAGAAACCAAGGAGCAGTTAAAAAGCTTCCATGGAAATTTCTTGCCGGATCATCAGTGAAATTAAGCGAGGAATGAAAAGAAATAAAGAGAGACAAACTAGCATCCTTTGTCAGTCACACTATTAGCCTTGAGGAAAATTAAAATAAAAAACCCCCCACCATTGCCATTAACAGCCTATTCTTCGAGCTACTTTCCAGTTTGAATCATCAAAGCAGGTAGAAAACAGAAAAATCACTCTATTCTTTTCACACACTAAAACCCACTTTATCATACAATTTCGTGTCTATTTGATGCTAGCAGTCACTTTAATTTAAAGTTGTCTTCTGTTTTTCTTCTTTTGGTTTACTTCTTGTGGTGGCATTGATGGGAGGACAAAGCTTTAGTGATAAGGCTAGCATAAGTAACCTAATTAACATGCATGTTTATTAGCAGTTTAAACAAGTGCTTTTAACAGCATTTCATCAACATCTGTTTCGTACAAATAAAGTTTCTGAAATGCTTCTTTTTTTAATGCTCTTGTTTTGGTTATAACTTGTGACAAATAGACGGACAAGGCTTCATTGCTTGCAGAAGTAATCCAACATGTGAAGGAGCTGAAGCGGCAAACTTCTTTGATAGCAGAAACGAGTCCTGTACCTACCGAAATCGATGAACTAACAGTGGATACGTCAGATGAAGATGGTAAGTTCGTGATCAAAGCTTCACTTTGCTGTGAAGATAGGTCGGATCTTTTGCCCGACCTAATCAAGACACTGAAAGCCTTACGTCTAAAAACACTAAAAGCCGAGATCACAACCCTTGGTGGACGTGTAAAGAATGTTCTGTTTATTACCGGAGAGGAAGACTCAAGTAGTAGTGGGGATCAGCAACAGCAGCAGGAGCAGCAATATTCTATCAGCTCAATACAAGAAGCATTGAAAGCAGTGATGGAGAAGACTTCTGGGGACGAGTCTTCTTCGGGGAGTGTTAAGAGACAAAGAACCAACATCAGTATTCTTGAACACAGGTCTCTTTAATTTTCAAAAATAGAAGGCCTTTAATATTTAACTCTTTTTTTTTCTTTTTTTGGGTTATCTCCGGCTATTGATGAGGGTGTTTATTTTACTATCGTTTTCATTATTTCTTTGTGTGTTTTTGTGTATTTCTTCTGCCAGTGGAGAAAATAGGTAATGATCATGGTGTGTCTTGTGTACTTAAAATCGGTTGATTTAAAAGAATATATAGAGAGAGAGAGGGAAAGAGAGGGGCATGGCAATGGCTAGCTGGTGATGAGCAAGCATCAGCTAGCTGGTGAAGCAAGCAGAGAGATAAAAGAGAAGGAAATAGGCAAAAAAACAGTGGAGGATCTTTTTCGTGGGAAGAGAAACCTTGTATCAAAACCTTTACATAGAAAACGTGAATTTGATGGGTCTGATGATAAATGAGATGGGGTAGAAGCAGAAGCAGAAGCAGTTGGGAGTTGGGACAAAAAAACACAAACGTTCTCTGAGAGAACGTCTCTGGAGAGTGGAGGCTAAGTCTGGACTTTCTTTTCTTAATATTTGTATGTATATGTTACGTATAGCAGTAAATAGAAAGTACTGCCCTTTTTTTTCTCTCTCTCTCTCTCGTCAGTTTGGTCGGAATATATATATATATATATAATATATTATGAGCATATCATAAGCAATTAAGAATGGTGACGGAGGTGTTGTTTGTCATCATCTTCTGAATGTATGCATTGAGTTGATCAGACCTACTAAAACTACGTCGTCCCCACACACCACACTCGACACTCCACCATCATCGTTTCAACCTTGGGATTTAGCTGCTTCTCATCACTTTCACACTAACTTGCTGCTTTTGTTTTTCGTTGGAAGAAAATGAGTGGACAGTGGATGTTTTAGAGGAGAGAGAGGGGAAATTAGAAAAACCCTAATGAGGCTGGCAAAGCATGTTCTATGCACGATAGAAAGAGACTACTGTTTTTAGCAAGGCCATGTACATATATATTATTATTACTACTACATATATTCATAATATTGTATTTGACTTTCTTGTTCTAATTTCTTCTCTTTGGTCATCATATTGTCCTTTTTATTTTCTCCCTTTTCTGAATATTTAGTAGTGTGAATTATTATGAGCCACTACATGAGTTCTGCTTGATATGGTTCTTTGTTTTTGTTTTTATATTTTTTAGTTAAGAATATATTTATGTATCCAAAAAAATTCATGTGTTACGATAATGAATACATATGGGATTTATACTTATTATTTTTCTTAATTAAATTGATGACTATTATAAATCAATAATTGAGAATATATATTTATAGTAAAAATAGAGATTTAGTACGAAAATGTGAATGATATTATATATATATATATATATGAAAGGGTAAGGTAGGAGGGTTATTATTTTGTGTATACATTGACATTATTTTAGATTTTCATTATGATTCCGTAATAATCCATTTGTATCTATGTACATATCTGTTATTTACTCTATATATATATAAAGAGAGTATTTACTCATTTTTTTAATAAAATGCACTTTCATTTCATTAATTTAATCAAGAGTTCCAATACAATAGAAGTACTTCATAACCAATTAACGCAGTAAAAATAAATCACTTTTCCTATGAAAATATTCAACCATCTGAAGTTTGTTTCAACAAGCGTGAAAATTGGATTTGACTTATAGAACTATATTGTTGAAAAGTTGGACATAGAACCTTTCATCTATAAATGCCATGTTCATCGTCCTTTGGTTTACTTTGTTTCCTTTGAAAGAAGAACTTTTACGTAGTGATAGGAAAACTACCAATTTGTAGATTTCTGTGATAGGTTGATACTTTCCAAGGCAATTACATATGTCATATGATCATGTGTGCGTGTGTGAACTTATGGATATATATATACGTGTACATGCACACAAATTCAAATCCAAATCATAGCTATTTTAATTTTTCCACTAAATAAATATTCTACAATGAATTAATTTGAAATTTAACTGCCCTTCACATTGTACCCAATTATCTGATTGAATTTAGTTCTTTCGTTCAAAATGATATATTTTTATTGGAATGTAAGATTTTATTCAAATTCCAACTATTCTTTGCCACTTTAATTAAGGAAAATGTTTTTTGACCCGTCTATTTCATTCCATCTCTGTCCCTCCTGATGTGGTTTTCCTAATTACTAAAAGTTTAGGTCCACTTTTAATAATGATTATTATTAAAGGGTAAGTTTTGTTATAGGTTTTAATTAGAAAGAAAATAAAGTGAGATCAGAAAAACAAAAGTTACGTCAAACGGGATGAAAAGCGGGACAAAAATGTGTGGGTCATGTAACATTACTGTTTAATTAAAGATTCAAGCAGAAACTTGTGAGTTTCTTGAACTTCTTAATCTGTACTATATTATTTTTTGTTCCAATTTCTTAAAATGTATTGTTTTCAACTTCCTTATGATTTGTTAAGCATATATATATATATATATATATATTAATTGCTAGATCTTCAATGCATAAATACTTTTTCCTCTTTAAGTAAGACTTAAGTAAAAATTAAAAAAAAAAGAATAAACATAAAATTTACATAAAGCTTTCTTATTGAAAAAGATTATATATCTATATATATATATATATATATATTCAAAATTATTTATATATTTCATTACAAATGCATTTCTAATTATTAAAGTTAAACAACCCAGTATTTACTTTAGTGATCGATGCAATCTATCTACATTGAAAGAGCTGTAAACTTTTCATTTAAATCAATTTGCTTACCCCCACAAAAAAAGAGCAAAAAAAAAAAAGTCATTTTGCATACAGACAATATATCCATTCAAGAAGATGAAGGGTCAACCAGGCGGCCGGAACATTAACATGCAATGCAATTGAGTTATAAGTCACATAACGATGGAGTAGAGGCAACCAAAGAAAAGTGGCAAACAAGATCTTTCCATTATTTATGAGTTCCAAATCCAAATCGGTGGAAAGTAAAAAAGATGACGAGATATCAGAGAGAAATAGTAATATTATACATGTATATAGTTAAAAGGTGACTAGTATAGCTATATATGCTGAACCCAATTGGTCGACGACGAATTGAACTATATAGAAAATATTATTATAGATTATAGATAAAGCAGGGGTACTCCTGAAAGAATCTAACAAGTCCTATATATATATATATATATATATATCTAGGCAGTTGCCTGTTACTGTGGGGGGAATCAAGCAGCTTTTCCTCATGCTAGCTGATAAAGGTGACTGTTGTGGTCAACTGAAATTAAGACAAGGTTTAATAAGTAGAATCGCAGCTGAAATGCTGTGAAATTTGAAGACAGGCGCTGATGAGCCCCGTTGTACTACACGACTGTTGCACCATGTTATTGTTGGAAAGGAGCTAGCTAGCTAGCCGCTAGGGAATTAATATTAATTGTTCTACTTTTATTAATTTGTGTCATTGCTCTTACCTTTGTATATCTTAAGAGACTCTGACAAAAAGAGCGGGCATGCAGCAGCCAGGATTAATATGCAACTTCAAAGTTACCGATATATATCCCAATTTAGTCATTCTCCGACTTACCAACATTATCCCATACACCGCCCTTATAAACCCCACAATCAAATGTCTGCTCTAATTTGAAACCGCAATATAATTAATATATGGCTTGCTATCGAGAAAGTGTTTAGAGAGAGAGAGAGAGAGAGAGAGCAAAGGATGGCGAACGGATGGATAGAGCTTGGCAAAGATAGTGGATTTTTGGTGGGTGCTTATATATTTTTCTTTATCTTGCTAACTACGGCCAGCTAGTTGATATATTATCTTTTGTGCGTAACTACACTTTATTTTGTGCGAATAGTGACTCAAATTATCAAATATTTTAACTTGCAATTCTTATATTGGTAAGTGTGCTTACTATATTAGTGGTAACTTGCAATTCAATCCCCAGGCCCAACCCATCATTAAGGCAGGCCTTGCTTGAATGGAAGCTTGTGTCTGGAGTAATCTTTTTAATGCCTGGCCCTGGGGCATGAAAGCTTCGGCTTGAAGGGTTAATAAAGAGTGAAAGTGAAGAGAGTCCTTTCCTAAATCCAAAGGAAAATGAAACTTCCGGCTGGGCCCTTTGGCTCCTGTGGCCCGTGGAGTAGCCATCCATCACATTCACACCATCCGAAACACAAATGACCCAACAATTTACAAGGATAATATCTTGAACGACATTTTATGCTGTTATGTTTGATATCAATGTCAATGTCAGTTTGATCAGAACTTAAAAGTATTAACAACGCACAACTAATTCCAAACCCATTACTTCTGTTATTATGATGTATATATCATTGTCGTTTTCTAATTTTTGGATGGCTATCTTCTTTTGTTATCATCACCACATTAATTTGAGTAATGACCACTCCAAATATTTTGTTTTCGAGATCATAACATATATAGTGTAAAATTAATGAATAATTAGAGTGTCTATTATTATTATTTATTTATATAATCACAAATATCTGTATTTATTTTAAATTTACTTACTTATTTTCAAATCCCATAAAATGCAATGGAGACAGAGATTCAAAGGCACATTTTAATCACTATAATTAAAAGTTTAACATTCTATTGATAGACTATGGTCACTTAAATATGATGAGACCGTGTAAAATATATTTTGTTCAAATAATTAATCTATAGTTTTATACTCGTGATATTCAAAGGAGTAGAGTTAATAGATAATTAACAGTAACCTCAAATAATAATATTATTATTATTATTAATATATAAATAATGGGATCAATTTTCCAACAATACCTAAGTATCACAAGAGTTACATGGGATGGGAGCATATGACCTTTTATGAACAACCTGTTTACCTTAGATTCCACAATAATTTCTAATTAATGGAAGGTTGAAAGTAACAATAATGAAATCATGAAATTCTACTTTGAATCATATATATGGTATGGTAATAAAAATGGGAGTGGGAACATGGATTCACTCACACCTTCAGAAAATCTTCGCCCAAAGATCTACAAATACAAAATCATTATCAAACAGCTCAGCGACCCAACATTCCCCTTCCCGCTATGGAAAGAAGGTCTCAAATGTCCTCCCACAAAATTATCTCCGAATCAAGTAAAACGCCAATCAGACTGCCACGTAGCCATGTCACTATATCCTCCTCTGCTTTTCCCCTTTTAAAAAACCCCATAAACGGATAAATATCTAAGCTTAAACTTTCCCATGTAACTTTCATCATGTGGGCACCCACCAAATGACTTGTTTCTTTGTTCTTCTTGACCAAATTACCCTCGTCTTTTTCCAAAATACTAAGACTTGGTTTGAAGTCTTCTTGTCCAGAAGTGAAGGGTTGTTTCGTCCGAAAAAGCTCTCCCACCATAAACAAGACCTTGATTTGGCGTGAAAGCCAAGTTGCCATTTTTGTTAAGAGTTTGAACGGTCTGCTTTTCTTGGTGTCTTGAGAATTTCGTCAAAATTTTATCTTTTTTCTGCAAATTGAGGTTTAGGCATTGAGGGTAAGGCTATGCTAGTAGAGAGAAGGAGAGTGATGAGCTGGAGGAGAGTGGGGAAGTCGCTCCAGGCGCTGGTAGCCCATTCCTTGCTCTTCTCTTTCACCCTTTTACTGGCTCTCAAGCTTAACCATGCCGTCTCTCATTCTTGGTGGTTCGTTTCTTTCTCTTTCCTGAATTTTGGATTTTGACACATGATGTTTCAATTGAATGGTTTGTTTCTAAATTTGTTGGCTTTTATGTTAGAAGCAATTTTTTCCCTTTCTTTTGTTGCCTGCATTGACCTTTTTCACTATTACTTGATTCCTTTTACAATCTTAATTATATCTTTCCTGTATAATTTTTTTGAATTTTTTTTGTGATTCGAATTTTGTAGCTGTAATTTAATTTTTTAGTAAGAATTTTTCTTGATTTTATAAGTTCAAGTAAAATGCAAGATGAACCAACAACAGCCAAGTCTTGCTCCCGGAACTTACTAAGGCTGGGGATATTCATTGGAAACTTGGTTACACACATGGTTTCCGGATGGAAAAGAAAACCGGAAAACTAAGGCGGTAAAATTCCTTATGAGATGGAAAAAGTGAAAGTTTCTGTGCTCAATCGGCAGAATTTTTAAATTTTGAAATGTGAGATTCAGTATTTTCTCTGCGGTGAAACATTGACTGGTTTGGCTTGTGTTTGGATGGCCATGAATTCAAACATATGGCATGGGCAAGTGTCATAAAATCTGATGATTGGGGGTTTAAATGATGTCTTTTTTTCCCTTAATTCTCATTGGTGATATGGCTGACACTTGATACATTGACTTAGATATTTGTCTTCATATATAAAATTAACGGTTTGAATATGTTTAGCTATAAAGCATGCATCGAGGTCCATATGAAACTCTTAGTTATACACTCACACTTTATAGGTGAATAGTGCAGAAGAGAACTGTAAGCATTTGTTGCTGTTCAATGTAGATTCACTAGCTACCTTGTCAGTAAGCAGTGAGATGAGAACATATAAACATCTTGTGCTAGAAAAAAGTATAATGCCCTATCTTTGGTTTTCTATTTGTTAAAGACTGCTTAATTGTTGTTTTATTGTGCAGGGTTGTATTTTCCCCTTTATGGCTTTTTCATGCAGTTGTAGCACGTGGCAGGTTTTCTTTGCCCGCTCCAACAATGCCTCATGATCGCCATGTATGACAGATCATTTCTATCTAAGTTCTGATTCCATCTTTAACTCTAAAAATAAAAAAACATTTTTCAACTTTTTTACCTCATTAATTTCCTTCTTAAGTTTGGTTGTATACTCAATTGAATTACCATTCAACATACAGCTCTTGAAGTGTGAGACTCCAATAATTCAATGACAATTTTTCCTTGTTTATATTTAGATGTGTGTGTGTGTGTGTGTGTGTGTGTATATGTGATATAAGTAAATTAATGGTTAACTGTGAGGTCTAATGTTTGCTTCAATGGCTTTAGAACATATACAATCCCATTTGAAGTCTTTGAGTAGTACTGTCAGCATATTCAAAAATATTCCAAATCAATAATTGTGCTTTTCTCATGCACAGTGGGCCCCCTTTCATGCGGTTGTGGCTACGCCTTTGCTTGTTGCTTTTGAGCTACTTTTGTGTATACGTCTTGACCACAGCTATGGTACACAGCAACATCCTCTAAACACAATATCCTGTTGACATACTTGCATCAACGCATGAATTCTATCTTTTAAAAGTTTTGCCTTTTTCTTTAATACTAATCTTTCCACCCGAGTCGTGCTTTGGTGGATCACTGATATTTGCATTAACAATTTCATAAATTACTTAAAATGTCAAAGTTACCATGTTTATACTGACAAATATTTGATCTTCAAAAGCTTACCCAATCTGTAAATTGTTGATTAGAAATTATGAGTATATACTTTACTACTGGGTCTTATCCTATCAATTTAATTTTTTTTTTGTGAAAATGAATGTGTTGCAGTTGTTAACTTGAAGATTGTCTTTCTGCCCTTGCTTGCATTTGAAATAGCTATTTTGATTGATAACGTCAGGTACTTCTTTTCCCCCTTTATGTTCATATATTTTTTGTTGATTAAGCATTTAATTTGTACCCTAAAATCTTATGCTTATAAATTGAATAAATTGATTTTGTATTCCTCTTGTCTCCAGCCAATAGAAATGTGAATGAACCTTAGAAAATCTATTCACACCCTTACGGCTAAAATAATCCTTTAGGTAATTATTTATATCTTGTCTTGTTGACTGCATGCCTCTTGCCAACTCTGACCTGTTGATATATGTCTAACAAAATTGTGTCCTTGTATTTGTTATTCCGTCCGATTCTCACATAGCCTAACCTCTAATTAACTCAGATTTATGCAGGTCAGGGATTGTGGTTTTAAATTTTACTGTTATTTAAATCAATCATTTCTTGATGCACTAACTATTTTTCTTTCCTTTTTTACAGAATGTGCAGGGCTTTAATGCCTGGAGATGAGGAAAGCATGAGTGATGAAGTGATATGGGAGACCCTTCCTGTAAGTTTGTCATTACTAGTAAATAAAAGATTTATTTTGGACACAGCACATATTACATAAAAGGCTTTTCTTTGACATGTTCACCTTAGTGCTTATGGTTCCACCTAGTCATGAATTTTATAACTGATAATACTTTTCTTGGCTTTCTGCACGTATCATCTTGTGCCTTTCATTGCATCCAAATACAACATCTTTGTATGTTCCTTAATAGCGAACGAAATATAAAGTTTTCTCCCATTGTTTTGAGTAAAATTGTCATTAGGAAAATGAGGTTTGAGAAAAAGGTAAAGAATTCTTAAATAATAACAATAATGTGTGGTGATGTGTAGTTTTAGCAGCATGCAATTGCAGCGAGATAGAAATACTCATACTCAATCACCTTGTATGCTCAATTGTGATGATTGTAAGCATAATGTCATCCTCGTGATGATATTTTTATCTATATGATATAATTCTAAAGTATTATGCCCTGCTAATTGGTAGTAAAATAAATGATGCTAAACGTCTGATTTTTTATCTGCAGCATTTCTGGGTTGCAATATCTATGGTCTTCTTCATTGCTGCGACAACTTTCACTCTTTTAAAGTTATGTGGTAAGTTGCTTGTTTCTTAGTTTAAATGGTTGTATTTTCTTGTATAGTCGTTCATATTTATTACAACAATTTTTTTTTTTAACTATTTGATGGCTACTTTTATTTTACTTTGTCATGAATGTGAATTGCTTTTAGGACTGATATGTCAGTGATTATTCCCTTTTTTTCTCTTCTGTAAACAATCTGATGTGTATTTGTAGTGAATATTCTTCTTTTTTCTTTCATTGTTACATAGATCTTTTGCACTCCACATATAACCTTCCTTTACCATCCAAGTTACGCAAGCACCATAATCAACCTATCAATTCTGTTGTAAAATTCCATCCATTACAACAACAACAGAGCTCCACACAACATGAGACACTGTTAAAAAGCCACTTCAACATCACTACTTTCTTTACTGACAATAAATCACCTCCCATACTCAATTTTCTACCCAGCCACCTCGTGCTTGAGAAACCATTGGGAAAAATCGTTTTCCTTCTAACCATCAGACAAAAAGACTCCATAAGGTTTCAACATTAGAAGAAAAACAAAATATCTGTTGGTTATCCAAAGTTTTCATAAAGGAAAAGGAGAAATTAATAATTCAAATTTCAAAACAACTGCAGGTTATTGCTCAATGCTTAGAAACGATCTAAAGCCCAATTATGTTTCCTTCTGTACATGGTCTGGGGAGGGATACTTGTATAGATTAAAATTTGCGGTTGGCGTCCTGCTGGATTATGGTTTTATATATATATATATATATAACCATATATATATACATATATACATAGATATTTATATTATTGCTTATATGTGGACTTGTTTCCATATGACCTAGATGATCTCTGAATTACATTTCTCATGAATGATGGTCACTCGAAAAAGTAATTTATTTTTGCAACCTTGCAACATATGTGATGCTAATATATTGCTTGTTCTTCAACAATATGCAGGTGATGTTGCAGCTTTAGGCTGGTGGGATTTATTCATAAATTTTGGGTACAATACATTCATTTTCTTTTGATGATTATTACTTATCGTAGTGCCTTTTTTTCTCTTCGATAATCTTTTATATTGTGTTGCAGTATTGCCGAGTGCTTTGCCTTTCTCGTTTGTACAAAGTGGTATAATCCAGCAATTCATCGAAACTCCTACCTAGGAGAATCTGGTTCATCTTCGATGACTTTAAGATACCTTGATTGGAACAGAGGCTTGGTAGTATCTTCTGACGAAGACAGGCACCAGAACAGAATATGCAACCTGCAAGATATTGGAGGACATGTCATGAAAATTCCATTTATTTGTTTCCAGATCCTGCTTTTCATGCACTTAGAGGTACAATATTATTATGGAGAAAGGCCTTTCTTTTTTATTCTCTCGAATGTTCAAGTTCTATCTGTATTTCATATTAAACTGTGATGTCAGGGAACACCACCTAGCGCAAGGAATATATCACCTCCAGTCCTTTTTTCTCCCCTTCTGCTGCTGCTAGGAGCTGGGGTTATTGTTGCTGGGTATAGATTGATTGAGAAAATTGTTATTTTAGTACATAGTGGAGCTGGCTCTGGAAGATACTATGATTTGTCATCGAAAGTTCTTGAATTTTTTGGGTTCTTACACCGTGGGTCAAGGTAGTGTTGATCAGGAGTAGTTTTAAAACTTGATTAACCTTTGCTTAAATACTAAGAAGTGTGTAGCATTTGAAGACACACAAGCACTGTTAAGCAATAATCTTTTCTTTTCTTTTCTTTTCTTTTTTTCCCTTCTAACAGGTTGCTGGGTTGGTGGTCCATTGATGAAGGAAGTCGAGAGGAACAGGCTAGACTTTACTGTTCGGAGGCATCCGGGTCTGTTTTCTATTGCACTCCAATTCCTTTATGCATGAATTCATCTGGCCCAATCTTTAAGCAGCTCAAATGGTTGCTTTCTTGGGGGAGTAACGAGCTCTTTTTCACCCCATTCTTTTTCTTCTTGTTGTTCTTATGTCTCCTCCTCTGTCATTCAGATATAACACTTTCTCACCTGATATTGTGAAGAAAATGCCAAAAGCAGATCTTGTTGAGGAGGTAAACTCTGTATTTGTTATGTTGAAATTATGAAAACAATGACCAAAAAAATATTTATGAAAGCATAAAATTCTGCTTTAATTTAAATTGCTTTACTTCTGCAATTGGTTTTTTCTGATATCTTTGTGATAATCAATTAAATCTCTTTACTATCAAACTAACATTATTCTAATATCTAAAATTCTTTTAATTACAGATTTGGAGGTTACAAGCTGCACTTAGTGAGCAGACAGAAATCACCAAGTATAGCCAGCAAGAGTTCGAAAGACTTCAAAATGTATATTTCAGGAGCAGGCTTAAGTTTTTACCAATTCATTCTATTTATTGGGCTACTTTCTACTTTAAGTGCTAACTTATTAATTTAATGAATCTGTCAGGAAAAGATTTTGTGTAGAATTTGCTTTGAGGAACAAATCAATGTGGTCCTACTCCCATGTAGGCATCATGTCCTCTGCAGGTATTTGCAACTGCCTTAAAATTTTGCTAAGCCAATGTTCTTTTATTTTGGTCTATCATACTGTCTATTGGTATTGGTTAATGTAGAGATTAATCCATGAAATTCTTTGCATTTCTTATCAAAAGAATTGAAGCCTCATTATATTAGTTATTAACCATACTCTTTTTCTACTTATTTTGCATCTCAGCACTTGCTGTGAGAAGTGTAAAAGGTGTCCAATCTGCCGTGTTTCTATTGAAGAGCGACTGCCAGTGTATGATGTGTAGTCACAAAGGACCTGTAAAGCTGATGTAAAAAATATTAAACAATTGCTTGTGATTTTAGATGAAGCAAGCATTGGGAAGCTGGCCATTCCGGTTTCTCCAAAACGAGATAGAGTTGTGTAATGCCATTTTCAAGAATTGTAAATAACTTGGTGCGTTATGAAATGAAACGATTAGTGGTGTTGAAGTGCCCCGATTCCCCTCCTCTTCTTCCTTTCTCTTAATTTTGACAATGTTTTCGAGTGATTTGGCCTCTATAGATTGGTTTATTTATCTGCTCATTTCAACTTTGAGACTCTCTCCGTTCATACCATAATCTATATGGACTTTTGTTTTACATATGTTCAAATAACAAGAATGTGCAGGTTTGAGATACAGTGATCAATGATCATTCACCAATCATCAAATATTAAAAATGAAGAGTACCGCTCCAACAGCATATGATGATTCAGTTGCCAAGAGCTTATTTTGCCTCCAAATGCCATTGCATGCTTATCAATATTATCAAGGATGAATCCTCTTCACTGACTTCCAATATAAGCAATGGGGTATTTCTTCATGACTAATATACCAAAAGAAAGAGCTACAACAACTTGCCTCTTCCATCGTAAAGATGGACGGACTTTCAAATGATTTTAGTCATTGTCCTTGTAAATTGCTTGCTTCATCTCACCATTCATTACCCATTTAGGAGCCATCTTTTCATGGTAACCTTCATCTGCTTTTACCTGGCATCCAATTGTCCTTAACAGTCCCTGACTAATTTTTCTCTTTTCATTTCCATCGTGCATAGACTTCTCAGTGAATATTCCATAGCATAGAATATCAGGATCCCGAGGTATGCTTAACAAGGAAGCAATGCTTCATTGTTTGCTTGAAGAGGAAAGCCAACTCTCCAACTCAATCGAGCTACAACCCGGTACCTTGGATATGCTATTCTCCTGCATGAGTTCCCTAACTTTCTCAGCTTCATCAAACTTACCAGCAGCCGCGTATATATTTGATAACAGCACATAATATCCAGCTTTCTCTGGCTCTAGACTAATAAGTTTCCTCGCAATTCGTTCACCGACTTCAACATTATTATGAAGTCGACAGCCTGCTAGAACAGCTCCTAGGCTGGCTGCATCAGGCTCTATAGGCATGTGTTTAATAAAATCCTCTGCCTGCTCCAAAAGCCCAGCTCTAGCCAAACAATCAACCATGCTAGAATAATGTTTCAACTCTGGCATCACGCCAAAATCACCCATCATTTCAAAGCATGCACGAGCTCTTTCTGCTAGTCCACCATGGGCACATGCTGATAATATACCAAGAAATGTAACTTGATTGGGTTGAACCCCGTTGGCAACCATATTATCAAATAGTTCCAAAGCAATACTTACATTGCCACTCAACCCATACCCCAATATAAGGGAGCTCCAAGAAATGACATCTCTCTGGTTCATCATAGTAAAAACCCTATGAGCATAAGTTAATGTAGCACATTTTAAGTACATATCAACAATGGCATTCCCTAAATTCAACTCCAATCCCAAATACCTCCTCACACACCATCCATGAACACTTTTCCCATGCTTTAACCACCCCAATTGTCCACACACCAAAAGCAAGCTCAACATCACCACCCAATCAGGGACAACGCCAGCATCAACCATCTCTTTAAACAGTTCCAAACCCAACATGGGTTCCTCGTGCTTTACATATCCATCCAACATGGCCGTCCACAAGACTGCGTCTTTCCTCGGCATTCCATCAAACAGAACTCTCGCATCAAAAATCTTCCCAAAACCAACATACAAAAAAACCAAAGCAGAAGCAACAAATAGGCTCCTTTCGAGACCCAGTTTCAGGCACAGCCCGTGAAAAGAGACAGCTGGTTTAAGTAGTCCAGAACTAACAGAGGCCCTTAAAACAAGTGGGAGAGTGAAGTCATCGGGCCTGACATCCCAACACTGCAGCATTTGAATAAACAAATCTATGGCTTTAACGGGGAAATTTGAGCGGGAGAACTCGCCGATTATGATGTTCCAAGAATAGATATTCCTCTGGGGCATGTGAAAGAAGACGGATAGAGAGTGAGGGATGAGCTTGTTGTGTCGGGAATAGGCCAAAACCAGCCTGGAACTCAGGACAACATTGTCGTATAGCGAGGTTCTGACCAAGCGAGCGTGAATGTGTCGTAAATGCTTACAGTTTGGCGAAGAGTTAATAAGGGAAATGTAGTAGAAGACAAGGTTGGAATTCATGGCACTAGAACAAGTGAGCGTCGTATAAAGCTTGTTGGACAGAGTCTTCATTGTTGCTCTGTCTTCGTATAGCTTCCATTCTTCTTTGCTCTAGCTCAACTGGTATTTAAAACCTAATACTGCAAAGGAGGTCAGGGGTTCGAATTGAAGTATCGAACCCCTGCCTGAAGGGTGACCAGCCCTGCGCCTTGGCCATTCGGCCAAAGGGGGCCGGTCAACTGGTATAATTTCATATACAATGTTGAATATAAATATAAATCATTCCAAGGTCAAATGACAAACTTTTTTCTTCTTTTTTGGAACGAAATCCCCATTATTACTAAATGCAGGAGGAGGAGTGTTACAAATAAGACATTGCGAGTGACTAAGCAAATCATCAATGGGGTAACAACCAAGTTGGTGTCTTTCTCCTTCTTCCACCTTCCTTCTCCCAGCTTGAATATGTTTTGTTTTACATTTACTAATTAGAGCCTTGGACAGACTCAACATCCAATCCCTTTATTCAATTACAATGTCGCTATCACCTACTAAAGAAATGGGAATAAATAACAAATCACACCAACTAGAAACCATCTTTGCAACTTAGACAACTAGTAGATACTTGTATATTAACCAAAGTTGAGGAGGAAGGGTAGTTGGTGTCCGAAATTGATTTCAAGCACATGTAGCTGTGATGGCCAATGCTCCAACCACAGGCTTATTTGTGGCAGGGATTTCATTACTTTGCTTCATGGTTTCATGATCTTTCATCTTCACCAGGAAGTCGTTGAAGCACTCATCCAGTGTTCGAAACGGCTCATCCGGATACAGACTGCTCACTTCAATTTCATTCTCTCCATCAATTGTGAAATTGACTTGACATCCCCTTATGAAGATGTCATGGGTGAATGATGCAACAACACTTTTTGGGATACAATTCTCTGCAAATTCAACGCACCAGAATCACATTTAGTAACTTTTGGTTAGCCAATATTGCAGAGATGATTCAATCTTAGCGTTGAGCATTTGACTTAACAATGGTGTCCGCTCAATTGTAACGTAACTTTTTGCTGGAGGACAAGATTAAAATATGCTTTCCCGATCACAAAATATAAATTTGGAAGAGTTGGTGAGAGTGGACCTGCGGCAAGTGAGAGAAGGTCGCTCTCAGTGACAGTAACCCTAGGGAGAGTTCGTCCGATTTTCCTTTCCCACAAACTGGCAAGCTCGTTCATGTTATAGAAATTGCAGGCAGGCCTGAAGTGAATTGACTTGTTGAGGGTCCTAATGTCATCCACAGTTTTCATGGTGAATTTCCCTATATCGGTGCCTGCAACAAAGTAGGCTACACCAGGAGGAAACACAAAAACAATTCAATATCTGAATTTGCATAAAATCATCAGCAGCAGCAAGCAAGTAACAAAGCAGGAGGACTTGGGAGATCATATAAAATCCAGAAATTGATGCGTGAGAAGGACAACTCATTAGTCGTTACGGTCTGGCCCCCAGGTCTCCATCGTGTGGGGACTTGGGAGTTGGAACTTGGAAGGAGTAAATTTGACAACTCATATCTCAACTTAAAGTCGTAATAGTAGTTTAAATATGTGGTATGTTTAAAATGAAATTGTTAAAATTTTCGGATAAATTTAAGAGAGTAAAATTTTGATAGGACTACATGTAAAAGATGAGTTTTACACCCTCTAATAACAATACGTCATTTTAAAATTTTTTAAATTTTTACAAAATCTTACAATGCATACAATTATTTAAATAAAAAATTCTTTTTATTTTTTTTACATACTTGAAAATTGTTTTACAATTACTATCTTAATAATACCTTAATTTAAGACTTATCCTATAAATCATTTTTAGGGCTAAACTTTGATCAAATATAGGCTTATTAGTAAAATAGTTGTGTGTAATAAACTCTATTCTAAGGTTTTGTGAAAACTTTAAAAAATCTGAGATGATGCATTTTTATTAGAGGATGTAAAATCCCTATTTTATAGACTATTCTAATTAAATATTTTCTCAATTTAAAAATTGATAGCATTTATTGTCATAGATTTTAGTTCAAATATGTGACTGTGATTGTACCATATCGTGATTTCATATTAATTCCTACAAAAAATTATAATTTTCATGAAATCAATTTCGTAGGATCATCACTCATAGTAAAGATGGGTGTTAATATGAATGATGGTTGTCCTGTCCCATTTATATATTAATTGAAAAAGCAACCGATCATTTTATTAAATGGATGGAAATTGTATGTCCAATTTTGGGCTTCTTTTGGGAGGCCAGTGCAGCACGTTTAGAGGCTTAATGTGCAGCACTACCCCCAAAAAAGGCCTTAAGTGTGTGAGTGGTGCGGTTGGGGTTGCCACAGGTTGAGGTTGCCTATGTGGCAACCCCCTAATTGCACCACAGCAAACACACCAAAGTGTTGTGGTGGAAATTCTCTATTTTCACCGCAATACTTTTTTCAAAAAATACCCTACTTTTCTTTTTGTTTTTTTTACATTATCACTTTAGAATTTTTTTTAATTAATATTATTTTTGTCATTTTTCATTCTCATCTCGTCATCACCGTTATTTTATCAAATGCATATTTTCTCATCGTTGATTTTATTCTCACCATTATAATTTTAATTTTACCACTACAGTAATTAATCTCACCGCAATCAATCTCATAGCCCTACCAAATGAAATCTTAGGCTATATTTGATATAAGAAAATATTTTCTCTTTTCATTCTCTAAAAAAGATAAAAAAGCTATCATGTAAGATATATGCTATAAGGGAAAATGTATATATGTTTTAAAAAATGAAAATGAAAATTGATCTAAAAGTAAGATTAAAAAAAATTGTTCTCAATGTTAGGTCCATTTTCATTTTCATTTTCTAAAATATACATACATTTTTGTAAGTTACACATATCTTATATGATGATTTTCTTTTATATTTTAGAGAATGAAAATATAAAATATTTTTATATACCAAACATAATCTTAATATCCCATTTCGTATCTTATACACCAAAACATATAACGTATTTCATTCATTTAACGCAACTTATTCCTTAACCATGGAAACATGAAGACTTTAATCGCCATATACATTTGCACATGCAAGATTTATTTATTTATTTATTTTCGCTACCTTATACAATATGCCACGTAGAAGGCATTAATTTTATTAATTTAGGGGATATTCCTTTTCTTCGCTACCTTATACAACATGCCACGTAGAAGGCATTTATAATTGATTTAGTAAGAGTAGTACCTTTGACGCTACCATCTCCGTAGATTTGAAACTGATCCAAGGGTGGGAGGACCTCGGTCGGATGCGTGTTATCGTAGTAGGGCCAAGAAGCAACGGAATTGCAACAAATGTAGGTATAAGGAATGCCCATCTTTTCAGTCAAACGCCTCACCTTCCGCTTCTCTTCGTACATCCTCAGCCCCGGCTCCACGGGATCTGCCCTGTCCACATCGTGTCCGAACTCCGACGGCAAGAACCTCTGCGGTTTGCAGGCCCCGGCCCACATATTGTTCATCAAATTGAAATTATCCACTTTTCTACTACTACTTAGTTAGAGTAAAATCAATTAGGGATAATTAATTGAAAACTGAATGCCTGCTCTACCTTAACTGTACCGGCAGCTTTAATGGCCTCAACCAAACTCAGTTGGTCCAGTATCTTTTCGCCACCTACTGCTGATATTACAATCTCAATCTGCAGCTCTTTCAGCAGCTTCTCCATTAATTCCTTGTTATCTGCCGATCCCTGCAAATTAACACATATCACAACTTCATCTCTCTGGCTAAAGAAGATTAGTTAATTAACAAAGAAATTAGGAAGAATTAACATATACATGCAACACTATGGCGCCTCTGTCCTGAAGGGCTTTGGCTACTTTGCTCTTGGAGCTTGGCCTGACCACAATATAGGTGGGCCGACCAGCATCTAAGCAGGCTTCAGCCACAAACTGACCAATAAAGCCGGTTGCTCCGACTACGAGGACACGGGCGCCGCTTGCTGTGGAGACAGTCATGCTTGGAAATTACTGCAGCAAATATAATTTGGGGATCACTTAATTAGTTTGGTCTTTTCGAGTGAAGCTTCAAACTGCAAGAGAAAATTCAAGCAGGCGCGCTCCGCTCTATTTATTTCGACGCTATTGCGAGATACACAAGGTATATATAGCAACCAATCGAGAAGAGTGGTTGAGAGATAAAAAGTGACCATGCGAGTGTTGCTCCGTATATAGGGAGGCTGAGGCTGAGGCCCAAGATCCTCATGACTGCCAGCAATGCCACGGAGAAAAATGATTTTGTGTGTAAAGCTTCAACTACCCTTCCTCCATGGCTATATTCAACAAACTACAGCTCATCTCAAACTCTCTGATCCCAATGCAATTTAGGGAAAACATTCCAGTAGCCAACAAATATAAAATTTTTTACGTTTGATCCGACTGTGAAATGGCTAACTTTGAACGTGGTATAGATTCTTTGTATCGGATCTTGTTTTCTGTGGAAAATGAAAAAGGTAACTATCTAGTTATTTAATTAACAGAAAATGTGCATGCTTACATACAACAGTTTTTAATTTTTATTAAAAAAATTCTCGTTTATATAATTAATAAATGTATTGCGGGATAAACACATAAAGGTAATGCAGCAAATGAGAGAATTTTTTAAGAAAACTGAAAAAAACTACTACTATTGTACTATGTAAGCAATGCATTTTCCGTTAAATCAGATAGCCACCCTTTTTTTACTAATTCTTTTGAATTGCTATATTTCCACCAAAAAAATATTGCTAGTGTATATACGTATCTATTATTCTTTTTTTTGGTCGAAACGTATCTATTATTCTATATGCTAGTGGTTTTTGACATATTGACTGATTGACCGATAGCTAAACTCGTGATGAGAGTGGCGAATAACAAATTCAGTGGATCGCCCAGTCTATCGGAGAAGGATTGCGACAGAGGGCTTTGCTTCAGCACGGTAATGGGTGGGGCCCCGTTTTCCTTTATTTTTTGGTATAATTGGGGGTTCTAAGAACCAAGGGGGAGGGGGGATGGCAGGGGTCGAACCCCTGCCTTGGTGACCTCCTAGGCTCTTTGGCCACCAGGCCAAGAGGTAGGGGTCAATGCGGCCCGTTTTCGTAAACTTTGAGATTATTATATTTATTTATACTTTGGCTACTGCTTTAAGGCTTTTTCTAGAGGTGGCAAACATACGGGTTCGGTCGGGTTTGGGTTCGGGTTCGATCACCTCGGGTTCAGGCGACTTCGGGTTCGGGTAACTTCGAGTTCGGGTATTTTCAGGTTCGGTCTCTTTCGGGTTCGGGTTCTGATTCGGGTTCGGTCGGGCTCAGGCTCGGGTTTAAGTCGGGTTCAGGTTCAGGTTTGGTTAGATTTAAACTTAGATTGGGTTAAATTCGAGTTTCTACTTTTTAATTAAAAATGGTTTTTTTTTTGTTTTATAAGTCGAATTATATTTTACTACTTTTTGTTTTTTATATGTTTTAGAAGCATTCCCTCTATTCCTAAATAATAATCGTTTTAACAAATTGTTTTTAATCCAAATTAATTGTAATTTTACAAAATCAAGAAAGCATTTATTACATTTTTATTATTTTTATTATTTTTATTATTTTTATTATTTTTATTATTTTTTCCCAACATTATTTTCAAGTTATTTTAATGAGTTTTTAAGTAATTTAAAATATCAAGAAAATGATAATTTAGTCACATACCTAATTTTTTGTCTAAACTTTAGGAGATTTATTAATTTTCTTAATCCTTACTCTCTGCATTTCAAAATATGAGAAAAAAAATTTTGTATTAAAAGATTTGCCACTTTTACAAAACCAAGGTAATGTTATTGTATTTTTTTAAAATTATCCTTGTAAGGTTAAAAATCCTATATTTAATTCATGTCTCATCTCTTCAATGAATGATAGGAAAGTTAAATTAGGGATAAAATAGATAAATAAGTGAAAAATATAAAAATTAAAAAAAACTGTTTTTCTAAGTCTTATAAAATACTCTCTTTGTCCCTATATAGATGTCATATTCTAGAAAGATTCTTTATCCCCTTTTATCTGTTACTTTAGAAAATTATTAAAGCATTAATTAGTTTTTTTCTTATTTTACCCCTAATAAAATGAAGAATATTGTCAACTACTCAAATTAAATATTGCAGATAGTATTGGGCAACGAAGAAGCCTATTCTATTTCTTTTTGTTCCCAATGAAGGATTAATGACTATAACTGTTACTCTTTGTTAAGTTTTCTTATAAATTTGGATCTAAATAAAACATTACTGCATACGTTTTCAAAGAAATTGATTTGATAACTCAGTCATTTAAGAACTCGGACTGAAGTGGAGATCAGCAAGAAAACTTTCTTCTATAGTAATGTTAAGATTTGGTAATTGATGATTTTATAATTCTATTGAAACAGCTTGTTAGTTATCTTCATCATCAATATTTGAAGGCATCAAAATTACATGTAAATCTATTTTAAGGAATGGTATTTGATGTATCTCTCCTGAAGTCATGATTAAAGAATGTTAGTAAGTTCTTGTTTGATAAATAAATAAGAATCAATATTTAAGTCGTGAATGTTTTAGATTCTAAAACAAATTTTGGCGGGAAAATTTTCTAAAAAAATTTAGAGAAAAAAATTGGAGGGAGATAGAATTAAAAATTTTAATACAAACAAAATTTCAAATTGCAAAACAAAAGAATAAGGAAATATTTTCTTTGGAAACATACATATACTGAAATTTGGTGAAAGTAATTAGTGAGAAGAGATTAAATATATTAAAGTTGAAGAGAAAAATTAGGTAAATTAAAGTAAAGGGTAATATTGGAAAATTATGATAAATTTGGACTAAATCAATAATAATAACTATTTTTAACTGATTTTCTTAATAAATGTGATTCAGTTAACTATGACATCTATATACAGATAGACGGAGTAGTTAAAAGTAACATATATTTTGGGATGGAAAGAGTATGTAACAACCTTAAATGACTATTATTCAAGAATAAAAAAAGAGTATTTCTTGGATTAAAAATATTTATTATCTAATGATTAATATGAGTTTAAGTAAAAGGGAATTGGAAATTATTATTCCCTCCCTTCCTAAATAATAATCGTTTTAAAAATTTTTTTGTTTCAAATTACTTGTCATTTTACAAAATCAAGAAAGTATTTATTTTTTTTATCAATTTTACCATTATTCCTTTATATTATTTTCAAGTTACTTTAATGAATTTTTAAATAATTCATAATCTAAAAAAAGTGGTAGTTTAATCACATAGTCAATTTTTTGTAAAGATTTTAGGAAATTCATTAACTTTCTTAATCCTTATATAACAACTTCAAACGATTATTATTCAGAAATAGGAGTGATTATTTTATCATTGAGTATTAGAAGATAAAAAATTATTAATAATTAATAACTTATGTACTAATTCACATTAATAATTAATGATTTTTAGTAAGATTAATTTTAAGTGTTAAATATTAAAATTATTTATTAATTTAATATCCTTATATATATAATATAAAAGTATGAATATTACAAAACTTTTCAATTATCTAAAATACCATTTTTTTTCAAATATATTTAAAAAATATAATTGTTATTGTTGAATTAAATTAAAACTCTTTATTATTTTTTAATTAAATATTTTTATATTTTATTTATTAAATGAGGATGATAATTAACCAATTGACATATTTTAGAAATGAAATTAATAGTAATTAATCAATTTTACTTTTATCATAATTAACTTATTACTATATATTATCTTAAAGAAAATAATAGTTTAATAACTTATAAGATATGACACATAACTAGTAATAATATTAAGAAAAGAAAAAAAATACATTATTTTAAATAATTATTAACATAAAAACTAAAATTTTGATCTTATAGAAAATATTATAAAAATATTATAAGATTACTTTTTTTTAATATTAAATTAAAGTTCGGGTTCAGGTCGGGCTCGGGCTCGGGCTCGGGTTCAGGTCGGGTTCGGGCTCGGGCCTTGTCAGGTTCGGGTAATTTCGGGTTCGAGCTACTTCGGGTTCGGGTAATTTCGGGTTCGGATTTTTTCGGGTTCGGGCTCAGACGGGTTCGGGTCGTTGACTATTTTGATCAAATCGGGTTTGGTCGGGTTTGGGTTCGGGCGGACTCGGGCGGGTTTTCGGGTTCGGGTTCATTTTGCCACCTCTAGCTTTTTCTATGTCCTAACCTAGCTACATTACATAATGCTTTTCTCTGAAAAAGAAACTGTGCTCTTGATTTTTATTTTACTAGTAATTAAGAATTTAATATTAACAGATTAAAGATTAAGACCAGTTATATCATGGTAGTATCCATAGTTTACTTTTTCTTTGTGGCCAAAAAAAAAAAGCTTACTTTTTCTTAATTTTTAAAAAGTTTATATATATATATATATATATAAACATATTGAGAGTAGTTGTTGATTGTTAATTGGTTATCACTACTATTCTGATTATTCCTCATCATTACTAATTAATTTAACAATCCGCACCCCACAAGTCCTATATCCCTTGTTGATAAAGATTCTTTGGCTGTGAGAATAATGATGAAGACTGAATTTAATTAATTGAGGCCTTAATAAGTTATCTACCGCATGCAGCTCTACATTTATGGCAGCTAATACATAATGACATTTATTTAATAATAATTTAGTAATAAGGTCGTTGCTTCGTTAAGAGTAAGCTATTTTTTCTACGAGTAAACTCAATGCATTGGTTTTGAGATGTAAAACTATGCTGCTTCTGAGTGAACGGTCAAAGCACAAATCTTGTCCAAGCGACTTTGTGAGTTGAAGCGTATTATTGATTACTATAGTATTAAAAAACAGTTTTTTTTTTTTTAAAGAGAGAGATTATTAGATTACTAGCTCAACAATGTTTAAACTCGGTATACTTGAGTACGCAATCTTTACTAATTAATATTGTAAGATTGTAAGATTTGTGTGTCTTAAATCTGAAAATGGAAGTATAGAGTCTTTTTCCTTCTGTGCGAAACTTTTTGACGACACGACATATCGATTATGGAAGTCAAGGGGCACAAACTGAAAGAAACACGAAAATTAAACGTAAAATATACTATATAGTTACTAATCCAAGATTAAAAAAAAAAAAAAAAAACAAGGAGAACATAAATGATTGACTAACACGGTACGAAATCAATCCACACTGCACGTACGCTTTTACATATAGTAAGAAGAAAATGTTGGTGTGGGGGGCCTCACACCAAAATTTTAGTTCTTACTTCTTACGCACATTTTATGGTTATGCATAAACTCCACACCAAACTAATTTTCTTCTTATATATATAGCTAATCAGAATAATAAGAATTATGCATAAACGAGGTTATGTATATAAACGAGGAGTATCTTGTGATGTGTCAAAAATGATATAATATATGTAAGCATCAGCATCACCCATATTTCAAAAGGTTGCTTTACTCACCTAACGTATCATGGCTATACTCCACCTAACTTTATTCGGTTTTCCATATTAGTGGCAGCACAAGATACACGACACAAGTACAAGTTTTTGACCTTTTTACGGTTGTTTTTTTAATTTAATGACGATTTATGAGCCTGATGGCCTGCTTCTCGTAGAGTTGTTTAAGGATTGGGTTATTTGTTTAAATTTGTAGGTTTGATATTTAAGAGGATTTAGATAATATTTTTAATTTTGATAGTTGGGCTTAGACAAAATTTAAAAATTTATTTTAAAAACGGGCCGAACTTGGTTATAGGTAAAAATTCAAGGTTTGACCCATCTGAATTACTATTACTTTAATATAAATATATTTTTATATATTTATTTTATTTGTTAATGTGGTGTTTTTCTTTTTTTTTACATGATATTGATATTTATAAATATTATTAGTATTTAGACTTTTTTAATTTTACAGAAATGATCTTAGTGATAATTTCTTAGATGTGTTGATTTACTTTTATTTATATTATAAATTAATGTAATTTAATTTTTAAAATTAATATATAAAAAAATAAAACAGACTTTTAGATTGGTCTCAAACTTAAATAAATATTTTAGGATCGGATTTATCCAAAAAGAGAGATCCGAATTATCGAGCCGGACTTGATCAAACAAATCTCTTATAAGTTCTTGCATAAATCCGACCTGGTCCATTGACACCTCAACTCCCTCGTCATATATTTCACGTATATCACCAAACAAAATTCCCCCGTTTTTGTGAATCGTACTTTCTCTATTTCGCTATTTGTCCGAACTCCAAATTAAAGTCTTAACCAATAATTCAGTTTAAGCAATATATTGATTGGGTTCCTGTTGCCTAAGGCCTCCGTGCATTGATTCAACTTCTGGCCCCAGTTGCCTTTGACGTTTCCAACTATCTGACTCAACATTGTGTCTGACTTTCTCTTCACCCTCATGCGGTGGTTGAGTACACCAAGCATTTGGAAATTCTGGCTCTTTGCCTGCGCCTGCGCCTCTCCATTATACAGTCACCTAGTCGTGTGGTGCATGTGCAGTTTGATCACAACATAACATTTGATTAATTAATTTATTTTATATATCTATTCTTCTTTTTTTAATTTTCCACCCGGTATCTAAAGTGAAACTCTGATTAATCCGGATTCAACCCGCGTCGCACACCTGGATATGGTGGGTGAATCTCCCAAAGGGAGTAATTACGTACGCAAAATCTCGAACCCAAAACCTATTTAAACTGAAACAAACTACTTATCACTCGATTTTACTTACCATTCGATCCAACCCTACATTGATGTGTATATATATATATATATATATATTCACTGTAATAACACCATTACTTGCGGATGTTATTGGAACGGACGAGGCCTAATAATGATCATTGAACCAATAATAAACACTTGATGGGATGAAATCTTTGATTGAGCCAAATCGTGATTGTTGATGAAAGAGAAGTTACTGACATTCGTACCAATTATTATTTTTTAAAGTTGCGAAAAGTAATCTTTGAATTTTCTTGTTGCCTGATGTTTAATTCTTTATTTATGAAAGATTTGAAAATTGATATCTTGACCCACCAAAGGCGCCACCGCCACATGTCATCTCTAACAATTAATTTTTGGTTACCAATATCTTAGATTGAATGGATTAATACTATTCTTTTAAGTAAGGTTTTATATACAAGTTTTATGAATAGAAAAAATAGATTATGTTCGTTTGGTATGAAAAAATATTTTTTATTTTTATTTTTTAAAAATTATAAAGAGATTATTATTTAAGATATATATTATGAAAATATATATATATATATTAGAAAATAATAAAAATAAAAATAAAAATAGATCTATAAATAAGATTAAAAAATTATTCTCAAATTTAAGTCCATTTCATTTTCGTTTTTTAAAATTTACAAACATTTCTATAAATTATACATGTTTTAGATACTGATTTTCTTGTATTTTTTAAAGAACGAAAATAGAAAATATTTTCATATATCAAACATAACCAAAGTTTAAGAGAATTTTTTTTTCTAATTGAAGTCTGACGTAACTCAAATAGAATTAATAATAAGCTCTTAAATGAATATAGATACATGTAATTATATTAAAAAAATTAAAGTTTGGTTATTGTCTTATTGACTTGATTATTTTTTTTCTTCTCGTAGCATTTACGTGCATCAGTTGTGACTGTTACTTTGATTATTGTTGCAAAATCCAAATCTTCAACAGTACTACTCCAGTCATCACACATTTTCGTTTGTCCTTTTTCCTTTTTCCTTTTTCTTTTTTCTTTTTTCGAGATAGAAAAAGTCATCACACGTTCTAGTTGTTGATAATTTTCAAAGAAAATTGATATCTCAAATCTCAAACTTTATAGGACTAAAATTGTTACAAAATGTTGTCAGGTCGTGGGCTGCCATATTTTTCCTAATTCTACTAGTTCTAGAATAAAAAACTACCATTTGGTAAATGTATATATATAGGAATTCATTTTGAAATAAAACTCAGCCGCAGCCGTCTCACTTATATTAGACCCTTTTAGTCACATGGAATGCTATGGAAGTAATCATCCAACAATGATAGTATCTGCTTATGGGCACATAACTAAATTGGTAAATTTTTTTTTTCATACGATAAGTTGTGCTGGATATCCAATACTTTAACATTTTCTTGAAGCCAACTCTGTTCTTACTAGATATTGACTTGGGGTTCGCCCCGGGGATTTTTTTCAATTGTAAATACTTAAAGTATTTTTTATAATAAATTGAGAGGAACTATAAAGACAAATAACATATTAAAATTAAAGATGGAATAGAAAATAAATAATATATCGATATTGCATACAAATTAAAGATGGAACACAATATATATATAGCATAATTTTAATATACACACCAAAAAAATGTGAAATATATATATATATATATATGTGTGTGTATACATACACATATATAATTCATTAATAATGCACAATAATATATATGTATATATATGTACATGCAAAAAAATCCCTAAAACCTTGTAAATTAATAAGTTTATCTCATTTATACAAACCCAAAAATTATAAGTGATGATTCAATATATATGATTCAATTAAATAAATAAGGAGTAAATATACTTATATCATATTATCAATTTTACTTTTAATAAATAAATCATCTATAATAGCATATCATAGGTTAAAAATTTACATATACATTATGCATATATGCACACATAAAATAATAAGTAAGGGGAAAAAACCCTAAATTTCAATTCATATTTCCTTTCAAATTGATTTATAACTAATTAAATTTTATATGTCAAATACTCCGTTAAACTTTATGTAGTATAGATGATATAAATTATAGATTTTAGATATTAATTGAATTTCATAAAAGTGCTTCATCATCTTATATCTTTTTTTTTTGCAAAAAAAAATATTATACCTTTATTTGTAAGTTAAAATAATTATTTATTAATTGTCACACTCCATTTATCATGATACCAAAAATAATTTTACTAATCTTGACAAAAAAAAACTAATCAAATACTCTTTAATAAAGAATTAAGCATCCTCACTTCACCAAATTAATCCCAAAACCAATCTTAAGATCCCATAATTATACCCACCAAATATAGTTTTAATAACCATATAATTATCATATTAATTTACCAATTTAACCCTAGAGAGTAACATTGAAATCTCACAATTACCCATAAAAAATCTACTTAATAACCAAATAACCACCTTAAATCCCCCAATTAACCTCAAAAGTATTATTAAAATACCATAATTACCCACTAAATACAACCTAATAACTAAATAACCATCTTAATGTAAGAATTGTGCCACAAGCACTCTCTAGGCAAGTCAGGACCTCGTCTACGTCCTTGCCAGCCTGTGGGCCTCGCCCACCAAGCTAACAAACGGTGGTGGGCCTAGCCCATCTATCAAAGGTATTGTCCCTTGTCCCTTGTAAATTCGAGTACCAACGTGCATGCAGCACTCCTCGAACCCAGCCCACTAAAGATTTTGTTGGTTTAAGTAAATACTTAAAGCGCCTTTTTTGTAAGAGTCGTGCCCCAAGCACTCTCCAGGCAAGGCAAGGCCTCGTCCGCGGCCTTACCAACCTGTGGGCCTTACCCACCAGGCTTATAAACTGTGGTAGGCCTAGTCCACCCACCAAAGATATTGCTCTTTGGCCCTCGCAAATTTGAGTACCAACGTGCCTGCAGCACTCCTCGAACTCAGGCCACTAAGGGTTTTGTTGCTTTAAGTAAATACTTAAGGCATGCCTCTTAACCACTTGAGCTGCAGTCCAAATGGTTAAGAGACGTGCCTTAAGTATTTACCTAAAGTAACAAAACCCTTGGTGGTCTAGGTTCGTGGAATGCTGCAGACACGTTAATATTCGAATTTGCTAGGGCCAATAGACAATACCTTTGGTGTGTGGGCTATACCCACCACCGTTTGTAAGCCTGGTGGGTAAGGCCCACAGGTTGGCAAGGCTGTGGACGAGGTCTTGACTTGCTTAGAGAGTGCTTGGGGCACGGCTCTTAAAAAAAAGGCCTTTTTTTTGTAAAAGACGTGCCTTAAGCACTCTCTATACAATCCTGGGCCTCGCCCACGAACTTGCCAACCTCTGGACCTCCCCCACCAGGCTTACAAACGGTGGTGGGTCTAACCCACCCACCAAAAGTATTGTCCCTTGGCCCTCGTAAATTCGAGTACCAATGTGCCTGCAGCACTCCTCGAACCCAAACCACCAAGAATTTTGTTGCTTTAAGTAAATAATTTGAGGCGTGCCTTAAGTATTTACTTAAAGCAACAAAATCCTTGGTAGCCTAAGTTCGAGGAGTACTGCAGGTTGGTACTCGAATTTACTAGGGCCAATGAACAATACCTTTTGTGGATGGGCTAGGCCCACCACTATTTGTAAGCTTGGTGGGCGAGGCCTAGAGGTTGGCAAGTTCGTAGGAGAGGCCCATGGTTGTTTGGAGAGTACTTAGGGCACAACTCTTATAATTAATTAATAAATTAATTCTAAAATAACTTTGAAATTTCATTATTACCCTTAAAGCACTTTTAAATACCCCAACCACCTCAAATTAGTACCCATAAATTATCTTTTAATTACCAAATAACCTCAAAATTTATGACCATTTGTTAAAAATATTATACTCTTAATTTTGCAATTGAAGCCAAAGAAGCCATGTGGATGACTTTCATAGTAGGTACTGATATTGATTCCCGTTCGTCTGCTAAGTGCTAATCCTTCAAATGTCTCTGTCTTCTTTTATTTGGTCATACTCATAGTTAATTACCTCTTACCACTTTTATTAGTAATTATTACTCCACGCATTCACATGGGAGAAAAATGATTTTGGTGTTAGGAACACCATGAAAATGTCTGGCACACTTAAAACACCATAAAAATGAACAGCGCCATAAGTGAAGCTTTTGGGTTTTGATGTTCTGTGACTGAGAAAAGTTGAGATTTCGGACACCAAAGCCCAATTGAAGGCGATACGTGGTCCAACACTCCGACCCATGAGCTCTTGTCATTCCAGCTATCAATTTAGTTGGATTTGGATTCTACAAAAAACATCGTCCTAATGGATCCAACACTATTCTCTTCCAATCTTTGCACTACCACTTTGCTCTTGACTTTAGCACACCCACATTGTACTGTTACCTTATGTTAATGTCAATACTTTTTATCATCAACAATTAGTTGATTCAAGTGATTTGGTACTTATTTCTCTTAAATAAGGTTTCTAGTTTGAATCTTGTAAATGGAGAAAATCATTGTTGAGAGAGCTTTACCGCTATAGTGGACTAACTCGACTCGTAAGATATTTGTCTTGGATTAAAGGCCTAGGGATACTCTTGGTTTAACAAAAAGAAATTTCAATCCTTTCTAATCTCAGGATACATAAATCTCTCTATTACTTGTCCCAAATTATCTTCTTCTTTTTTTCTCCATTTTGAATACGAATGTCGTAAAATTTTTGAATAATCTAAAATATCATTTTCTTCCTAACATATTTTAGAAATGTTATTGATATTGTTGAGTTAAATTAAAACTCTTTATTTCTCTTTTACTAAATAGTTTTTTTATATATTTATTAAGTGATGATAGTAATTAATTAATTTTATTTTATCATAATTAACTTACTATTATATTATCTTGAAAAAAATAGTTTAATTATTATCTAATTTCATATAGTTTAATTTGAAATTTATTCTATAATTTAATTAATTATCATCTACTATAATATATTTTTATTATTTTTCATTTTTCGTTATCATTAATAACACATTATATCACATACAGCGTACATAACATAATGACTAATTAAAACAAAAAGTACTTTGAGTTAAGTTTTGATCATAATTCAACTCAGATCCCTTACACTGTGTTTGGTATGAAGGAAATATGGAGGAAAGAAATGATGTGGAAAGAAAGTAGGTGAGGAAATACAATTTTCATTTGTTTGGTAGGATAGAAATGCATCTATGGAAAGAAATAGGAAGGAAATGAGAAAGTCTATTTCCTTAGAGATCATTTCTCCCCAATTTGGGTGGAAATATGAGGGAAAGAAAGTTGTTGTTAAGTCTAATAAATATAAATGACTATTACACCCTTAAAATTTATTTCTAATTACAAAATTTACTATTACAAGTAAAAGATATTGAAAGTAAATTTTTAACTAAAGAGTAAATAATGGTAAAATAGTCATATTAATTAAAATAAATTTCTTTTCTTTCTTATTTCTTAGTTATACCAAACAAAGAAAATAATCAATTTTTTTCTTTTCTTCTTATTTCTTTCCTTGTTACCAAACATGATAAAGGAAATATAACTTTCTTTCCTTTCCCTACCTATTTTCTTTTCTTACCTATTTTTTTTCCTTATTATTTCCTTCCCTCCTATCAAACATAGGCTTAGTTTCAAAATTGGACACTCCCCCGCCCCAAAATACTACTAACACCAATGAGAGAAAGATGTAACTACTAAAATGTCCCAATCCTAAAAGCAAAAGACAAAATCGTCTGCAGCCAGACCAGTGATGTTTTTTGCATAGGGGAAATAGATGATTTTCATCGACATTTGCTTCTAAAATTGCTTTTTGCATAGCCATGTTATTGACTTTGAAATCCATGTAGGCTTGTACTCAACTACTCATTAAAGTAATGACTAATATCCATAGCTTTTCTTTTTCTTTTTTTTTTTTGCAGCTTTTTGCATCAACAACTCCTTGACTCAAACCGAAAGTTTCAATTCCCATTCAAGCTCATCTGTTCTCTTTCTTCATAGGTCTAATATCAGCATTTGCGTCAAGCGAAGTTTCTTATAGAGTCTTTGAAAACACATCTAGCTATACATTTTGCTGGTGCATTCAAAAAACTTCTTTTTTTTTTTTTTAGAAAAGCAAAGTAGAAATTTTATTAACAGCCAAAAGAATTCTAAAGCTGGTACAATTCGAAGCAAAAAACAGTAAAGTTCAAATGAAAAACTGCATCCAAGCATCCTATCTATCCACACCTATCTTAGCCAAAAAGTCGACCTCGTTATTGGCTTCTCTCTAGCCAAATAGTTGCATCCTCTCATCCAACTCGATGACAATCGCTTCCTTAAATGCACTGAATATCAACTGCATTCCACAAACATCTTCTTCAACCTTCCCATAAGGGCTTTGTTGTAAATGAAGGGATCTCTTCAAATCCTCAAAAAGAATATCTCCACCTAACTGTTGTTTCTTCACCCTTACATGCATACTGAGATTTTGACAATGCAAGGACTCGGTGGGTTGGAATTCTCAAATCCAATCCTGGTTCTATGCCATCTCTCCAAGTATATTTGGGAGGTCGGTTGCGAATAATCTATATACAAAAGCTTGCCTAATGAGATTCTCATTTGTCTCAAACACGTACGGGGAAGAACGTAGCTCAAGATCCTTTTGTAAGTGGCCACCGCCATTGAATAATTAAGACATGCCCTTTTGATGTTGCTTCTGCAATAATAACCTTTTTTTCCAATTCTTCGCTAAGAGATTCCAAATCTTGTTTTCCTTCAGCAAATCTCAAGATCATTTCATAGTCTCGATTTTAGGTTTGGTGGATTGAACCATGCACGAGCAAGAATAATGCTCATTCCTAAGACTCTGCACTCTGCTGTACTTCTCCCAGCATCTACCTTTGATTTTCCCTAAGCTCCTCAACAAGAGTTTCCTAGTGGCACTCTTTCTAGTCCAATTCTTTGCAAGGCTTTTCCGCTCAACTCTGAATTCATCCAACTCTCTCATAAGCAATAGCTAATTGCTAAGTCGTTGAGACCAATTCCCATAGTTCAGCCCATTGAACTTAATTAGCCCATTGCCCAAATTGAACAAATAACTAAAAAATTATAAACTTTATATAAGCTCACACATTAATGCTTTAAATAACCTTAATGATTCAAATAAATAATAAACTTTCATTATGTATTAAAGTTCACATTTGGGTGATACCTAAAATATATAATCTATAATGATGCCAATTCAAATAAACTTTAATAGACAATAAAACATACTCAAATAAATATGCGAGTCATCTTTGGATATACAAACATATTCATCAAGTATGTCAATTAGTCTCTTTTATTATCACTAATCATAAGCAATGGTCCACCTTTGGGTGACCTCCTAGTAATATAATTAATGAATTTCAATTATCCATTCACTTTATATCATTTCATGGCATCAATACATGAATAATTGAAAGCAAACAATTAAATATCTAAATATCTTTTCAAGCTAGGCCACTTTGGTGACTAACAAGCTTTTCATGCAATAGACATTTAATTAGCCATTTTTAATATCCCAAAATAAAACTTTCATTATAGAAAAATAACAATGACATTTTCTCCTTACAATTCCATTATCATGGTCACACATAGCATATAAAATTCATATCACCAACTAATTTTATTTTTATTATTTTTTTAATATATATACTTTTATTCAATGGAGCCTATGATAGGTTTTACACCTTTTGCTCAATTGATCATAAATTGAAATAAATAAATAAAAATACAATTCAATTGCAAGAAAATAAAAATCCACTCACAAGAAATTATAAACTTTAATTCTTGTAAAAAGTTTTAGCGGAAGCATTAAAATAATAATTTCTTTAAAGTGTTCTAAAATTATAAGAACACAAAGAACACCAATAATAGTAATAATAATATTTAATGGTGATTCTATAGGGATTATAACCTAAGCTTTGATACCAATTGTAAACATGTTTTCAAATATACTATGATAGAAAATATGAATTAACCTAGTATCACATTGTAAGCATATTTTCAAATATACTATGATAGAAAATATGAATTAACCTTTACATAGGATCTTTTATCCCATAGAATCAACTAAACAAGAATTCAATTAACAAGAAAATTAAGAGCACTTACCTTGATTCATAGCTCTAAACAATTAATTGAATAAAACCACAATTGAATAAGGGATTTGATCTTCTTGGATTTTCCTCTTTCTTTCTTCTTCTTTTAGGTTTTCTCTGATGGATGAGAAGTATGTACTTTTCTAATAACTTGGGGATCAAGTTATCTTATGTTATGTTATGAAGAGAGATGGGAGGGTTTAATCCTTATTTATATAGGAAACCCTAGGGCTTTAATTTCTTAAACCCAATGTCCATCATATGGGCCTTTTAATAGTAAAGCTTACATGGGCCACATTAATGTTTATTAAAATAAACTAACAAACATGAGTGTGCTAAGGGTGACTCTAGAGTTTGGTTTGATCAGTTATCTGATGGTACTAGAAATTGACCCGGGCTATACCCCTGGATTTTTTTAATTTTAAATATTTAAATTTTACTTTCTAAAAAATATGAGAATTAAGAAGGACAATAATATCCAAAGATAAAAAAAAATGTAACATATGATTATTGATATTACATGTAAATCAAAATGTAATGTAAAAATATATAAAAAATCATTTTGATATACTCAACAAAGATAATGTTAATTAACCAATAAATAAAAATACATATATAGAATATTATATATAAGTTAAACATGTTGATTAACCATTAAATAAAAATATATAAATCAAATATTGAATTCTTCAATAATAAATGAATTTTAATAACATATATAATATATAAAAATGTGAAAAATTTTCTCAAACTCAAAAAAATCACCAAACTAAACCTTTTGTTTAGACTTATCAAGGGTAAAAAAATCCTACAAAAAAATTATTGAAAATTTCAATAATATAAGTAAATATCAAAATTAAAAAAAAAGAAAGATCAAATGGGCACTTGAGCCCCAAAAACAAAAAAAAAAAGAAAAAAATGAGGAGCCAATGAGAGGATGACAATTGCACCTCCTTCTTCTCTAATATACTTCACATTTCTTTTAGGGGGTGTTTGGTTCAAGGTATCTTAGATTACCAGAGTTATGTGATTACCAGGTTATAACATAACCTAGTGCATATTCTTGGAATGTACACAATTTTTGTTTGGTTGAGATTCCCAGAATATAAGATTAACCTATTTGGTTGGAGAGTATATGTTCTGTTAAAATGGGTAGTTTACTATAATGCCCTCAATACGACATTTAAGCTTATTTCTTATTTGTTCAATATTTTGTACAATTGTTGTAATTTTGTTAAGTTTGATAATTAAACATGACTAATATAAAAATTATTTAAGTAATAAACTTAGTAAAATATTATATAATTAATTTAATGATTATATAAGTTAAGTTTAATTATGCTTTTAGTTTAATTGAACTAACATATAATTATTAATTTAATAATTATATAAGCTAAGTTTAGTTATGTTTCTTAATCAAAATAAATTATGTTTAAAAAATTATAATTTATCAATTACATAAGGTTATTTATCAATTACATAAGGTTATTAGGGTCCAAAAAGGTAAAATACTAAGGGTAAAGTAGGAAAAAATTTTAACATAACCTGATAATCTCACATTACTTAAAAATTTGGAGGTTATGAGATTCATGATAATGTGTACCAAAAACTGACGTATCAGTAATCTTACATTACCTCAGTAAGGTGATTACCACAAACCAAACGAAATAATGTTACATTCCAACGTGTACATTACTGAGATTATATAAGATAACCCTAAACCAAACGTCCCAAGGACCCCTTAAGGTAGTAAAGATTTGTAATCCTCATGATATTTCATCTTAATGGAATTTTACCTCTTTTCCCTGATAATAAAAAAAAAAGGAATAGAGTAGAGAGATAGAAAAAGGTAGTGCGTCGACATCATGCCATAATGGCCGTTGATGAAAATGGGGCCCGGTGAAGTCAACGCCAGTCTTTTATGACTTTGTCTATGCCAACCTCGTCGGATCAGCGGAACCGGCGCCATCCTATTTCTTCTTCTTCTTCTTCTTCTTCCTTTTCTTACTTTTAATTTTTTTTCTCTAATTAAAATACGAAAACCCTCCCCTAAATTAAATAGTTAAATTAATTTTAATTGGCATTGGCACTTTCTTTTTAAAAACAATTCTTTCTTTCGTTACATAAAAATGATCTATTCTTTTTTGTGTCTTTTCGCCTTCCTATTCGTACGGAGAAACAGTAGTAATCCCACTAACCTGCTTGCTTTCAAATTTCAAAATTAGAGAAAAGAAATTATTTTTAATGAATTGATGAAAGTACTAAAACGAAATTGAGAAGCAAACCCTCATTGTAGAATATTGAAAAATACTCTCAGAAGCAAAAGCGAAAGCTGAGAAAGAAGACAAGTTTCATGCTTCGATTCATTTGATTTTTATAGTCATGTCTGGGTGAGTGCTATATACCTTCTCTTTCTCTTACTTCAGGATTTGCATTTTTTGCTTAATATCAGAATGAAAGATGATCACTTTGACTTAGAAGTAGAGCAGTTGCTGATGCTTCTATTCCTCTCGTTTTTTTTTTTTTTTAATTTTTGGATCTCTGTCTATCGTAAAGCTCTCTCTGTCTCTCTCTCTTTTTTCTTTTTATCTTTCAAGAATGTTTGCTTTAAAAGTGAAAAAGGACATTCGAGCAGTTAATATCTTCATTTATTTCTTTGTTTATGATTAGGGTTTTTTATTTTTTGTTTTCGATTTATTATGTAACAGAAATAGATGATTTTGGGGGGTTTTCTTTTCTGGGTTTTTGATTTAATGAAATGTTTGTTGAATGCACCAGTAGACTAGAGAAATAAGAGTACGTGCTTTTGTGAACTCACATGGTCCTTGACTAGGTTACCTTACCAATTGGGTAATGCTATTTTTTTGCCCTTTTTCATCGTCTTTCTTTGCTTGTCTGATATAAAATCTGGGAATGTAAAAATCTCGACTTGTAAATTGTAATAGGCTCTAACAATGACTCCCGAGGATGGCGAAGTTTACTTCTGTATAAAGGGAGCTACTGTTTTCATTTTGCTTTTGATATTCTGATTTGGGACCTAATCTTTTCAGATGCTAAATGTAAAACCGGTTTATGATGTTAAATTAGTTTTCTTGCTAGACTTTGCTTTTTGAATACTAGTATGTATAATTCCCTGCCTCTGGGGAAGTGCATTGGATCTTCACTCATGAACTTCATAGGGCCACTGTAATCATCAATAATATACTTCATCTAGGTAACAATGGTTTCATGTTTCTTGTACTTACTTATATTCATGATACTTTCATCTTGGATGCTTTATGCAGAACATGGTTGGTGGATGGTAACAGGATTGCTACAAAAATCAGGAGTGCATCTGATCCTGAAAGGGTGACATGGAACAGCAACCCAAGCAGATCTTGTCCTAATTGTCATCATACTATTGACAACAGTGATGTATAAGTTTCATCTTTTCTTCTGCTTGAAGTTATATGTTTGTATACCTAAAAGAGATTAGTGAACAAGCATATTGCAATTCATAATAAAATCGGACTAATCTCTCAAATTTTTCCATGGGTTGATTACATCAATTTGACAATTTTTCACAAATCATGAGTTAATTGCAATCTGGAATTGAAAATATAAAATGTGTGAATGTTTTCGTAGTTGCTCTAATTTCTGGCAATGAGTATTGTCATTTTATTTCTTCGTATTGTCTTCTTCCCTTTTATGCTTCTACTGTTTTCGAGGGCAGTGTATAAAATGTAATCCTTTTGGGAAAAAAGAAGGAAGTTGAATTATCTAAACTTTGGTTTATACTACCTCATGATTTAGTGAATGAAAGTCTTGTATGATCAAACTTTTTGTATCCCTTATCTTGGGATAAACAATAACTTATGCATCTTTTTCCCCTGTGGCATATGGTAGGAATGTTGGGTGCAGTCTGTCTCTGTTCGGAACTTCCATGTTATGCTTAACTGGACTATTATCCATGCTTTCATGGTGTTTCATTGTTGAGCTTTCTGACAAGATGTAGTGACTTATTTAGTGATTGAAATTGGCTCACACTGGTCTGATAATGAAGCCTATGAATAATCCAGTGTCAAATGTATATGTTGTTCTGTCTGAGTTTGCACATGCTTCTATGACGTACATCATTTTATATGGTTAGAAATAAGAAATGCTTTTTGGCAAGTTCTTTCTCTCATTGGACATCTCTATACCACTATATGAACACATATGAAGATTATATAATAGCACCAAACTCTTTTGAGTTCTTTATTGCAATCTGAAAACCTTCTGTGGTATAAACTTCGAAATGCAGGGTCAAGTGCTTTGCCTTTATATATAATTAGAGTTACATTACTGCTACTTGATAGAAGCTAAGATTGTTACCATATGGTATATGAAATAATGACCATCTGCGCATTTGTACTCTGTTTTCTTACATGCTTCCATCTCTCAAGCTAGGTAGTTGGTATTGTAAATGCTGTACCTCTCTAAGTGTTTATTTATAGTTGTTTAAAGGTGATATTGTTTTTCATTTTTTTGCCTCAAATGACTAGATTTATTGTTGATATACCAATTACATTAAATGAATTTTGAAGAGGTTTCACATTTTTATGGATCTGAAAGTCCCAAATCCTAGCACCGGTGTTTTCATTTACATGTTACAAATTCTTGCCCCTTTGATTTTGCTAGTAAAATGAGTTTTTATGTTGCTTGACCTAGTAATAACTATGAATATGTTGCTTGACCTAGTAATAACTATGAATACTAGGGCATTGGTGGATATTCATAACTATGGCAGTCTGGCATTGGTAAACATAGACAGCAACTGAAAGGTGTCTGTTTTCCAGGTGACTCAAGCATGGCCAGGATTACCACGAGGTGTCAAATTTGATCCATCTGATCAAGAGATTATATGGCATTTACTTACAAAAGTTGGTGTGGATGATTCAAAACTCCATCCCTTCATCAATGAGTTCATTCCAACAATTGAAAATGATGATGGAATCTGTTATACGCATCCCCAAAAATTACCAGGTCGGGAAGGTTCTTAAGGGTTTTTTTCTACTTGTTATTTAAACATCTTTACAAACACTAAGTAAAAAATTGAAACTTTAGGTGTTAAGCAAGATGGAAGTGTGTCACACTTCTTTCATCGAGCTATCAAAGCTTACAATACTGGAACTCGGAAGCGTCGAAAGATAAATGGGGATGACTTTGGTGATGTCCGCTGGCACAAGACTGGTAGGACAAAACCAGTTTTGTTGGATGGTGTTCAAAGAGGATGCAAGAAAATTATGGTTCTCTATATGACCATGGTCAAAGGTGGAAAACCTGAGAAGACAAACTGGGTGATGCACCAATATCACCTAGGAACCGGGGAGGATGAAAAAGATGGGGAATATGTTATTTCTAAGATATTTCATCAGCTGCAACAAATCAAGCAGGGTGATAAAACTGAGCAAGATTTACCTGAAATGACTGATACAATGATTGTGAAAGTAGACCCAGTCACTCCCAAGTCTGTGATGCCTGACCCTCCACGTCCAGGGAGGCAATGTCATGAATATGACCAGGAACAGGAGTATAATCTTACTGGCATTGATCCCTCTGCTCAGGTTAATTTTTTATTCTTGTTTCTCAACTGGCAGACCCTGGAGTTCTCCATAGGTTGCTTTTAATCTCCGTCATGCATTAGTTACATTTGGGGACCTTATTATCTGCATTATCTTCTCGCACTTGATATAAATGTCAGTCTCTTGGATTATTTCTATTTCCCTATAGTCTAAAAAGATGTTTTTATAATAGATTGTCATTGAATACCATCTACATATTCCATATGCATTGTAATGTAATTGTTCATTTATTAAGAGTCCCTGCATTTGCCTTCCCAGGATTTTTCACCAAAGAATCCTTCAATGGAGCATGTAGAAGATGAAGTTCAAACTCAATGTGAAAGTTCTAGTCATAATGATCTACCTGATGTGGAAAATCATCTTAATGAGATGGTAGATCATAATAATGACAACCATGCCGGAGAAGATCAAAAATGGTGGGAAGGTGAGTCACAGTTTTTGTTGGACTCACAACAGCTAGTGGAAGGGCTGTCTCTTTGTGATGAGCTCCTCCAGAGCCAGTCGCCTAAGAAGGATGCTGATGGTAATGATGGAGAACTTACCACCAAACCCCGTCTTTCTGATTATGCTCAGTTAGGAGCAGAACATCTTAAGAAGGATTTGGAGGAGTGTCAAAACCTGGAAGGCGATCCAACAAACATAGAGCTTGATACACCACCAGAGTTCCGACTGAGTCAGCTTGTATGTTCTATCCTTAGTTCCTTACTGAACTTATTATATTATATATATATAATGATCATTTCAAATTTGTTGTTTCCTTCAACTATATTGACCGTATGAAATGGTCTTGTAGGAATTTGGATCACAAGATAGCTTTCTTTCTTGGGGTGTGGGCAAGGTGATTGACTAAATATGTTTGTCAGTCATGGATCATGGAAGTGAAAGTAGTAAAATATTCTGTGAAAACTTTTGCCTGATCAATCATCATCATTGGGTCTATGTCAACGGTAAATTTTGCTGGGAAGCTTGAAGTATGGTTAATGATGGTAAAGATACTGTTGACCTTTTGCCGGTGGAACTGTTATTTGTATAACTTTACTGTTGTAATCCTTCTTTTCAGCAATGGATTGAAGATGCTGTAAAGAGCTTTGCGCAAGGGATAGCTGCATTGCCACTACGATCTGTATTCGTAATCATAGTAACGAAACTTGCTGTGAGCTTGCACTTTATATATCTAGCAAACAAGTTAGTTTATGGTCTGAAAATTTTCACTCGTCTAGCGTAATGAAAAATGAAACAAGCTTCATTGTACAATGATGGCCCCTCTTTGCTTTAGAGTTCTGGAATTTGGAACATGCACCTGATTTATCGAGTTGCATGGCTGAGACTGCTCTTAATCAAATGAATTCATTTGCTAGAATGATCCGAAACTTGCTCGCATTCTTTACCGAGGAAAGAAAATGACTAGATAAAAGGGTTAAATTGAATTACTTCGAACTCCACTGAAACAAAGTTAAGACTTTGAGATTCGATTCATGCAATTAAGTAATTACTTTACACACTTCAAGCAGTTGCAAGGTCTTTAGCATGAACCTTAAGCCGATTACTTTACGAACATCGTGCAATAGGAGGTACATTGTACTTACACAACAAAGCAAAATTATTCGTGGCTCTTGATTCTTATCAACCTAACAGGGTAGTAGTATTTTCTATTTTGGTGGGAGCTTGTCTGGCAAATTTCACTGTGTTGAGCTTATCAGGTCAGAAGGTTGTTTTCCTAGGAAAGACTAAAGAGCTCCCTTAGGAAAATTCAATGCCGTGTGGACCATCTAGTCAATAGGGGAGTCATGATCTGTCAGCATCAAGGGAACATTAACGGATCGTTTGAACAAACCAATCAAAGAAGCAGCGTACAGTCAGCTGAACGTTCATGAACCTGTTTGATCCTTACAGATCATATTGGCTTGAAATTGGCTACTGAAACACTGGGCCTGACTAGATAAACCGATCAAATTAAAAGGTCCCAGGAGCTGGTTGCATTGGTTCATCAGGGGGGCATGACTGCTTGGGGAAAGCTGGGATAAGACCCCTCCAAGTAGCCCATATTGGCTGGCAGCCTGGCAGCTTGTTGTAGAAAACTGCATGCGTTGCGTTCGCTAAATGGGTGTAGGGCACTTCATTACTTAAGATGTCTGAACTGAGGCAGGTCTGCGCCAAAGATTTTGTGAGCAAAAGCAAATGGGGTTTGGAGTATGCATGGGCCAGATCCCAGATGGGTGTTGTTGAAGAGTTTGAATTATAAGTTATCAGCTTCGTCTGCATCTGGCTGGATGCCATGATTTCAAACTGAATAAAGAGACATAAAGGACCTCAAACACCCTGACCGGTATGGCTCCAAGAAAAAATCGCATGCTGAATTTGGCTGGCTAACTAGGTCATACATGCTACTGAGGCCATGCACGCCCATTGTTTTATCATTTCAAGTCGTTTCTTATTCCTTCTTTTAACCAACAATCTTGTATTCTTGTACTTGGTAAGAGGAGAAAGCCCGGTGATAGGAATTGAGTAGATATTTTTATCATGGAACAAACGAGGTGTCTCAGCATATGCAAACGTTTAACTCAAGAAGTAATTCTTATCCGTCACTTCCGTCCAACATATTCAAAACAGATAAAATTAAAGCCTCTAAGAGTAGACTTAAATTCAACCCATAACCATCAACAATCGATTGGTTTAAGTGGTTCGGTATTTGTTCCTCTTAAATAAGATCTCAAATCGAATATTGTGAATGGAGAAAATCATTGTCAAGAGAGTTTTACTCTCATAATAGGCCAACCTACCTCGAAAGGGATTAATCTTGAACAAAAAGACCAAATTTGTTTGCACCACTTAATTTAATCCCTAATGAAGGTTGGTTGCTCGCGTTTTGAACATATTTAGGGGTTTTATGGATATAATAACCAATCCAAATCCCTATTTCTGTCGCTCAAATCATCAGAAAATCTGCTTTTATGTTCTCATAACCGAAATTAATGATTGGCAAATGACAAACAAATTCATTATGAATTCTCCTAAACCTAATTAGCATACACCCGCACCTGCTCTACCTGTACCCGGCCCGTATATGACTATGAGAATTTTATTTCATTTTTATAATATTGAGTATTATAAGGAGACAAGGAATAATCAAAGCACCCCAATTGTCTCCTCTAGACACGGATCTGACATATCAATTCAAGCATTCCCATTAAAAATAGCTTTGTTTGTTTGTTTTTTTCTTTTAATAGAAAAGAAAAACTAATTGAACAATTAATTATCTTATTAATTTGCATAATTAGTATTATCTTCTCTATTGCATCTTTGACTCTTTGCTAACAAGGCATCTTTTATGGTATTCATATATATAGAGTATTCATCAATAAAATTGATATCACATGCAAAAATCCGTTTAAAATCTTAAAATCTCCAACTGCACAAGGATTCTGTCTGTCTTTCCGAAAATGCCAAAGGATTAGCATGTTAAAATACGTATCGACCAAAATTCTGCAAGTCTTAAAAGGCTATAAGCTGATGTTAATCTCAGTGATGATTTGCAAAGTGGGGGCAATTGCATGCCCCACTGAGATTCCGTATCTTTTGTTTATAAAGTTTCTTTAGCAGCTTCTCATAATTTGATCCCTTTGAAAAACTAAGCTGCAATAATGCATGGATATATAGGAATTCAAAGCGATTTTTAACAATGAATGAATACTACTCCTATATATACCTTTTGAGAGCAACCGCCAACCAGGGGGAGAGTTGTGTAAGTAGCAAGAGTGAGAAAAGAAAAAGGGGAATGCCAACCTACCTCCTTTGGCCAAGGCGTAGGGATGGTCTCCTTCAAGACAGAGGTTCGAATCAAACCGTGACGTGCTTTGTATAATTAGGATGTAATTATCATTTTAGCTAAGAAAAAAAAAGGGGAAAGGCAAAGGGAATTGATTGATCAACATTCATGCATTTTTTTTTCATGTACATGATGATAGAATAAGGAAGGAAGAGCAAAGAGGGATTGGGACCCTATTTGTTTTGGTTGATTGAAAAAGAATTCAGACATTTATGTGTGGTGGTGGGGGTTATGGATTGAGGGGGCGCACGTGGGCTTACCCAATGAACCCCTGCCCTTTTGACCCTCTCTCACCCTTTTCCATTCAATTTGGCTTCTTCTTCCATATTTTCTTTGTTCACTGTCCTCTCTCTCTCTCTCTCTCTCTCTCTCTCTCTCTCTCTCTTCTTTGCATATAATAATATAGTAAACCAACCCAATTACAAAGCCAATTCCAAATACTACTGGTGGTAGGGACAAGGTGGCGCCTTCCTATGTGGCCGTCTGGCCGACAACTGAATACTACTACCATATTAGATAGATTAGATTAGATATTAGATTGCATATTTCAGCCTCTGACAAGTTCACAACTCTGACGGTCCGACCCACCACCAACACAAAGCATCTCTCCTACTTACATCCTCAACACAGGTGAAATGCAACCACAAGAAATTACCCTATCACCTCACTACACGTGTGAAATGGAGTTTACACGTGTCTGCAACCCAGAGGATGGGTGTCTGAACTGTGTGTGATGCTGTAAGTATTGGATGAACCTCCAGAACTCAGAAAAGTCACAAGCTTTGCCGTTTTCTTGTCCAGTAGTCAGTTTTTATATACTCCTCAGCTATAGTATAGACGATAGAGGAGAGACAGAGAACAGACAAAAGGGACTACTGTTAGATGCAGGCAAGAGGGGGCCATCTTTACCGTACACGTGGCGCACGTGAATGTGGGGTTGTGATCCAATAATTCGACCGACCCACCATCTGCAGTTTTGACCGCGAAACCCACAAACGGCTCAAAGTTGATGTTGATGATTATCAATTCATCATCATCCACCACCCATGTCCGGGGAATGAACAAAGCTACCACCCTACTACCACTACTACGACTACTAGCATTCAACTTAAAAATAATTTTCATCATCATAATTAAGGGCTAAATGCTGTTTGGTCCGAGACAAGAACATTGAAACAAGGTTTTATGATGTTGACCTCTTAACAGCTTTAATTATTCTATAACACAAACTGTATCTACTATAGAGTTTTAAAAAGAATGAAAATAGTCACAAAAAAAAAAAGAATGAAAATAGTCTTTCTTATTTTATTTTGTGTCTCATATATCAGAATATATTATATATCTTAATTTTAAAATATATTTTACTTCTTATTTGGTTTTAGGATTTTTTTTTTCAAATAAAAGTTTTTGAAACTATTATAGAGGAAAAAAAAGACTTATATGACAAAAGTTTAGTCTAAAATTAAATTTTTTTTTCAATTTTAAGGTAAGTTTCTACATTTTATGATATTATTGATGTAGAATTTTAGTTTAAATAAAAAAATAACAATTTTTTCTTTTTTTATTTTATTAAAACCAAATAAGAACTAAAATGAGTTAAATATATAGAATACGTGACAAATTATGATGTATAGGGCATAAAGTAAGACATTAAGATGAGTCAAATGATTCAATTCTTTTAAGAAAGGTGTCACATAGGAGAGAGAAAATATTTTTTATTTTAAATTTTTTGTTTTGTTCCAACATTAATTTACATAAGTTAACAACTCTATATAACTATTAATTAACTCTTTATTTATAGTATTTAATTTTCATTAATTTATAGTATTTATAGTTTAGAACGGTTACCCATCTTTTATTCCAGCATTTTATTTTCATTTACTTTACTTTCTTTTATGTTATATAAAGGGGTTTAAAATCACTCTTATTGTTAAAGATGATGAGTAAGGAATGCAAAGGTAATTATCTTACTTTCGATATATAAATTGATTTATTTATTTGCTTTTATGTGACTTCTATTTTTACTAGAAAATTTTTCTTTTTTTTTAAAGATTATACCTGAGCAATTTTTTATTTACCTTTGCAACTCATTCATAGGATTTAAAATTAGATATTTGAGATGTTCTAATTTTAAAATACTAAATTTTACTAGATACTAAATTTTGTTTTTTCTATAAGTAGAAGACACAGATCTTCATTGGCCATAAAAAATAACAAAGAAATAAATATTTTTTTTAATGCCCTACCATGTTTCTTTAAATGTTCATACATATTTTATCTAAACTTGTAGTGCGAAGGCTGCTCATCTAGTTAAGATTAATTCGTTCCAAGTATAGTATTTGGTTGTCTCAAGGGTTCTTTACTTCTTTTATTAAACCAGGTCAAAATTGAAACGAAAAACAGTGAAGAATCAATCATGATATATTTGAGAGTCAATGTTTCTAGCACTTTTGAAGCTGGTTTTTTGGGAAAGGGAGTGAAAAAGAAGGAAATATATAATTGGAGAATTAAACTAGTTTGCATTTTTCCATTATTAGTATTACCCAGTTCATATGATTAAGGGACCTACATAAATAGCTTACCTAATCAAATATCTCATCTCTATTAGAGCTTCCCCTCTAAAAAAAACTTCCTATGTCGTAAAATATATGTAATTTTTGTTATGAAATATTGAAATATTGAAATATTGAAGAACACTTAGGAACAAGAAATAAGAGATGGAGAGAATATTATTGAGAGAGATTTCTGTATGAGATGAGATGTGATACAAATGGTGAAGGGGCTCCCTATTTATATTGGAGAAGCCCTTTACAAATAATAGGGATTTAACCTAACTTAGAAGCCAAGTTTACTTCTAGGTCAAGTAAAACGGCAATTCCTAAAACCCTAGATATAATCTTTTTGATTTTATCTCTCCATTAATTTTCTTCAATACGAGGTTGTCTTTAGGACAAGATATATGGGCCAGATGTGTAAAAGTCCATTATTCCATAATAACTTTTAGGAAAAAATTTTGTCCCAAAATATTTGTCACTTTTACAAAATCAAGTTAATATTATTATATGTTTCTAAAATTATTCTTGTTATTTAATGCATGTCTTATTTCTATCCTCTCTCTTTGATTAACTAAGAGAAAAGTTAAATTAATGATAAAATAGATAAAAAAGTGAAAAATACATAAAATTAAAAAAAATTATTTTTCTTAATCTTATGAAACAGTTAAAAGTAGAGATGGCAAAATGGGAGGGCGGCACGGAGCCCAACACAGCCCAACCCAATATGGGCCGTGCCAGCACGACCCATATTATTGTTTTAGTGGACCGTGCCAGCACGGTTCATTAGTCATGAACGGGCTGGACAGTCTTTTGGTGGCACATGGGCTGGCACAGCATGACCCACCAAAATAACCTAGCACGGCACAGCCCAAGTGCCAGCACGGCACGACCCGTGTGCTTATTTGGGCCAGCCCATTTTTAATGTAAATTTATAATATATCAATTATATAATTATTCATTTTTATTTAAAAATTTTTGATGATCAAGAATTAGAAATTTTTGACGTTTTGGTATGGCGGAAAAGTAATACAAATTTATGTTATATGCTTTTCATCATGGCCCGTGACCTCCTTATACTTCCGATATCCACTGTCTCTTTGGAGTTTTGTTTTAGTGCAGGAATGAGAGTTCTTGTTGATAGAAGAAGCATATTAGCACCAAAGACCCTTGGGATGTATGTTTGAAAGATTGATTGGATGTAGAATTTCGCTTACAAAATATAAAAAACTAAGAGGAATCTTCAGACGAAAATGAATAAATTTGATTTTCTTTTTTTTTTTTTCATTTTTTTAGGTGATAGATTTTCTTTAGTTTATAATCTAAATTAGTATTTGTAAATTTTATTATTTATAGTGAATAATGTTCCCTTTTCCCGTGGACATAGACATCGTAAGCCGAACCATATAAATTTTTGTGTCGAAACTTTTCATTCTTAATTTAATTTAATCATCATTATTAAAAAAATAAAATCAAGTAAAAACAAAAAAGACTAAAAAATTAATATTTAATAAAATTCATTGGCCCATGTGCCAGCCCACTGTGACCCATGTGCTGGCACGACACGATTTATATGGACTGCAGACTGGGCTTTACTTAACCTTCAAAATATATGGGCTGGCACGACACAACCCATATTTTTTTTGGGCTAGCACGATTCAGCCCACGTTTTTGCAGACAGCCTAACTTTTTGGGTCGTGCCAGCCCAGTTCGTCCATTTTGCCATCTCTAGTTAAAAGTAATATATATTTTGAGAGAGATGGAGTAGTATACTATTTTGTAGGATTGGTCAAAGCTTTTATCATGTATACTACTACTACAACTACAATTTTAGGATCATTAAGGTTGATGATGACAAAATCCAGATATCTCTTATTCTTTCATTTATTAATATTTTCAGATAGCATGGCCAACATGATCCCAACTCAAATTAGAATTGCTGAAAGCTTTGACAACTGCAGATAAAAATCCATAACAAATTCAAATAGTAGTACTAAATATATGCTTTCTTGCCAGTGGGTAAATGACAAGGAATCATCTCGGTAAAGTTGCTTCTTTTTGCCCAATGGGCATTTCCATTATTATGCTGTAACTTGTGCAACGAACCCCACCTAGAGTCAACAACTTTGAGCAGTTCATGGAAAAGGCACCCCCAGATGCAAGAAGGCAGGCGCTGCTATGTTTTCTTTTCTTCTCATGAATTCATGCTTCAGAGTTCCATACCAAAACTCATGGATAATGGATTCACGGTGGATTGGATCTCTCTACCCCAGTTTAACTGTAACACTATGGTTGGCAATGGTAACCAGAGAAATGATTTGATTCTGTTTCTGAAATCCTTGAAGTATATGAATCTTTGCTTCTATTTGACTTAACTAAACGAAAAACAGAAGAAGAAAGGGATGAAGAAGCTAAAGATCAGTTACTTTGACCTTTTGGATGGAGGGCGTCTAATCCCTTTCAATCCAATAACAGATCAATCTTTACATCATCCAGATAGTGGACTAAAGCATCATAGTCCAAAGCATAATCAAAAATGAAAAATTCGCCCGAAAGGATGCTAATTGATGACGAAGACGAAAATTTGAAAGAATAAATTAAGGACCATATACTTTGTTAAATAAATATCAAGGATTTAATTCAAGCTATCTAATATACATGAAGGCCACAAGGCCAAGGCATACAAAAATTGGTTCGAAACTCTCCGAGAATATCCGCGGTTAGTATTTACAGTACTCCACCAAATGAAAAAGAAAGAGCCCCCCAACCCCCCAAAACCTCCATGAACATTTTGAGTATATGGGAAGGAGTTTCAATCAGTCATGCCAGCAAAGAAGCATAACCACACATCTCCTAATGATGTAAAGCCTAGCCCTTTGCTCTCGGAGGACCCCTCCAAGTCCCCTGCTTGATAGCCTTCTTTTGGAGCCTCCCATGCTGGCACTGCTCATTTTCATCTTTTATTACTGTTTGTGCTGAACTGATAATGATGACGAAGAATGTTGAGTGTGAAAGCGGGGAAGAGCTAGAAGAGACCAAAGTAAGCTTCGTGACTTGTGAGTTTGGCTAATTTGATGATGAAGTGGAAAACGCATCGTTGGGGGGGTTCTTATAGGAAGGAAAGGATTAGCTGGGAAGAGGGGGGGGTGTGGTCCAGGGCTACACTGGTCTAGTAAAGAGCCAACGATGGGGCATGAAAGGGCGTGCAGTGCCCCCTAACCCACCAGACAACACCCCTCGGACCCCACCTCCCCTCTTGGCCCAAATTATTTTCCTTTTTGTTACGATAAAAGGAATCCAAACAAACACACCCCCCCCCCCCCCCCCCCCCCCCCCAACCCAATCTCTTTCTCTCTGTCATTCTCATTGCCATGTCATACTTTATATCCTAGCTTCTGTAGGCATCACCCACCAGCACAAGGGGTCGGCCATGAATTTCAATTTAAGCTTTAAAGCCAAATTTCTCTTATTTGTAGATGAGAAAGAAGATTATTAATGGACGACGAGGAGACCATCTCTTTTCTTTTCTCTTTTTTATAATTCCTCTTTCTGTTGTTTCTTTCTTTCTTATTTTCTCCTGGTCTAACCAACTTTCTTTTAATATTCTTAAAAAAAAAAAAAAGCTAGTTGAATCCTACATAACAATCTATATTCCACTCATTTGTTTACTTAGAGACTTGACATTTGATAATGAGCTCACCTTATCGTCTCTTTTGACTCTAATTTAAGATCATCTCTATGTAGGGACATTGGGTATCCATCAACTTAGCAATGTTACCGTGATGATAAATTTGTTTACTTATTAAAAGTTATCTCATCAATAAACTAATGGGGTAAATGACTCATGATGAGACAATAAACTAAGTTTTGAAGACACCGTGCAACTACTTGACAATTAGAATTACGTGGCTTGGCTGCATGCTTATGTCTGTGGAGGAGATGCCAAAAAAAAATCACTATCAAAGAATTATAAATATTTTCTGAGTAGGTGTTTCTTTATATTTACATGATTTAACATAATCTAGATGCTTTCTTTTGGCACAAACATAACTAGATAACACCTAGGCTTAAAGATATACAGGTTTCTGATTTTGTGGAGATTGATGTTCTTGAGTTTTGACCATTTTGGTTTAAAAATTACTTCTGAGTTATGAATGGATGCATCAGATCGATGTGTGTGGAGAAGCTACCTGATCTGTTATATAAAGCTAAATCATATAACCATGTAAAGTTGGCAGCAGACCAAATAAGAATAAGATCCCACCGACATTGTAATTCTTGAGATTTGCTAGGAATTCATCTGCATTTTTCATTAGGTTGAAATCCTGCTGAAGCCTTTGACAGAGTGGGCACAGTGGAGATGAGAATATTATAGTAATATAAAAAGAAGGAAATATTTGCATTTTTCAAAATCCAAATCACTGCAGGCCAGGGTTGTTCCTGTTTTGCTAGTTGGCAACTCTTCCTCTGAGCACATTGAGTACTGGCTTTGCAGAATTTTGAAGCCACTTTGCAATAAAATGATCAAAAGTACAATAAAATCCCCTATAAATCAGTAACCCCACATGCCAAATTCCAGGAAAAAAAAAGAGGAATTGATCATGGAAATGTAAAAATCCTAAATATCTCAGGCCTCAAGGTAATGACCAAAGATTCCATTATAATAATAGTACTATAATAAGATCGATAAAAGCAAGGTAAGAGCTCAAAACCCAACTAAGTGATAGATTAAAATACAGTAAAACTAAAAGCAAAGCAAGGCACCACTTGCTTGGTCTCGTGTTCCTCCCATTTCATATGGGGACGTCAACTTCCATTAACCCTCGCCTTGCAATTAATAAAATTAATCATTTTCTATTCTATCTTTGAACAATATTTTAGGCTGTCAACATCGGTTTAAGAGCTCCCCAGTCTGTTTACGAGACTAGACAAGATTCTAAGATGCTATTTGTAGTGCCTGCTAACTTCATACTCAAATTGTTTATGCATGTTTGTTTCCTCTTTGTGAGTCTATAAGAACAAGTTTCAAATATAAAGTGTTGGTAATCAAAAGCTAACATTACAACCTTTGAAGACAAAAGAATCATACATACATACAAACATGTTATGTAATTATTTATGCCTCCAATAAAGGGTAAGTTGTGTGCGGTCAAATTCAGCAGTTGTTTCCCAGCGGAATATCAAACTAAAGCTTCAGAATAATATAAAAATGGAGTGTTAGACACCCAAAGCTTTGGGAATTTCAACTTAGATTAGAGACAATCTTCCGTAAACTAATCTTATTCACTATAATCAAAGTGTTACAGGTTTTAATTAAAGTAGTGGCTCCTGCATCCTGCTGCTGCTGCTCCACAGCATTCACATCAACAATAATAAAATGGCATTGGCTGGTTGTATTGTACTTGAACAAGGAGGTCAGAGTTGCACGTGAAGTTATCGTGATTTGCAAATGGCATTGCCTCTAATAGACTCAACAACATCATTATTTTCAATTAATAATTCTCTTCTCATTTTCTTATAGATTTATTTATATGATTTTGAATCGAGAGTATTGATGATCAAATAGTTTATTACTAATTAGTCCCATCACCATATGTTTTCTATTGTTTTAGCTTCTTAGGGGCGTTTGATTCGGGTTATATTACATTGTTTGTGAGAATGTGCACTATGTTAAGTTATATGTCCTCGTTTGGTTGCTCTGACAATAGTGTCAGAGGACATGTGATTACCACAGAGGTGGTAATATAGGTGGGAATACCATCCCCCTCTTAGGTTATGTTATATGTCCTACCATTTTAACTTCAATATTCCTATTTTACCCTCACTTATTTCTCATTATACTAACAAATAATGATATTCTTTTTTAGTTTGACAATATTTATATTTAAACAAAAAATAATTGGTAATTTTAATTGAAGGAATTTTAGATTATTTGTATCTTTATATATTTGTCAATTATAAATCTTATTTATCAAATTATTATTTTTATTGTTAATTTTTTGATTTTGTTGATGTTTACTTTTTGTTATTAAATTTATTTAATAGTTTCAAAATGTGTTAATTTAGTTAGAATATTAATTTAATTAGAATATAAGTTTAGAAAGTTTTTTATATAAGTGAAGGTAAACTAGTAAAATAATCATTCATGTATGTCATATTCTCACATCAACCAAACATAATAATTTAAGATGTTCATCTTTCCAACCAAATACAAAATGCACACATTATTAGGACATCACATTGTTAGGTAATGTGGTGATAATCTTATGTCTACAGGTAATATAACATTACCTCAACCAAACGCACCCTTATTGCTTTCTTCTTTATTATGCGACTTTCTTTCCCACATGTTGTGCTCCCACACCACCTCCGTCTTCCCTTAATTGCAGTTTAAATTAACGCTTCAATCATTCAAATGGCTAATTACCGATGCCGGCCCCTTATGAGCCCTTAATTTGTCTTCATGGCTAGTTAAAAGAGGGGTCCCAATCCGCTGGGGGTCTCAAAGGAGTATGGAGATCGAGAAGCTAGGGAGACATTATTCATCAACGACATTAAATCAAAGGCACAATTTAATTAATTGTTTTTTGAGATCCTAAGTTAAGATCTCCATTAATTTTGCAATTTAACTAGTAGATATATATACCATATATGTAAGAAATTAAGTAAATGGAGGAGGTGTTATAACCTAAATTGATAAAAATCATAATGTACGTAAGTTTAGTCAACTTTATGTTGGTTTTTGGTTACTTTTGTTTTATTTCTTCCATGAACATAATATGATTTACTGAAAAAAAGGCTATTAACTGTAACTAAAATCTTTACTCGTAATTCTAAAGTAAAAGAAAATTTTCAGGTGTCCTAGGATTAATTGTGCCCAATTATGTGATATCATCATTAACCCGCCTCGAGTCCTTTCTTCTAAGAAACATTAAACCTTAGATTCAAATTGAAGTATATATATAGTAGCTAAGCAGCTAAAGGATAAGAGTGTATTTGAGCATTTGATTTTAATGGTTATTGCACGATCTCCTCTTTTCAAATGAGTATGGTTTAAATGATCCTCTTCTACGAGAAAAAAGGAAAACAGAAAAGGAAAAAATAAATTTAGAGATCAGTACTATTTACGTATAATTTATTTGTATAATTGAACTTACAGAGAGTATATTAATTATCTCTTACTATATGATGAAGAAAGAAAACGTTAATTATGATTTCTATTAATTATTGCCTTGGATCAGCAAAACTACAGTTGTCTTCCTTGCATCGAGATTTTAATGGACTTGGCTTAAGAAGAAGCTTGCATGAGAATTCATACAGCCCTTAATTAATCACGTACGGGTACGGATTAAAATTTTAAGCTGCTGCTTATGGTGTCTAAGAAATCAACTCTTCATCATGGCCGGCAAGGTCATTGCTGGTCTGCGTGCAATAATAGGGTTTTAGCATGTTATTTTACTTGATTTCTTGCCTGGCTAATTCAATCAATCAACGTGCTCGTTGATAAATTAAATGCTGATGGGTTTTGGGATACCAAAAAAACCATTCTTTATCATCTAAGAGCTCACAATTTTCTTGAATAATAAGTCAGGGCAGGATGTTTTGACTGTCAACTCCAAACAACATTATGTGAAACGAGGGTTAGGTTGTCAGAAGTACTTTGGTTGCCTTACGAAGGGTTCCTTTAAGAATGTCATGTATTGTTAATTATATCAGTTTCAATAACTTCAAAGGTACTTCTCTTGTTTTTTCATTCCCAATAATGGAAATAAAAGTGTTTTTTCTATTCAAAAACCTATCTTTCTGGGAAAGCAAGAAGAGGTACCTTCAAAAACTCTTGGCAGCTGGCTAAGGAAAACGGCTTTGGAATTTTATAGAGTCTTCGCAGAAATCATGCAAAGGCACAGCACCCACCATGCTTGGTTGCAGTTTCAGTTAATTCAGATGTATACTATAAAATCTTTTATTATTCACAAATGCACTAGTACTCACACGTGCATTCAAAACTCAAAAGATTCCTGGTATGTTCCTATAGAATTAATTCCAGCTAAATTCCTTTATCATCATATTCTGTTTCCAGCAGAATGGTCAGTTACAAGTGATACACAAAATTTACACCCAAAAAGAAAAAGAAACTAATTAAAAAAGGATAATGTATATACAACTCTATTCCTCTCGCGGGATCCATCTACTCCACCATACGCTTTTACTGCGTCTGCTAACCTCATCCATGCTCTCATTCAATGTTCTAACAATCTTCCTCTGAAGCCGAAGGACTGAAGCAAGTGCATTTCTTTGTGGACTCGCCTTCTTCTTAGGCTGTATATCCTGCACAATGAAGAAAATGACTCGGTTAAAGACTATCCCATGAATGATGCTTGCATGAATGCACTGTATAACTAGAGTTTGGTACAGACTCTGAGTTCCTGAAGCTGTGCTTCTGTAAAGCCACCCTCTTTCTCGGTTCCAGATTTCGCCATTAAATTGACTACCCACTTGGCAGCTTCCCCATAATCCTGTTCTGTAGCCCTGACGAATTGCAGCTTCAGATTCTGTATGAAGGACAAAGCTAGTAGTCCTTCCCTCTCAAAGTACGGGTGAGCTAAAGCTGCTTTTGCGCTGATTCTTTGTCTTGCTTTGTACCTAACCATTGATGTCAGAAGTTCCCATCCTATGCCATCATCTAAATCCAGCAGTTCAAAGCCTTTCCTTAGGTCAGGGCTAGCACGAGGTTCTACAGTTTTCCTCCATGCAACCAAGTCATAATCACACCTCTTTAGCTGACGATTGAATTGAATCAAGGCACTGTCTGTCCTTAATGATGGAAATGCCTGTTTGAAGAAAACTACTTTGAGTTTAATAGAACAAGTTCATCAATTCTAGCATAATGACTGCAAGCAGAGTATCAATAAAAATTGACGGTGTTATTCACGAACGTTACACCTAGAAATATACAATTCCAGAAACAGCATACCTGATGGATTATGGTACTTTAAAGGCCAAAGCAAAGGCGTTAAAGCTTTGTTATAGCATTGGAAGCTCTATTATTGATAACCATTTTCAAAAGATGATTTTTGTCTCAAGAAAGCCTAACTTTTGATTTCATCTTGTAACTTCACACATCTTCTCCTTGAGATTTTTCATGCACTACGAAATTCTTAGTTCAATTTTAATATTGACCATACTTGCAATCCATAAAAGGAGAAAACCAGCATGAACATTGGGATGTTGTGTCTTCATATTATTTGAAAATTAATTTCGCTAGTGAACAGATCGTACACTAAGTCCAAAACTTAACTTTGGAACAACCAATTCACTTCTTGACGTTTAGCTTCTCAACTCAACCGCCAATGCCTTCTGCAGCATCTATCTATTATGTTTTATAAGTTGATTTATTACTTAATTATATAATCACAAAAGTGATATTAATTGCAATAAAGTAGACCTTTAATCTGCATTCAGCATCATTGCTTGCGTCAAATAGCATTAACAATATGCATATTTATTTGAAAACAGTACTAAAGATGACTTAAGCATTCTCTTCCACTCACCATTTGTAGGAAAATGAGACCAGCACTGTAGATATCAAATCTATCTGGCAGGTTCATCTGTTTGAGGATATAAAACAAAATGTCTGTGTCAATGAAAGCAAAAAGAGCAAGGTAATCATAAAATCAGACACAAACCTGTTTGCATAAAACTAGGGAGAATCTGCTGAGACACAAACCTGCCACAAAACAGGGGAAAGTGCAGTTGCCACTGGAGCAGAGGGAGCAGATGGAGTTTGTGTGCTCATGATATATTGCTCTGGTGCAGTATATCTAAGAAACACAGAAAAATGGAATACCTAATAAATAAGAAGAAATTATATTGGGTTGGATTCTATGTTCTGAAGTTTCAATCAAAGACGAGAATCCGAAGAGTGGCTTGTACAAAGCTGCAACACTCAAAATAGAAATTTGTCTCACTTCACTCATTCCAACATAAATACCTTTACCCTATTAGACCTACTCTGCAGTTAATAACTTAAATTCTGCTTCAGGAGACTATATTCAGAGAAAGGGTTTTTGATAGAAGTTATACTCAGAGTTGGTGCAAGTTTCTAGGCTAATGTTAAATATGAGAATAATTCTGTTAAATTTAGAGCTTAAAAAATTTGTTTACTTAAATCATATGAAGTTCTTGAGGTGCTGACATTGATGATGTGTCTCCTCATTTAATTAAGGTTCAAGATGTTCATATTCTTTGACATATCTTCTCATTTCATGTGGATGTTGATTTATTAGTGCCAGCTGAATGATATGATATGACATTCTGTTAGTCTTACTCTAATTAATTCATTCATTTCCATTCATATTCTGTGATATCTTATCGTCACGCCCCGAGCTTGGATATTACACTTATTGCACGAACGATGCTTTTAGCACTTTTCTATGCGAATGATGCCAGGGGAACATTACAAATGCCCCAGTTCAAGCTTATTCTTCGGTTAAAGACATAATTAACAGGCATGAATTACACTTGTCTTCAGTTAAACATCAGTCAACAACCAGATATCTATGTTACTTTTAGATAACAAATTACCTTGGATCCAAAAGAAATTCCTTTGGAATATAGTTGATGCCCACTCTCAAATCTGCTGCAGCTCCAAGATCAATGATTTTAAATGTACCAGACCCTGCTTATGTTTTGAAGCAGCAAAAAATCAATCTAGGATTGGTTGGAAATTAGCAAATTTATTCACCAAGTAAAGCTCGATTCCATTACCTTCAGAGAAAATGATATTTTGTGGCTTAATATCCCTGTGCACTATTCCTGTTGAATGAAGACCATCCAAGGCAAATAAGATCTGTCTCATGATAGTCTGAATGATTTGATTTTCCCTTTCCAAGCTCTTGGGCAAGTTCTGGACCTTCCCGAGTATCATGGCTTCTACCTGATGTTATATATATGAAACAGTTGCTTCAGTTGAGTTGCCAATTGGAAAGCTAAACTGAAGCATGATAAACTGCTGATTTAGGAAAGAACCGACATTGTATGGGAAATCTTTGCTCTGCATCAATTCTGAAAGTGTAGCCTCCCCCTCATAACGCCACACAAGCCAATATTCTCGTCCTTTTTTGGAAGAACCCTGAAAGATGTTTCAAGATAACATTTTCAACCCTTTCCTAGTCAGAAAACCTAGAAATGGATTCAAAAAAGAAAGTAAGTGACATAGCCTAAGCAATCAAACTAAACTTTATCTATTGAGATCACGATTCTCTTATATGGTAGTAGTAGTCATAAAGATCAACACCTCGAGAAAGCCGTATACAAAATCAGCACAGCTGTTTGCACAAGCTCGTCGCACACGCTCATTCATCCAGATTTCCACCGCTCCATATTCAGTGGCCTTTTTCAAGACCAAGTCACCCTCTCTCTGATAATCAACAAAAGAATCGTAAATTACTCCATTAACAGTAACCTCTCAGAAGTCATCGTAACAAATAAACACATAATCAAAATCTGAAACCATTTACTAATGAAAGCAAACCAACTGTAATAGCTTAACATCCCAATTCAGATATTAACTTGATAAATTGATTGCCACTGCCCACTCATTACACCAATTTATCCAAGTTTAAAAACAGGCGGATATATGAAGGAAGAATTTTAGACACACAGGATTTCTCAGACACGCGATACCTTTGAATTAGGCTTCTTAGCCAATGAAGCTCTATAAACGACACCAAAAGCACCCTCGCCCAGCTTCTTTCCCAAAACAAAATCATCCTGAAAAACCAGAATGCAAACGCTTTTAACCACTAAAAAAATCCCACGAGGAAATATAATTGAACACCAAAATAGCCATGAATTGACTCACCTTCTTGAAAGTTGGTCTAAACAGTCGCTCAACAAAAGCAAGAACAAACATGTCAAAGAACCCAGGAGCCACACCTGGAGTAGCCCAAAGATAAGACACAGCACCCAAAGCCAACATTGCACCAGGTATAGTAAGGGTTAACCCACTGGGCTTGGGCAAAGTGCTTCTATATATGATATCACCACACTCCATGACGGTGCATGGCAGCCCCACTCCCACTCCCACAAAGAGATCACGAACCGCATCGATCAGTTCAGCTTTCAAGGACAAAACTCCGAGAGTTTTGGGAATTGAGAGGTTGGTTTTCAAAGAGAGTTTGAGTTTGAGTTTCTTTCCAAGAAATGGAGATGGAGATGAGTGTTTTAACAGATTCTGGGTTTTGCATGGATTGATAAGACCGATGTTAGCTCCACCGGATGCAACGGTGGCCATTGCCTGGGGAGAAGTAGGCTTATTTCAGGGGGCTAAGAGCCTTGGAGAAAGTATAGAAACACAGAGAAAGAGACACTGTAGTGCACAGAATCGGCTTCAAATTGAGACCACTGGTTGGAGTTTGTTTTCACTCGATGATTTTTCGTTTTTTTTTTTTAATTTTTTATGGGTTGGTCTTATAGTGACGGTTATTTCAGGTATTTTTTGTGGAAGAGAAGGGCTTAACTGGATTGAAGAGCCGCGCGCACCACATATGACATGTTGACAAAAATCAGGGAGCAAGGTCTTACCCATATGTCATATCCAATAATGTATTAAAATCTTATACAGTGCTGATGGGCTGCAATTGGTTTTTCTGCTTGATGAGGCCCGCACTTTCTCTTTGGATCTGGATGAACAGATTTCATATGGCAACTACTGAACTCAAAAAGACATTTGCCTGTTCATGGGCCAGGATAAAATGGTATTGTTCAAAATATGGGCTCAAGATACCCAGGCAGTTGGTATTTTTTAGGTGAGATTGGACACTCAAAATGCTACGCAAGCATAATCAGAGATTCTCTTTGATCGGTTCAGTCTGGTTGCTCTTGCCGGAGAAACAACAAAATCAAAAAAACAAACCTTAACAGCCTGCATGCCACGGGTGAAACTTGACTGCTTGACTTAATTAAATACCCAATTTTCTAAAAGCCACCAAAGCCGAGACGAAGGCCTCAATGATCAATATTAAAGTTACTCTTTTTTAGTTAGTTGCAGAAATAAACAGTGTCCCAGGGCATAATCAACGGAAAACCAGTGGAATGTGGCTATCATATTTGTTGACCGACTCTCATATATTTACATCTACTTCAATTTTTTTTTTAACTCAGGTGTGTGTGTGTGTGTATATATATATATATATATATGGAGTGTTTTAATCTTACATGCAGATTTTTGTAGATAATGCCATTCATATAGATTTAATTACTCGTTATCAATTGTCATCATAAGATATGGAAGGACCTTTTTGTGTATCAGTGTAATGGTGAAGGATTGCATGGAGGGTTGGTAGGTTGGGAAGCAAGATTGAGCATAAAATTTTGTAAGCTTGTTGATTAACTCGTTGTCTCATTTTTATTTTTATTTTTATTTTTTTGAGAGCTACTCGTTGTCTCATTTAATTTGCCTTTATTGGTGTGGTTGAGACTTGGGAGAGATCAGTTAAGGCCTAAAACGCAACATGTGACCACTATCAAAGTCGACTTATGTGAGGTTTGCTTCTATATTTGCCAATGTGGGGTCATTGGCAAAATCAGCTGGCACAATGTTGCATGTGAATTTTGGTGGCCCCTTGGTCCCTTTTTCAGATTTCATCCCTTGCTTATACTACTTATACTAGCAGTTAATCACCATTAATAAGCAATCACCAACTTGAACTATGCAAGCACTAATTAAAGCCCATACATGCCTTTTATAAAAGTGAATCGACGACAAGGAGCTCCTACTTCCACTAACCCTAAGAAAGAAAAAGGGTGTTGTGATTGTGAGTTCATTTACAGTAGTTGAGAGCAGTTTTAATGGGTGAATAATTAAGCTGAAAATGTAAAACTTGTTCTGATGTTCTTCTGGCTGTTAGAACCATAACTGATCAACCGAGTGCTACTGTCTACTAACTCCTACTTAGTATTTACTCCCTTTGTTCTTATTTATTTGATCATTTTTCATGTTATTTTTTATTTGCCCATTTATAATTTCAATAAAGCATTAATACAAATTTTACTTTATTTTTCAAATTTATTATTGTCATGGTCTCTCTCCTCTTGCCTCTTATTAGTATTAAATAAATGTCTCTCCAATTTTCTTACAAAAAAAAATAAATGTCTCTCCAACTAAACAAGTTAAAAGTAGAGAGTGTTAATCTTCATTAGATCTAAGGTTCAATTCTCAACAATTACATTAATTTTGTAAACCAATGAAATTGGTTCAATCACTGGTTCAACCGTCCGATTTAATAAAAAACTACCGATTTAACTAAGTTTGACCGGTTTAATTACATTTTTGATCTAATTATAAAATCGGACCGACTCTATGACCGGTTCATCGACTTAACTGCGGTCCGGTCCGATTCTGGTAGTAATGAATGTGTTGGCTTTGGGTGCATGGTTGCCACGTCGGGTTCGGACGGTTTCTCAAAGACTAACTTAACTAGGATCACTCAAATGAAAGTTTAAGAGGAAAAAGGTTAAAGCTGTCAACCATGTTGTCGTTAAATACAGATGGTCTGATACTGAAATGTCTCTAGTCTTCCATCGTTTTCAGTGAGCCGATCAACAAATTCCTATTATTGGACCCACTATTATAGGCCACCATCATCTTAAATTATCGATATTCCCCACTTAACCCAGAAGGAAACCATAAGAAAATAATAATACTAGTATTACTACCGTACCACAACTGCAAAAATCCAAAAACAACCAAATCCGAGCCCTCCATCCCCCCTATTAATCTCTTTGATTTTTCATTATTTCATTTGTGGGGTTCACCACAAATATTTTCTGGTGTGTAGTATATACAATTTGGCAATTAGGCAATTTGCCGCAATCTTCCTCTTCTGATCCTTTATTTCCTTTTTGGTTCTTCTGTTACGCTTACATATATATATATAGAATAGAAGGAACTTGTTTTAGCTATTCTGTTGTCATTTTATCTCCTAGTACGTAGAATAGAAGTAGTGTAGAAATTTCATTTTCCATTGAATAGTGAATAGTATTGCATTTACTTTTAATACTATTCAGTAAAGAGAGAGTTAATTCTTATAAGTATCTCTTAATTAAGTTTAAGGCTTGTTTTGTAAGAAGGGAGAAAGGAAAAGTTAGTCCATATAATGATTCAGAGATTCGTAAACCTTATCCTTTTCTTTCCTCCTCCTCTTCTCTATAACAATATACAGTTTCTTTACTTTCTTGGCCGCAAAAACAATTGTGTGATTTTCGAATCTTATAAAAACAAGATTGGATTGTGTTTTTATTGAAGGAGTATTGATCGATTGTTCAGTAATTGGCCATTGGTGGTTCAATATCCATTCATCTCTTTCTCATTCCATAAATTAAAAATTAAAAAGTACAGTACTTTTTTTTTTTTGGTAATATTGGAAACTTACTTTAAATAACCGAAAATGACCCTTACTATTACTAGTGCTAATTAATTATGCACGTAAAAGGTCGTAACAGTAAAACAGTTTTCCTGATTAATTTTTTTAGTTTTCCCATTTGCCAATTGCCATTTGCCACCTTTTAATAGTCAAATCAATACTAGTGAAAAATTAACAGCTTCAATCAAGCTTGATTGTAGCACTCCACCCGCTCTCTCTCTCTCTTTCCTGTCTTTGCTCCTCACTTCCCTCCGAACCAAACCTCCGCAAATCTCGGCCCCCATTCCCCTCTCTTTCGCCCTTTTTAGTCCCTACTTTTCCCTTGGCCATGTCCGAACACTCAATCTCTCACTGATCCTTCTAACCGAAACTCCATTCCTTGTCACCATGTCCCTTCAACTCAAGCTCCTCTTACTTCTCATTCCCTTCTCTTTCCTCCTCTCTCCCTCCTCCCCTCTCCCCTATCCTTACGGTAAGCAATATTTTCCTCCTCTTTTTTTTCAACTAATATCATTTCACTTCTCACTCTAACTCCTAATCCTAACTGCATTTGCTTTCTTCCATTTTTTGCAGACACTAGCTTCCACATTGACTGCGGCGGCCTCACTCCTTCCACCGACTCCTACAACATTTCCTGGTTAGCCGACCAATTCTTCACGGGCGGCTCCACCGCCGTCGTCTCCGAGCCCCTCCACTTCCAGCTGCAGCAGGAAAAGACTCTCCGTTACTTCCCGCTTTCCTTTGGCAAGAAGAATTGCTACAACATCCCTCTCCCTTCCGGCCGTTACTACATCCGCACATTCACCGTTTACGACAACTACGATGGCAAATCCCATTCCCCTTCCTTCGACGTTTCCGTCGAGGGCACTCTCGTCTTTTCCTGGGTCTCTCCTTGGGCCGAGAATCTCGCCCGCGATGGCGCTTACTCCGATCTCTTAGCCTTCGTCAAAGACGGTCAACTCGATTTCTGCTTTTACAGCATTGCTACCGACCCTCCCGTCATCGGCTCTCTCCAAGTCGTCCAGATCGATCCTTTGTCTTACAACTCCCCCCAGACCGGAGACACTTACATTCTAGTTAACTACGGGAGAATCTCTCCGGGCTCTTCCCAATGGGGACCCGGTTTCACCTCTGACCCGGACCCCTTCGGCCGCTCCTGGCAGTCGGACTCTGATTACCGAACCGCCAATTCAGAATCTGCTCGAGTTATAACCACCAAAGAAAAAATAACCGGTGCCGAGCAAGCACCTAACTACTTCCCTATGAAATTGTATCAATCGGCGGTGACAATTGACGGCGGTTTGGAATACGAGTTACCAGTGGATGCGAAGCTTGATTACTTGGTGTGGTTTCATTTTGCGGAGATTGATTCCACCGTTAAAAAGGCAGGGGTGAGGGTGTTCGATGTCCTGGTCAACCATAAGAATGTAAGCAGAGTGGATATATACAAGGAAGTTGGAAGCTTTGCAGCCTACACTTTGAATTATACAGAGAAGAATTTGAGCAGTTCTGTGTTGAGCGTGAAGTTGCTGCCTGTAGTAGGGGCTCCTTTGATCAGTGGGCTTGAGAATTACGCCATGGTTCCAGCTGATTTGTCCACGGTTCCTGAGCAAGGTAAAAGAAGTAAAACTTTATTATTTAAATGGACCTTTTTCAGTTGATAATGATGACAATGATATTCATGTAATGCATGTAGGGTGGAAATTTACGTATGTGAGTTTGGTTGGTCCTTGAAGTGATTGATTTTTTCTACAAGGAAAAATAGACATTTAATGTTTAGTTTTAGAAGTAAGGCAACAAATTGAAAGGGGATTACTTTTAATGATTATAAATTTAAAATATAACTATAACCACGTTAAAGCGGTTGTGGAGGGAGACAGAGATTTCTCAGAATGGAAAGTTCGATGGTTCTAGCAATTGTTATAGAATTGCTCTTTAGGTTATATTTAACACTACTAGTTTAACATTAATTTAAGTGAATTAAAAACAAGGTGTAGTAAATTTATGTTTTTCATTTTGAGGCTGCGACGCTGTGTCTGGTTGATTTTAGTTTCCTAAGAAATTGTTTTATTTACTTACTTATGGTCATCCTTCAAAGCCATTCATCAATTGGGCCTGACTGCCGTTAGATGGCTGTGATAAATCTGTGAATTTGGCAAGCAAAAATGGTGAATATAAATTGCATTGTTCTAAGTTCCTTGGAAACTATACACCAGACCCCCACCCAACACACACATACAACCACATGGGCCGAACATTCAAACTCAAGGATCAGTATATGTTCCTTTTTTTTTTTTTTTCCAGTTACTGTATGAGTATACGTTTATACAACAAAAAACTGATCCTTGATGGCTTTATTTTCTTGATTTAAAAAGTTAATGAGTAGAAGAGAGTGATTAAGTTGCTTTTTTTCCCATGCAATGCGTGTAGTGCTTATGTGGCATTCTGTCTTGTAGTGATTGCAATGAAAGCATTGAAAGATTCACTTCGTGTTCCTGACCGAATGGGTTGGAATGGTGATCCTTGCGCACCTACTGACTGGGATGCTTGGGAGGGTGTTACATGTCATGCCAATAAGAATGGAACAGGCCTTGTCATAACTCAAATGTAAGTGCCGTCTTTGCTCCTGTTGTACAAATCACAACACCATACTCTGATGAAATAAAGTAAACAAGAAATACATTTGCTCAAGCAAAGTCTAGATTTACTTGTGGTTCTGAAATTGAATGTTCTATACTTTGTATGTTTTATGATGGTATCTATATTTATTGCCTATGCATATATTGCAGAGATCTAGGAAGTCAAGGCTTGAAGGGGTATATCAGTGACCAGATTAGTCTTTTGTCAAACTTAGTAAACCTGTAAGTATCAGCTTCTAACCTTTTATGTCCTTAACTCAGCATCATTAAACAAACCTATTGTGTATATTATATATGGAAGATATGGGGAGTAAATGGTTTCTTTGGGATAAACCTATAATTTAAGCATGAAATGTTTTCTTACTTATCACTGTTGGAGAATTTATCCCAGAAGTTATAATCCTTTATTGTTGCTTCCTTTGATATTACCTGTGTAGTTGGTTTAAGTTTTAATACTCTTTAACGCTTTAGGAACCTAAGTTCCAATTCTTTGGAGGGCACTCTACCGATTGGACTAGGTCAAAAATCCCTTGCACGACTGTAAGTCGTACTTGTTTCTATACCCTTTGTAAACTATTTAAGTGATTGTTTCTGTTTTATTACATATTAGATTGTTAATTATCACATTTCATAATTTTTACTTTATTGCTTTTGGATTGCATTTTGCAGGGATTTATCAAACAATCAATTCTCAGGTTCCATACCAGAAAGTTTAACGTCTTCAAATCTACAGCTTGTGTATGCGTTCTGCTTGTGCCCTTTCTTTTTACAGAATTTAAGACATTTTTATTTGTGGACTTAAATCATGGTTCAGCACCAGTTTCTTATGATCATTTACTAATACAAACTAAACCTTTTTGCTAAGTGCAAGTATCTCAATATGTTTTCAGTGAATATTATGCTCATGTGCTAAGCAGTTTCAACTATGCAAGGCAACCTTATAGTATCATATTGCATCATTGCTCCCTATGCTGTAAACTCAAGTAAAAATGGAGGCCCAAATTTTATAGTTTCTATTTCACATCAATTTTAGTCTAGTTATCCTCCTTTTTTTTGTCATTGGTCTAGTTATCCTCCTTTAAGTCACATAATGTCATGGAGGCTTTTGAAGATCTCCTCTTTTAGATGTTCAAACCACATTAAATGTGCTTCTAATTCTGTTCTTAATGGATCAGTCGCACCATTTCCCTTGTATACTCATTCCTGTTTTTGGTTTCTCCTTGTGCCGTTGTGTGTATACGTCCACTGTAGCGTTCTCATCTAAGCCACATTCTTTTTTATATAAGTTGGTTCTTTGTTGCCAGACACTCAGTCCGTTGTAGATCATATTGCTTGAATGGGATTTTATGGCAATTATGAGTCACATTTCTGTATTTTTGCTTCTCCTTTTGCAAAATAGAGTTATATTGGTCCTTTCTGTGATGTTTTTGACCTCTCTTGCTCCTACTATCTCTGTGCCTATTTCTATGTAGATATTTTCTATGACATGGTTCTTTGCTTTTAACATAACAATTTGCCTGTGCATTTCTCAGGCGACTTAATAATAACTTATTGGAAGGGCGAGTACCAGAAGAACTTTATTCTGTTGGTGTGCATGGTGGAACCATTGAGTATGTTTTATTTCTGAAGTTATTCTTCTTTACAGTTTACTTTGAATTTCAAGTAGACTTTCGGAGCTGTATAGTTCAGTCCCGTCCATTATATACCTTTTACTGCTTTACATGCATGCATATAGCCATTGATTGTTTGCATTTGCCAACTTTTCATCACTGTGTTCAACTTTTCCCAATTTATGCAATAACATTTTGGAAAATTGCTGAAATCATTGTAGTTTTCTATGAAGCTTGCAATGTGACACATTACTGTGTAAGCGTAGCATGTAGGATATAGACGAATTTGATAAAAATAAATAAGTGCAGAAATCTCTTTTAACCATTATCAACATTTGTTAGTATGTTACAGTAATAGTTAAGTAGGGAGTTATATCTAGGCTAAGCTCAGCTTGGAAAAAACAATCTAGCAACTTGAGCTCTCTTGATTCAGTTAAATTATGATCAACTCAGACAGGGAGCAGCTCAAACTGAAGTGGAATATGTAAAAAGTTAAATGTTACATTTTATAATTATACCTCTATCTTATAGTAAGAGATACCCTTGAAAGTTTAAAAGTTTCAGTAGGCTTGCAAATTACTTGAGTGAGTTGAGTTTCATGTTGAACTAGCCGAGCTATGGTAGTCATCGAGTCTATCCAAGTAGCTCACAGTGGACTTGACCTATTTACACTTCTAACTAGGACTTACATTTCTAAAAGTTGCTAACTTAAATTTCATAAAGAGCTTTATACTTATATACAATTTACTTATTCAATTAACTTTGATCTACTTTTTCCAGTCTCTCTGGTAACAAAGGCTTGTGTGGGGTACCTCCTTTACCAGATTGTCCTCTGTTTTGGGAGAATGGCCGCTTATCTAAAGGTGGTAAAATCGCAATAGGCCTATCATGCTTCCTTTTTGTTTCTTTACTGCTTCTGGTGATCTACATATTCTGCATCAGGCGGGGTAAAAATGATTATGATTTTGGTCTACCTTCGGATTTAATGTGTAAGTATTACCTCAGAAGTTCAATTTTATTACTTGTCTATGTTTGATTTGTGTATAAGCATTGAAATATATTATACATTCACTTTTTCAACATTGCCTGCCCTTGCATGTACTTTTACCATCACCTCAAGGTGGCCTAAAGTAGAACTAATAGGCTAGTTGAGCACTCATCGAGACACCAAAGTTTGAACCCAACAAATCAATTTTAACCACTCAACTTTTAGACCAATGGTTCACTTGGTCCCTGCTTTGGAAGTTTAAGTTCTTATCATCCACTTATAAGATAAATTTGAGTACTCCAATCTTGATTGATATTCCATACATGGCTAAGATTCTTCAAGCAAATTAAATTTAGTAAATCTGATCAACTTGTAAATGGAGTTCAATTAGTTGGACCAGGAGTACTTGCACATGGTAAGAGAGAATATTGCATGGAATGAGGCCAACATCTGTTAGGTAGATTTTGAGGAGTGATTATTGCTTTCCAATGATTACCTGTAATGGGTGTTACAGACAGGTCTTCTTTCGGGGCAATTGGCATAGTGTCAATAGGCATATTCTCCTTAACCATCCCAAAGTTTTCACAGAACTTAAAATTTATAACAATAGAAGCATTAGAGCTTTTTCTAATGTTCTCAGGTGGAGGAATTGGAACACTACTGTAACATCTTCCTATAATGGCTTGCTTGAACATGATTGCAGATGGGACAATATTCTTACATTTGTTTTGAAACCTGAAGATTTTATATTGTTCTTTCATCTAGGAAGTCTCCCATAATAAAAGTAAATTGAACTGCATTTTGCACCAAAATGCTTACATCTTTGGTCTTCTGTGTAATTTTTATTGCTAGTTTTATAAGTTAGTTTGAAGTTATTTATACTAGTCAGTTTTCAATATAAGTTTCGAATGAGATTTTAAGTTTTTCTAGATAGTTTGTTTTAACAGCTAATCGGGTAGTATGCATTTTCCTTAATTCCTCTGCTACCATTTTGAATCTAACTCTGTATGATAACCCTTTCCCAGCTCTTGCTGCAAAGAGGAACCGGTATCACAGACAAAAGTCCTTGATGCTTCTTGAAATGGAGAGCCAACATGCCAAAGGATTGCCATCGCTCCCTCTTAATCCTCATTAGTAGTGTTCTTGAAAGGGAGAGTACTGATTTTGATAGTTGGCCACTCACCAAGAGGGCATAGAGGGGGACCATGAATGCAATTATAGGGAAATACCGTAAAAGATGTGAAGTGCTGTGCTACTTCATAAAAAAGAGTTCGTGAGTTTGCCTTTGTTCAACGATTTGAACCAAATGGGGTCTTGGAAAGTCGCATTCTCCGGTGAAATGCAATGTATCTCAATTCTTGTTTTTTCTCACTGATAAACAAAGGGATAAGGTCACTGATGTATCATAACCCATTTTGTGACATTTGGTCAGGATAGATTCATAAATCCACACCTCAATTATGTAAATGACACCACTAATGTATACCAAGAGGTCCCAGGTTTATTACTGCTAGCCGATCAACTTTTAGCTGATTCTTATCACAATACTATACACCAACTCCTTCCCCTTTCAATTTGTACTGTTTGTCTGTTTCCTTGTAAAATATAAGCAACAGACTTCTCGGCAAGTTGTTTCCATTCTCTTCTTTGTTGTTTATAAATTCGGTCAGGTAACCTCAGCTCTTTCCTTGTTGTATTTTTAGTTTCTTTGTCTATGGGAATATCAGCTATTGAACCACTTACAGCTGATTCGAATGGTGTCTATGTCCACACTTGGAAGTTATTGCAAGGGATCGAAGAAATTGATTGGGATCTCGTTTAGACAATCAATGAATGGTTTAGCGTTGAGAAATTTTAATGATAAAAACGAACGCTCTGCCAACGAATCTGGCAGTAAATGTAGGAGTCAAAGGATAAGCATTTGACAAAGGAGACAAAAGTCAAAAGGGAAAGGGATGCATGGCGATTGGAGTGGGTGGGGCGTAGGTAAGAGGGTGCCGTAGGGTTAAGTTATTGAGGTGAGCTGTGAGGTCCAAGGTTTTGAAGAAAATCAAATGGCAGTAATGTAATGTAATGTAGTCACGTAGATATATTCCAACCAAGGCACTAGAGGGAACTAACTGGAAAGAGAATCTGTGATGGTTTCCCATTTAATTTAGCCAAAAATGTCAAAAGCCAGAAGCTTCGGGACTTTGAACCTGCCATGCCATTAGTGTTGGTAGCGCAGTAGTATTATTATTTTTACTGGTGAAAAATTATGAGGGAAGAAATGGATGGATGGAAGCAGGACCCACGTCTCTGTTTGATTTTTGTTTCTGGGTTCTTTGGTCGTCGTTTATTGACTTGGTCTCCCTTTTGCCTCTTTCGGAATCAATTTCTATCCTAATTTTCCATCAACAAAAGTCTTTCAAGTTCCGTAAACTGGCGGATGGATGGCCTCATGGCCCTAATTATTACACCCTGTGTTGTACTCTCTTCATTATTCATTTTTCTTGTTTTTAACCATCTAGATATAGACTAATTTAAGCTTAACCCCACTTTCCATGTCACTTTAGTCTTTTTGTCTTTCCCACTTAATCTGGACAAGAAAATTCCTTGTTAAATCAAGAGAGATATAGTCTGAAATTAGTTCAAATTTACGGAAAGAAAATTGAAGAGATTAGTGTCATTTTAAGAAGGTTGGCACCCGACATAATAAAAGTTGAAAGGTCTCCGATTTTACATGAATAGTTGATTGCGAAACTCGTTGGTAGTATCAAATAAAAATATTGGCCTTTAATTTGATTGATTTAACGGATTGAGATAACGTGACATTTAATAAAAACAGGTTAGACCGATCAAAAACTTGGAGAGAAAGAAGAAGAAGAAGAAGAAGAAAAAGAAGTTTGGAGTTGGCAAACCTAATAAATTAGGAGACTGGAGATGAGGGGAGGGGGGGTCACATTAAAACCCTGAATTGAAGCATTGACTTCATGAGTGGAACCCATTCAAGCCCAAGTTGACTATTGTTTAATCCAAACCTATACTCTCCTTTTCTTTTTTTTTATAATCACATATATTTGTATTTGATTAACAGTTTACGAATAATTATGTTCGAGTCAGGTCAGATTTCAAATAGGAAGAAGCTCTTTTAAACTTATTAATTTTTTACATTCACAATACTCAAATTCAATAGCTTATTTAAGTGATATTAAATTTCTTTCATTCAACCTAATAAATATTAGTCTAAACTCTAAACCTATATTCTTCATCTTATTTTTATATACTTGCAGTAATATATAAATATATATATATATATGTTTAATTAATTAATTAATTAATGAAATAAAAACACAAGTAGTACGACTTTTCTCAAGCATTTATAGAGTTTAGAATTGTATATTTGTGTCTTGTATGAGGGGTCAGATTTCAGCTGCCAAGCGCGGATATGAATATGCAGTTTGACCATCAGCCCTACCACTCTGAATTTAATCAATTTTTTATCAAAATGCCGTACAACGTAATGCCTTTATTTTAATTTTAATTTTGAATACAGAAGAAGAAAGAAATGGAAGTCTACATGTTCTGATGCATATTTTTTGCACCGCTGATTTGTTTAACGTTAAATTTACATGGGAGAAAGCAAGGCCACGTAGCCTGTCTGAAAATAATCCAAATTTTTTCTACTTCAACTGTGGAAACAAAAAAATTAGTACTAAATCGTAGTATTATTGTGATTATTATTATTGGAACTTAAAAAGTTTGGAGTTTGGACTAAGTTTTTTGGTTTTGTTCTGTTCTGTTGTTGTTTGTTGGTTTGTGCAAGGAAAATGGGATCCAACAGACGTTAGGTGGCACATGTATTTCCAATTTAATTTTCCCCCATTTTGGAGTCATTTGACATTACCACAGGTTTTGGACTCCTGACTTTTCTTCGCTGGGGGCTGTCTGGATTAACACCAATTTAATTCCCAGAAGAAGAAATTGCTTTACAATATTACATTATTGAAATTAGGTTTCAATCTTCTTAAAAACCATCAATTTGCATCAACAAGTGGCTCACCCTAATGAATGCAACGCTCAACACCACCCAACAATTTTCTTTTCCTGTTTGTCTTTTTTATTATAGCAACTAGAAATATATAGTAGTAGCACATTAATTTCTTCTTCTTTTTATTATTTATTTTGTATGAAGTTTCTAGATGAATTTATTTTACAATGTATGGATGGTGCCTTTTCAAGAAAGAGAAAAATCATGAACCCTCTTGCCGAGATATATAGTTAGAAATCAAAATTCATGGGGAGAATTCAAATTCGAAAAATCGTATGTTAATAAATGAAATATATATGTACTCTCTCTGTCTCAAAAAATATATATATAATACATAAAATTTAACGAAATAATCAATTTTTCTTAATCTTATAAAATAGTTAAAAGTGACACATATTTTAAGACAGATGAATATATAACAAAATCTAACAACTACAATTATATTATATATATATATATATATAGAGAGAGAGAGAGAGAGAGAAGAATCATAGTTGTACGTTGGTGCAAGTTTGGTTATTGGTTGATGATGTTATATAAGAAACGTAACCATCGAAGCATGGGCGTCTCCCATGTCCCCAATGGATAATGAGCATTGAGCAGTCACCATCTACATCCCCATTTCCCCACCACTTGCTTCATTCTTTTTAAGTCTTCGCATACTCCTCTCCTTGATCTTAATTTTGATCTAATTTTGTTGACGTCTCTTAAACTCTACTGTTATTATAATAAATAATTGTATTAAGTATAGCCCAGTTTAATACTCCCATAGCCATGACATAGCTTAACCCCCAAAACAGTAATTTTGCGTGCAAAAAGCCCAATAGACTCTAGCTTCTAACTCTAGCCCTCCTCCTCCTCCTCCTCCACCACCACCACCACCCAACCACCCCGGCTACCTATACCAATTTGGAAAATTCAATACGATTATTATTTGGCAGTTTGTTGACTTGGTTGACCTCGATATTTGCATCAAGTCTTGTAATGCAATAGATAAAATTAGAACCCTAATTTGTTTTTTTATAAGCAATAAGGAAACTAGAAAACAAAAATGTTGTTTTATAAATAAAAAAATAAAAAGAAATTGGCAAGTAGTGGCAAATAGGGGGGAGAGAAGAATGGAGATGAGGATTGACTACGAAAGATGAGATGAGTGCTTATCTGCAACAGAAGAAAACAAAGGGATGATTTCAAATGCCAATTGCCAGCCAACCTAGGCTCCCAAGTGGCCTAATTTTATTTGACTTTAGAACATTGAGTTTATGCGTGCCATGTCGGCAACATAATTTCATTTCTTCTCTCTTCTCTCTTTACCCATCATCATGGCTGGCGGGCTGCTCCGATTTTGGCATTTTTCCACCAACACACAATCAACTTGCTTCTGCCATTTTATCTTCTACTGCAATTAAGCATGTGCCTTAATGAATATTTTAGCAACTAATTTTATCTTTCCTTTTATACGCCTCGCACATATTGGATTTCTTAATACGTATTTGCATGTGATTTAATGTTAAAATCAAAACTGTGTACTTCATAGATATCTAAAACACATGGGTTCAATTGTTTTCTCAGCTACTTTACCATCTTTTTATTTTTAAAATTCTAGGCTGATTTATTCATGATAATAAATATTAAATACTACTATATGAAACCAAATTAACTTGCACCACAAAAAAAAAAAAACAAATTAGTGTGCATATATTTTGGCAGAAAATAATGGTCCCACATTTGTAGACTCTTGAAAAATCCTAGTAGAATGAAAAGAAAGTATAACTAAAGACAGCTAGTAATTTGTTGAAAGATCAAAAGGTATTTTCATTCCCTTTATTTTAATTGGTCAAAATGGATGAGACCCCAGTGTAATCAAACTTTATGGAAACCCGACCTCAAAGTCATTGGACTCTAGAAGGCAAATCTCATTAAATATCTTCTCAGTTTTTGTTGTCTTTGCTGTAAATTCTAGAGCATAAGTACAAATCAGATGTTTTTCTTTGCTGTAAATTCTAGAAATCATACTCCTAAGACTACTTATTAGTTGAAACGGTTAATGGAATATATAGAATTGTGGCCTCTGGACTCTGGGTCTCGTTTTGCTGCTGCAAGACATGAAATTCCAAGTCTAATGTGAAGTGTGAACCCAAAGACACGGAAGCAGAAAGGGCGAGACAAGGACAAAGAAACCTGTTCCCTATCTCCTCACTCAGTTCTCACCTTCCCTGTGACTGTTCACCAGGTATTCTCTCGGACACAACCTCTCCGCCAATGGGATGTCTTCTGTGGCAAATGCCATACAGGGGGTAGGGGGATGCGTGGGGTCCCCACACCAATGGCTCTGATTCCTTCTTTAGTCAACAAAAGCAACTTCCAGTTACATGAAACAGTAAGCTTTCTTTCCATTGCAAAGCCTATGCTATGCCTAATCCCACCCCCAGCCCCCTCTTTTACACCGTACTTGCCTTTCTTTTTTTTGTTGGGTCAGAACCGTACATGCGTCTTAACTCTTGAATCTTGATCCATTTATTAGCCCCCTTGTTTTTTTTTCTTTCAGGGTAACAAATATGTTGGCTTAGCTTCCCCGGTCTCTTTGATTTTGCTCCTATTAATATATGTAAACTGCTAACGGACGCCTAGGCATCCGTTAAGTTCAGTAAATAATAATTATCTCATAATTACTTTATTTTTTATATTTTATATTTATTTTATATTTTTATACTATTTAAAGATAAAAATATCCTTAATTAAGTTTAATTTTAAATTTATAAAGTTTAATCTCAAATAAAAAAATAATTTTTAATGATAAATTTTAATATTTAAAATATATTATTGTAGGATTTAAAAAAAAAACTTTTAATAAATTTGTTAAAGTTTAATCTCAAATTGATAAAATTTAGATCCAAATAAAAAAATTTTTCTTCTCACTATAAATAAGGGTATTTTTATTATATAATTTTTATCTGAAAATAATTATTGTTATTTTAAAACTCAAAATCACTTTTCTAATCCTATTAAATGGGCTTAAACACTGATTGACCGGACCCTTAATATATCTTCAACAATTCTCTTATACTATACTATAAGATACTATTTTTTTTTTATTTCCCATCCGGTATCCAGAGCTTCGCTCTGACTAATCCGGATTCGACCCGCGTCGCGCACCTGGATATAGTGGGTGAGTCTCCTAACGGGGGCAGCTGCGTACGTAAGGTCTTGAACTCGAGACCTGCTTAAACTGGAACAAGCCGCTTTCCGCTTGATCCAATCACAGGTATTATACCATACTATACTAGTACTAGTACTAGTACTCGTACTAGTACTAGTAATACTATATAAAAAGCCACTTTTGACCGAGATTTCCTGTTGGACACTCCCATCCAACTCATAAAGGTGGGCAACATGCGGTTTGGGTTTATCGCCCCCGAATGCTCGATTAGCTATTAATTAACCCGTCTCACATGTTTCTTAACAAAGCAAATGGATATCTTCTATCCTAATCTTGTCATTAATCTAATTGAAATAGAGTTTGACACATTCAAAGTTTTTTTTTTTATGCAACAATAATTTGCACATTTTACGTTTAGACTCAAATCTCTCTATCTCGAATTCAGAAGCAAATTTTAAAATTACTTAGATTGATCTTATAATTGAAAAAAAATCGATTACTTTTGTGTTATACAATTTCAAATCTTCGTGTAACTATAAAAAAAGGAAAAAGGTTAAATATGTATGAGAAGATGTCAAACTATAGTACTGGCATGGTATAGTATGATTGTTTTCAGTATGAGACTTCAAATTATAAATTATAAATCTTAATTATACTAGTAACCATCAATGGTGTTATTACTAGTTAGTAGTCAATAATAATCGATTTAAAGTGGTGTGGCCGTGTGGGCAAGTAGTTGTAGAGAGGAATAGACGATAGTATCACGTGGATTGACCCGAAAAGGTGGGTCGTTGTCCACAACGGTGAACACTAAAGAGGATGAAGCAACAGTCAAAGATTTCATAATTCACTCTGTTTTTTATTAGTTTGTTTATTTTCCATTTGACAATAACTAATTGGTTTTTAAATTATATTAAAAATGACAAATTACATTTTATTTGAGATATTTTGGTCTTTAAAATTTTTATTTTTAGATAAATTAATCCTTGAATTTTTTTTTCTATTCAGTTATTATCCGTTTCAAAATAAAAGTTTAAGAATTAATATGTCTCAAATAAAAATTCAGGTATTAATTTATTCTTTTTGATATAATTAAGAAACCAAATTGAATATTAAGCATTTTTCATTCTATTGGTTCTTAAACAATAATAAAGTAAGGTAGAGAGAGAGGAATAAATTAAACCAACAAAAGCAGTAGTTAGTATTTTATCAGAAGCAGTAGGAGTAGCACCCGTATTTTTTTCATGGGCGGAATTGGGGGAATAGTTGCGTACTTGCGTGTTTAAACAGTGTGAAGAAAAGAATCGAGGATAAGAAAACAAACAAAAAGGAAGAAAGGAAGATCGAGAAGCATGGAATCATGCGTGTAGTTGACGAGGCAGAAAGTTCCACAAATCCCAAATCCACATTTTCTCCTATCATTCTTTTTCTTTCTTTCTTGTTTGGGTCCATAAAAGAAAAACTTTACACACAATTTTCTTTTATTAGTTTAGCTTATTCAAATTATCAATTATGTGATGGCAATTGGCAAAGGGATTGAATAGAAGAGGGAAAAATACTATTCATTTTTATGTTGTGGGGTTTATATAGAAAGTTACTTACAACTTTCCATGATAATATTAATAATTATTGTTGCTTGATTATGTTTGCGAATCGCAAAAGTAAATTTAGGATTAGAGTAACTTTTCATCACTAATGATGTGGCATTATCCCTTAACAAGTTTACAACAGATGGTTGATATATTTTTTTAATTAAGTCGTACATATCATCTCATCTCATCTTTTTCTTCCCTCGAAATAGTCAATAAAAATAAAGTTATTCTGACTTTAAAATAGATTCTTTTTGAATTAAAAAAGCTAATGACTCAAATTAATTTCTTTGCAATAATATTTAATTACTGTATATATAATTTGAACCACAATTTCCTGAAGGTATAATCATGGACAAAGTTGCTGAGTATAGGTTCTCTGATTGTTGTACCTAGTCTTATTTATTGTCTCAACTCTTGTTGAGTCCTATTCCTTTGTAAACTTTGTAGCAGTTTTACTGGTTCTGGAATGAAAATTTACACATTTCATCCAAAAAAAAAAGTTACTGAGTATATTTTGTTGTTATTTCGAGATGTCTTATTATAATCCAATCATTGGAAATGGATGGCATGTATAAATCTTAGCGACCCAAAAAGTTGATGCCCGGCCGGCCCTTCATCGCCTTCCCTATTAATTCAATTCCAACTTATCATAATTCCTAAATCATCAAATTTCTTGATAGCACGGACGAGATCATCAAAAATAGTAAAAGACACACATTTAAATGTACATTGCCATGTTCTTTCGTGTATTATGTATGATAATTTGTCATATAATTATTAGCCACTTCAAAACCACGCTTTTATTTAAACCAAAATTTTCCTAAAGCAAGCACATCCGAATTCAAGATTCCCTCTACAATAATGTGATTTCGTCACAGGCGGAAAATTGCTTCCTTTTATTATATAATAATAACTCTTTTGAGGGGATGATATGGCATCAGGCGTCGGTGGATCTGACGTGGCGCGGCCGTCTTGTGTCATATATTAAGTCATCTACAACCGAAAATGCCCTGGCCAGTGGGAAAGTGGGAGCATGCTACTCACACATTACTATTTAAACAAGATTTTATGTATGGTTCTTTTGAGATAATCACAAAGGTTTTATTTTAATGTAAAAAGTTAAAGAAGTAGATAAACACATGGTTTTGCTTTTCAGACCTTACTAGGCACTAACTCAATATTCATACCCGATATAAATCTATGTCAATCTATATAAATAATATTAAACTATAGATATTTAAACTCCGCGAATATAATTGGTCAAGTCAAAACCAGTAAATAGTGCATCAAACTGTGCACATCACGAAGGGTAATTCTTGGATTCTTGGAGGTTAGCTTGATGGGTAACTGAGTTGTAGCATTAATGGAGATTGGAGAGGAATTATATGGTTGAGTTGTTGCCATTGGTAAAAAGAAAACCAGGATCGAAAGGCTGTTTAAGGCCAAACAAAATCTGATACCATATAGAATTTAACTCCAAAGAGGTATTCACTATTGAGAGGTAAACAAGTTTCTATCTATTCATGTAAGATCAGAGTGTTTATATAAAAGAGGTCAGTTACAAGATAACTACTACGAAGATTACAAATGATTACAATCAAACTTATAATTATTTAAATTTGATATTCGATTTGAATTGGTCAAGAGGATGTGATATCCTCTATGTAAATCACACTATAAAGTACTACATAATTTTTCTTCTCATCCTATCTAATCTAATTATATGTACATGTTCTAAGTGTAAAAAATTAATTAAGTAAGATTTCTTTGTTGTACAAAAGTGAACAACTTTATTACTCTAACAAGCGTTTACGTAACCTTGAAATTGATTTAATAATTCATGTTTAATTAAGAGATAAAAAAGAAAGAAGGGAAATGATGAAGGTGCAAAGGATAGGTATGGGCAGGCAAAGCAAAGAGACAAAGAGGGGAGATCAGAAGAGACGATGGATGGACCATTCGATATTCATGGAGTTACTCGAAACCCATTATGAAATGAAAGGACAATAGATGGAGATGAAGATATATATGATGATATGATTAAAGGAAGGAAAGGAAATGAAAGTGCAAAAAACAGTTGTTGATGAACTTTATCGCATAATATAAGTACTAAGTTAATTACACATATCCACGTTTAGTTTAGAAACTAATCAAATTGTTTTAAACCAGTTAACAGATTGTTTAGTGGAATCAAACATGTGATGGCCAGGGAGATAATGTAGAATATTAATCGCTAGGGAAAAAAAATTGGGCCTTTTTTTAGGGTAAAAAAAGATTAGGCTTTGGTGTAAGTAAATGTGTTTTACGGTAAAATAAAAAAAATAATGAATGTGATTAATTAAGATAAATGGGGTTGATTTCATTGTCATATTCGATGAAATTTGACATCATATCATATTCAAAATTCAAAAATATTCATAAGGAGAGTGACTAAAGAGATAATTAGATATTACTAAAAGATAATGGGGAGGAGACGTGGCCCCCACCATTTGGTTGGATTCAGGCAGCTGCCGACCTAAATGTGGAAAGCTGATAATGTAAGAGAATCACAAACCATATCAACATACAAAATCAATCTGGATTTCTTTACTGGGAATGGAAAGCAGAGAAGGGGGTATCTTTTTCCATTACCCATTCGTCGACACAAGGCAGACGCCTAGAAACAGAATCCTAACTCCATAGTAATTAAATTACATTTTTCTACAAAAAAGAAAGTAATTAAATTAAATTTTAAAAAAATTTAAAGAAAGAACCCTGCAGTTATATATACACTCGTAATATTGGGCCCTGTTTTTAAATCAAAGTTAATTTTGCACATATTATAAAAACCAAAAAAAAAAAATTGGACATATTATAACCACTAATTAATAATTATAATTTGCTACTGTTAGTCTCCAAATTCATTAATTGTTGCATCGATCAGAGAATTGATGTTCATGTTAAAAATGTATGCACGGACATCTTGTGAAAATTCAAATGGTGACTTGGTCTTGGTGTGCTTTGGGTAGAAATTTAATGCCTTCCTACGTTGTGCATATTATTGGTTTTTTTTTTTTCCTTTGAAAAATAGTTTTCCTTTATATGCAAAATCTTATCTCTTTCTGTACCAAAAAACAAATGATGTTATTCTTATCCGGCTTTTAGTGAAGATGGAGCGGGGTCCTTTTCCCCCTCACTTATGTGTCGAAGGATGCATATGATATAAGTAATTTCAATCTTATTAATTAATTACTCATCTCAAAATTTATAAATAAATAAATAAAACAAGAAAACTAAGTCAATGTACTACTTTTGTGTCACGGATCAGCATAATTCTCCTTAGGCATCATATATTCTTAAATGAGATTATCCCCTATCATTTGGATAATGAATCATTCAACTTTGGATGACTTCATTCATCCAAATTTCCTTTGATTAATTAAATAATCTTCCATATTTCTCTCAGACTAAATTAAATTTCATAGAGTATCATATAATATTAAATGTAAAACATACTTTCAATTTTTTTTTTAAAATTAAAACCTCTCATAATGATATTCTAATGTTTAAAATTTGAAGTGAAAATATAAAAAAATAAAGGGAATTGGGTGAGAAGAAAAATGTGATTGTTAATCTTGATCATAATATTAGAGCAGAAATATGAGAAATTGAGGAAAATGGGGGAGCGAACATAGAATGTGGCCAAAAAAAAAAGGGGAGGGAACATAGAATAGAAGGAAGATTATAAGAGTTGATGTTCACTGGATGACATCTGTCTCTGCCTCCTAACGAGTCTTATCCATCCATTTTATCTTGTCTATTTAGTTACTACATTTTACACGTTCCCACTTGTAAGGAGCAAGGCGTGGGCTTAACACTTAACAGAAAGACAGCTTTTCCGTATCTGTATACAAAGAAAACCGTACGTTTACTGTTTTTCTTTAATTTCCTTAATTTTAAAAATTCTTCCTCTCTGTCTTTTTTTTTTAAAAAAAAAAATAAATAATTTAGAAAACTTAGAAACCACAACAGAGGAACCAGAATTCGCACGTAAAAAGACAACTCGATTCCCATGTTAATCCGTAATCTCCCCCTCCTTTTCTTATATATTTATTTATATACGTATTTATTTATTTAATAATAATAATAAATATATAGTAGGAGTACAGATGGTAAAATAGTAAAATATATATAAAACAAGAGAAGAAATAGTAGAAGGAAAAATCAACATGGAATCTGGGAGTAGGACCCCCCACCCAAACCAAAACCGACGCCAAAACCGGAGACCCACCGTCTCCAGCGCTCGGTTTCTGAATCAACTTGCTTCTGCTTGTGGGTCCTCTTAACGCCCAACTAAGGACTACTCCGTACACTATCCTCCTATATACTACTAATACTTAGTACTACTGTGTTTATTTATTTATTTATAATAATATACTAATGGTAATTTTATTCCTAATAGTAATACTAAACGCCACAATGAAACAACTCATCAAGTCCGTTCGATTGGATGAATCAATGGTCTAGAATAATTGGAATTCGTACGAGACTTTTTTATTATTACTATTTATTATTCAATATAAGATAGAAAAACTGTTTTAAATCTAAACAGTTTAGATATGGATGTCATGGGAATGGAAGGGTTGTTCTGCAATCTGCATTATTATAGTGCATGAACAAGGAAAAGAGTAAAAGAGACAAGGGGAAACCAACTTGGGAGCACAAAATGTCAATGTTTGTTGGAAATAATGGAATGATAATAAATTTTATCAAAAAAATAAAAACTTATGAGGGAACTAGGAAAGGAAGGAGGGAGAGAGATCGAGAGGAGAGGGGGGGGGGGGGGGGGGGGTTTGGCTGGGGCCTTGCGGGCTTGGGGGAGGACGATAGAGATACTAAAGGCGAAGAACCTAGACAATAAGACAAACTGATTGAAGCTTGGAGAGTTAGGGCGAATCAAATCAGGCCAGGTAATACTTTATGGGAATTTTCTTGTTGGATGAGCCTCTGCCTCGGCCCTTTGTCTTCAATGTCTATCCATCCTCTTCTCCATCTCCTTCCCCCTCGCAGACCCCACTACCCATCCTAGTGGAACTCCAAAACTCAATGTTTATCTGCTTTCTAATTGGTTGTAATAAAAGCCAACAGCAAATAATACACCAGATTTTGATGAATCCCAGCAGCTGCTGCAGTATCAGATAAGATTGTCATTCACACATTTATTTATTTATATAAATATAAATTAAACAAAAATATAATATACTACTACTATTACTACTACTACTTCCAGTTATATTATTATTATTATTATTTTTTATTTTATATATATAGTAATTAATAGTAACAGATATATATACATGTATAAGCAAATGTTTTACAACAAAGAAGAGAAGAGGGAAAAAAAGAAAAAAAGAGAGAGAAAAGAAAAGGCAGAGAGAGGGCATGCCATGCTGGTGGTCAGCAGCAGCAAGCAGCAAAGCTCAGGGGGGATGAACTTAACTAATACACGGTCCACAGTCATGTGAACCCCATCAACTTGCTCAGTTGGGTCCCACCTCACATACACAGCCCACAACACTCACATACTACTATTGACTCTTTCCCTTCCCCCACCCCCAAATATTTGCAGCAATAGAAATAGAATTACTAGGCTGCCACAAGTACAGGGCTACAACTATTTTCTTCCCTTTTTTGATTTTTGGGCAAAATTCTGTTTTTCTCCTTTCTGTCCCCACTCTCTCTCCATGAATCTTCCTAGTTCCTTACCATCCCTTCCTCCCCCTTCCTTGGGTTGACCCACCACCACAACCCACATCCCCATATCCCATTACTCATTAGTACTCTCTTACCATAAAACCCCAAGAAATAAAAATTATTCTCCCCCTTTGTTTTCTTTTTCCCTTTTTCTTTGTCAAAATGTATTTTAAATAAATAAAATTACTAATTACTATATTAATAATTGCCTAATTGGTTTTAGAACAATTACCTATCCCCTATATATATACAACACATCACCACACAACCCTTCAAACAAACCCAACTCACACCTTTCTTTTCTTGTACCAATTTTTAGTCAAAGAAAAAACACAAACACAAAAACAACAAACGGAAACAAACCTTGTTCTACTACTACATCCTCTCTCCATCTCTTTTTTCCTGTTTGTACAACCAAAAAAAGCAAGAAAGATAAACAAGAAGAAAAAAAAATGGATGGAAGTTGTATAGATGAAAGCACGACTAGTGATTCCATATCCATATCCATTTCTCCATCAAGTCTTACACCTTTGGCTCCCGTTACCAAATCCCCCGACTCTCTCTGCCGAGTCGGGAGTGGCACGAGCGTGATTGTGGATTCTGAAGCTGGGGTCGAAGCTGAATCAAGAAAGCTCCCTTCTTCTAAGTATAAGGGCGTTGTTCCTCAACCCAACGGCCGATGGGGTGCTCAGATATACGAGAAGCACCAACGTGTCTGGCTTGGAACTTTCAATGAAGAAGATGAGGCTGCCAAAGCCTATGACATAGCTGCTCAGAGGTTTCGGGGTCGTGATGCCGTGACTAACTTCAAACACCTCCAAGAAACTGAAGAGGACGACATCGAAATGGCCTTCCTCAATTCACATTCCAAGGCTGAAATCGTTGACATGTTGCGTAAGCATACTTACAATGATGAGCTGGAGCAGAGTCGGAGAAGCTATGGCTTCGATGGGAATGGGAAACGTGTTGTCAGAAACGACTCCGGATTCGGTTCTTTTGGTCTGGAGCTGAAAGCGCGTGAACAGCTTTTCGAAAAAGCTGTGACCCCAAGCGATGTGGGGAAGTTGAACCGACTTGTAATACCTAAGCAGCATGCGGAGAAGTACTTCCCTTTGCAAAGCGGAAGTGCTTCTTCGAAAGGAGTTCTTCTGAATTTCGAAGACGTGACTGGCAAAGTTTGGAGGTTTAGGTATTCCTATTGGAATAGCAGCCAAAGTTATGTTTTAACGAAAGGGTGGAGCCGCTTTGTTAAGGAGAAGAACCTTAAAGCCGGTGACATTGTTAGCTTTCAGAGATCAACAGGGGCGGAGAAGCAGCTTTACATTGACTGGAAGACAAGAACAGGGTTGGGTTCGGGATTAGAGAACCCGGTTGGGCCGGTTCAAATGGTCAGGCTATTTGGGGTCAACATATTTAAAATACCTGCAAGTGAAAATGTTGGTATTGGTGGATGTAACGGGAAAAGGACGAGAGAAATGGAGCTGTTGGAATTAGAGTGTAGCAAGAAACAAAGGGCAATTGATGCTTTGTAACATTTCCTAATCTTTTTTTTTTTGGTTGTAATTTTGTTCCTTTTTTTGGAATTTTGTGAATGTTTAAGCGGGGTTGTAGCCTTGTAGGATGGGAAAACAACGGGTGGAAATGGGACATGGGGGGTGTAGTTGCCAAGTTGTAAAAGTTGAATTGTATATTACAAGACAAAAAGCTGAAGAAAGCTGAAATTAGGTGTCATACATTTCTTCCAAGAAAAAGAAGGAAAAAAAAAATGAAATGGGTAACTGTCAATTTGTTCTCCGTTCATGCCTTTTGGTACTGTTTTTAATTTTATTGAAGTATTAATTTCATGTTAGTTCTTAGTAGCTTTTTATGCTGTTGTTGCTTTCCCAAAAATATCTCTACGCTGATTTGTTGACAAACTAATGAAACTATGCTTCATTCCAGATGGAGATTAGGAAAGAAAGAAAAAGTAATTAGGTATTTGTCCTCAATATTGTTGGCGCTAACAGGTTAGAGGTTACTCTCTCATGATTTGTTCACCAATAAAGATGTAATTTGGCCCTTCATGATGCGTTCTTACACTTTTTGCCTAACTATGAACATTTTAGACCTCCAAACATTATCTTAATTACCCATTTGGGTAAAAAAAATAATATCTTCTAAACTTCAAATTGCGACACTATTAACCAGTAAATAAACAATAAAAAAGCGTCTTAATATACTATGTTTAAGTGAGATTTAGATGATGATTAAAAAGGTAGGTCTCAAGTAGAAATATTGCAAGGGATCTTCGAATATGCATGCTGCAGACCTGATCAACAAGTAGGTCATGGACCATGAAGTTTATAAAAGGATTTATTAGTGGCATAGATCTGAAATCTAAACCATGTCTTTTCTCCTTTTCCGACTTAAATTTAGTATTGTGTTAGTGCTGAACAGGGATTTAGACCATACTAGCTAGTTTAGGTTTGGTTGCATAGTTTGAGGAAAATGCATTCTTGCCGTCAGCAAACAACTTGATTGGAAGGATTATCTATTCTTAGTCAGGAGGGCACACATCGTCTGTTGGAGTCTAAATGATCTAATCCTTTTTCACCCGGAAAGAGTTCAAAGTCGAAGAAAATCCAAGAATGTAGTAATGGGTACGTAACTCTGAGGCTCTGCCTCTGATCTGATCGGATCCGATGCAGAATGCCTGCAGATCAGGTTGAGTTACAAAGTTTTTGTCTCCATTTTGTGATGAAAAGCTAGGAAGAAGAGTGAGGAATGCATGCATATAACTGCTTTAATTTCCGTTTCTAATACAAGCAAATTTCTAATTGAAAAATGGTTTTTGGCTGTTGCATAATTAAAAGCTCTTTGACATTATTGGATTATTCTAGTGAACAAAATGTCAAAACCCAGGAGTTGGGGTGCATGTCAACATAATTGTAGTCAAAACTGGCATTTTCAAATGAAATAATTTAGTATACAATACTTAAGCAATATTACTACTAATCGCTCACAAATCCACATGAGATCATTGACATTTTTTCCGTTAATCACTTTGACAAGTTCTAGGTGGAGACATGCAAGAAGTTTAGAGCACACAAAGATTTGATTCCAAAGGACTAATTTTTTTAATATGTAGTAAGACTTTAACAAGATACGGAGAGATCTATTCACGATTTCGTCCGTATGAGTAAGAACTTTCCATGAATGTTCCTCCTAAGTTCCAAAGAAATTGCCGCACATGATGCTTGGCTTATTTCTCTTTCTCTTCGAAATTTATCAACCTCAAATTTTACATTTTAAGTATTTGACTCTATTTTTGTAAACATCTAGATTCTAGAGTGTCTTCATTTTCCATTTTTGTCTTTGTTGAAATGGGACCTCGAATTTTTGACAAAGAAAATATATTGATAGGTTAATAGCTTCAGAAACCAAAAAGGTCTCCTTGGATTTGTAACAAGGCTTAAGATTTGTGTGTAAGAAAAATGGTAAACAAAATCTAACACTTGTTTTACATCAAATGCGTGATTAAGTGGAGCAAATCACATGTATTAATTAGAAAGCAGATTGATTGTCGGCTCAATCCTCCATCCTATATTTGATGCAATGTACCTAGCCAGGCCAGCTATCCTTATAGCACCTCCGCAGCTCTTGCCTCTTTTTTTTCTTTTCCAAGAAATATTTTAAATTTTTATCTATTCGAGACAAGCAAAGGATTTTGAAATCTATTCAAATAAATAAATAGTAACAGTATTAGGCTCAAGTAAATAAATATCCAATCCTTTCAACTTTCAAGTCTTAAGTTGGACTAATGTTATTATGTGAGGCCCATTTTCAGGCCCAACTGAGTCGGACAGTTGGATCAAAAATCAAAACGAGCAGGACGAAACCCAAGACCAAGGCCCAAATATGATGATTGTTGATCGATAAGGATTTTATTTTCATGGATCATACATGAAGCTTAAAGCCTTAAAAACACAATCACTCGCCTCTATGCTTTTCTTTCCTAACCAGCCTTCGAATCCTTGCTCTTACAGTGTGTTTGGTATGAAGAAAATAAGGAGAAAAGAAAGAGTGTGGAAAGAAAGTGTGTGAGGAAATACAATTTTATTTTATTTGGTAGGATAGAAATACACCTAAGGAAAGAAATAGGAAGGAAATGAGAGAGTCAATTTCCTTAGAAATCATTTCCTTCCAAATTGAGAGGAAATAGGAGGGAAAGAAAGTGGTTGTTGAGTCTAATAAATAGAATTGACTATTACACCCTTAAAATTTATTTCTAATTATAAAATTTATAATTACAAGTAAAAGATATTGAAAGTGAATTTTTAACTAAAGAGTAAACAATGGTAAAATGGTCATATTAATTAAAATAAATTTTTTTTCTTTCCTATTTCTTAGTTATACCAAACAAAGGAAACAGTAAATTTTTTTCTTTTCTTCTTATTTCTTTCCTTACTACCAAACATGATAAAGGAAATATAAATTTATTTCCTTTCCTTACCTATTTCCTTTCCTCACCTATTTCATTTCCTTACTATTTCTTTCCCTCCTACCAAACATAGACTTAAAGTCTAAATGATTAGGCACCTAACCTTCGAGACAAGTTGAGAGCAATTAGAATAACTCTTCTCTGTCTCTCTTTCTTTTTCATTTTCTTTATGTAGATTATTTCATACAGGTTACCAACACGGCAACACCTGTTAGGTTCGAGTATTGTGAATAGATAGAGCAGATTTGAGAGAACTTCCTCCCATTTAAGATCCAATATAGCGTAAATAAGATTAGTTGTAGATTGTTAAACAGATATGAATACATGTGATTATATATATATATATATAAAATACTTCATGCATGTTTATTCCTTATATACTACTCCATACGGTTGGTGGTTTTCCTCTTTCCAATTCTATTAAAAATTTTTTATTTTCAACAAACAAATAAAATTAAATTAAATAAACATATAGTATGAAATTAGGTTATGTCGTGCAGAATGAATATCTTCAATCTTCAACTTATATATAAACCAAAAGACGCATAACTCAGTTCATTTCGCTCGTGGTTATAAAGTACTAGGAGTAATTCAAAGGCGGGGGGACAATATATATATATATATATATATATATATAGAATAAAAAGATCCCAAGTTGCTTATTATAGTAAAACCTTCAACAATCATTGATGACTGCAATAGTCAAAACATGTCACTCGAACGGTCGAACCATGCGCAAGCAAGCCGAGGACTGTCTCTTATTGGGAAGAATACAACAAGTACTGGGCTGGCAAATAGTAATTGCAAGCCCAGATACAGACACTGGCAATTTAGTTTACAAACCAACGGTGCCGTTTTCTTAAAACCTTGCAGGCCGCAAATTCAAAGTACTGGGCTGGAAAATAGTAATTGCAAACCCAGATAAAGGACACCGGCAATTTAGTTTACAAAGTAAAGGTGCCGTTTTCTTAAAACCTTGCAGGCCACAAATTCAAAGTACTGGGCTGGCAAATGGTAATTGCAAACCCAGATACAGGACACTGGCTAGGCCACAAATTCAAATTGAAGAAAGTAAAGCATAATGTCCTCATTGACTATTTAGGACATCACGTCACTGGCAGTGCCCTTCCATTGCCTGGCCAGAAAAGAAAGAGAATCACAAGAGGAACCATCAAAATCCAGGGATTTGGTAGCGCTTTCTTTCAGTTCCTTAACCCTGTTCCTAATAACCTTCCCTTCTTCGCCTTCCATCACCATCCTCACCACTCTCTCTATCTCTTCTCGTCCGATAATTGTATGTCCTGTCTCCTTTTCTAGCTTAGCAGCAACTCCAATGTCCAGCACTAGCAATGCCGTGTTCATCCTTTGCTCAGCGTAAAGAGGCCACGTGATCATTGGCACGCCGTTAGATATGCTTTCCAGCGACGAGTTCCATCCGCAATGAGACAGGAATCCGCCAGTAGAAGGATGGCGAAGTATGGCAACTTGGGAAGCCCACGACGGCACCACTAACCCCACACCTTGTGTCCTGTTCAAGAAACCTTCAGGCAAATAAGCTCTGGGGTCATTCACTTCTTTTCCTGAGTTAAAAAATGTACCTGCACCACTAGCATCCGTTGGCTCCCTTACCACCCACGTGAATCTTTGTTGGCTCAGTTCTAGACCCCAAGCCAACTCATTCTGCTGCTCCAATGACAAAGTCCCACCGCTGCCAAATGTCACAAACAGGACTGAGTCAGGTGGTTGCTTGTCTAGCCATTCCAGACACTCAATGTCCGCCGTGCTTAGTTTTTCTTCTTGTTTGATCAAGGGTCCAATCGGGTAAACAGGAGGAGCTGGAATTCGCTTGAAATAGGGGTTCTCTTTTATGGCTTTAATTGACACAGGTTCAAGATCCTCCCAGGAATTGAGAAATATTCCTGACGCTAAAGGCAACCGACTTACATGAAAGTAGAACCATTTGTACTCGTCAATCTTCCTGTTCCGAACCTGGTCTAGCAGGTCTTCGGTCCGTACAGGACTACAACCTGGTACCTGAATAGGTTCGGGAAGATCAACGAATTCACCCTCAACATCCCTGTCAAGCTTGGGCAGATATAGCGCGAAGGCAGAGAAAGCAGCACTAGTAGTAGAAAATGAATAGGCAGGAATTGACAATTCATTGCAAATGTCAAACGCTTGTGTAGTGAAATAGTCGGTAACAACAGCTTTGAGTTTGCCCAAGGCAAGTAGAACCGATTTCAGAGAGCGAAAGCTCTCGTCTGTAATGACACACAGCCGGGTTAAGATAAGCATAACAGGGGTGGTCACTTTGTCGACATCGACAGGTGGCAATTCGACAATTTGGAGGTCCGAAGGAATGTCGGGAGAGCAAAGGAGGAGGTCTTGGGCAGCTGAGGGTGCGTCACTGGTCGTAATAAGGAGTAAGCTGACACGGAAGCCATGGCGAATGACCAGGCGCTTACCAAACTCGAGAAGGGGAATGAGATGGCCCATGCCAACACTTGGCAAGACTGCAACATGGGGCTTCACCAGGGTTTCAGTAGCTACCACCATAACTGCAGCTATACAAGAATTAATGGAAACTATATATTGCTATAGAGAGTATAATATATGCTATATATAGTATATATAATTAGCTAAATTAATGCACTAAACATCTTCAGAACAAGTGAAGAACCTATGTATTTTGTCTGTTTGTGTGTACCTTTGCTACCTAACAGGCAAATGTCGCTATTTATAGACGTACAACTTGTGATTTTTCATTTTTAATTTCTGGAAAAGGATTTTACTTAAACTCTTTGAGAAACACATCTATCTCTAGTAGTATTCTAATCGTCTTTTAACTCTTTTGAGTTTCAAAAAAATAAATCTGTCATTTTTTCTTTTGTGTAAGAAATATACCTTTTGAAATTTCAAAATACATCTACCTCGTGTCATTTTTTTGGCAGAAAGATTTGTTTTGAAGTTTCAAAATACATCTATCTGGTGTCATTTTTCCTACAGTATTTTGAAAGAAATAAAGAGTGGGCCTCTGTCCTCTATTGGCCGTAAGGATGGTTCTACAATGAGGCAGTGGGGGCAGCTGGCTTCACTGATGACGTACAACCCTATTAATATATATATATATATAAATTCAAAATTATTATGAAAGTGGACAAATGCAAGTTGTGCAAATTATTATGAAAGTGGACAAATGCAAATTATGCAAATTAGGTTATGAAAGTGGACAAATGCAAGTTGTACAAATTGTCCAAATTATGATTATTGTGATGATAATAATGGGGCTAATATGTGCAAATTGCCAACTTGTATAGCCTACCATTTGATGCCTATAAATTGGGATTCATTCTCCCTAATGATACTTACAATTCCTTCAATCTTATTTCCATTTCCATCTCTCTCTCTCTCTTTCTCTTGTTCCTTTAATTCTCAATTTCTCCTATTCTTATTTCTTGTTCTTGCTTAGTCAATTTTAATTAACATACTTTTCACAACACGTTATCAGCACGATCAATCTAAAGTAAAGCAAGTTTGAAGTTTGGTAAGTTCTGAAGGTTTGATTCCATACAAAATTTATTTTCTATACATAAGATAATTTTAATTTTCATTGTGTAAAGATTTCCTTCTAAACATTTTTGACACCAGAAGTTGTCAAACTAATTGAGACCATTCTTTTCAGAATTATGGCAAATATTGAAAAGCCCAAATTCCAAATTTTGGATGTAAGTGGCAATAACTACTTGTCATGGTGTCTCGATATTGAACTGCATCTCCAAGGCCAAGGTCTTGCAGCTACCATTGGTGAAAATGGAAATGCTAATGATAAAGATAAGGCAAATGCTTTGATTTTTAACCGTCGGCATCTAAGTGATAGCCTAAAAGTTCAATATCTATCTGTCCGAGATCCCTTGATCTTATGGACAAGATTGAAAGAGCGGTATGATCACACCAAAACTGTCATCCTCCCTCAAGCACACTATGATTGGCAACATCTGAGGTTGCAGGATTTCAAGTCCGTGTCCGATTATAATTCGGCTTTGTATGATATTGTGTCACGGCTTGAACTTTGTGGTGTTAAGCTTACTGAGGTTGAGCTTTTAGAGAAAACATTCTCCACCTTTCATGCTTCGAATATTGTATTGCAACAGCAATACCGGCAGCGCCAGTTTAAAACATATTCTGAATTGATCTCAGTCCTGTTGACTGCAGAACAAACAAATGAGTTGCTGCTTAAAAATCATGATTTAAGACCTGCTGGCTCTAAGGCATTTCCTGAAGCAAATGCCGGCTCAAGTAAGAATGTTGGCCGTCCTAGAGGCCGTGAGCGCAGGCATGGGAATTTTTTCCGTAAGGGTGGTGGGAGATTTAACCGTAATATAAATAACTCCCTACACAACCCTAAAGGTAAAAAGCCCATGAAGAAGCATGATGATAGTACCTGTCATCGTTGTGGAATGATTGGTCATTGGTCACGTACCTGTCGTACGGCCAAACATTTGGTTGATCTATACCAAGCATCCCAGAAGGAGAAAAGCAAGCATGTTGAGACCCATGCCATTGACCTAACTGAGACTGATGCTGAAATCAATAAGGTTTTGGTCAATGAAAACTGTCATATTCTTGGCAATGAAAAACCTTTTGAGGTTTCTGATTTCTTTATATAATGTTGATGAAAATAACAAGTCCCCAGAAATAGATCCTGAGGGTTGTCATCTATGTTTTGCCATACCCTTGGATAATTATGTTACCAAGGAAGATATTAAATAAATATGGTCGTCAATAAAATCATGAGTTTTATTCCATATTTGTTGGTTTATATTTTGCATCATATTATTAATTTGTTAAATTTTATGGAACTTGACACCTGAAGTTGTCAAGATAAATGCAAATGGGACACATTGAGAAAAAGGAAGATATATGTTTGCTTGATAGTGCTACAACGCATACTATACTTTGTGGCAAACACTTTTTCTCAAATGTGACATTGCGCAAGGCAAATGTTCAGACAATATCTGGTCCTGTTAATATTATAGATGGCTATGGGACTGCCACAGTTATTTTGCCAAATGGCACAACATTGTATCTTGAAGATGCATTGTTGAGCGGTAGATCAAAAAGAAATCTACTTAGCTACAAAGATGTACGCCGTAATGGGTACCATCTAGAAACAATTAATGAGCAAAATAAGGAATTTCTTTGCATCACTTCCTACAAGATGGGCCAGAAGACCATCCATGAGAAGCTGGAAGCTTCTAATATGGGATTATATTATGTCCCAATACGAGCTATAGAATCATATGCTACGATGCCCTGGAAACTAGTGAACCCTGATGTGTTCGGACTTTGGCATGATCGCCTTGGTCATCCAGGAGCTACAATGATGCGAAGAATCCTTAAAAATACTCGTGGACACCCTTTAAAAGATACAAAGGTGTTGTTATCCAAAGATTACATTTGTAAATCTTGTTCACAAGGAAAGCTCATTACTAAACCTTTCATGACAAAGGTTGATTATGAATCCCCTTCATTCTTGCAGAGAATCCAGGGTGATATCTGTGGGCCGATTCAGCCTGCAAGTGGACCATTTAGATATTTCATGGTACTAGTGGATGCATCCTGCAGATGGTCCCATGTTTGCCTATTATCAACGCGCAACGTCGCCTTTGCACGTTTGCTTGGACAGATAATAAAGCTTCGAGCTCATTTCCCAGATTATCAAATTAAAAGCATAAGAATGGATAATGCTGGTGAGTTCACATCAAAGAGTTTTGATGCTTATTGCGCTTCATTAGGAATTGAAGTTGAACATCCTGTCCCACATGTTCATACTCAAAATGGATTAGCAGAATCCATGATTAAGCGCATTCAGATTATTGCTCGAACTTTATTGATGAGGACAAAGCTCCCATCCTCAGCGTGGGGTCATGCTGTTTTACATGCTGTATCTTTAATTAGATTGCGCCCCACTACTTCTCATTTATATTCCCCTCTTCAGTTAGTCTTGGGCCAGGAGCCAGACATTTCATATCTTCGCACCTTTGGTTGCGCGGTACAAGTGCCTGTAGCACCACCGCAAAGGACCAAAATGGGTCCTCAGCGCCGTTTGGGCATTTATGTTGGGTTTGATTCACCGTCCATTATTCGGTTCCTTGAACCATTGACGGGTGATTTATTTACCGCTAGATTTGCGGATTGTCATTTTGATGAGACAGTATTCCCATCACTTGGGATACCAAAAGCTTCCACAAATGGAAAACAGAAAAATGTCGAGATTTTCTCATGGAATGAGAAAAGTTTGTCTCATTTAGACCCAAGAACACCTGAATGTGAAAATGAGGTGCAACGATTGATCCATTTACAAGCTATTGCAAATCAAATGCCTGATGCATTTAATGAGACTGCTAAAGTTACAAAGTCTCACATCCCAGCTGCGAATGTTCCAGCTAGGATTGATGTTCCTGTAGAACCACCCGAAATGGATCTAAATGGCCAGCGCCTGAAGCGTGGTAGACCGATGGGATCAAAAGACACTGTTCCTCGAAAAAGAAGGGGGAGGAATTTAGAATCTGCTCCAGATGAGCTTATTAATCTTTCTCGAGGAAACCAAATTGCTCCTGAAGTGGCACAACATAATATTCAAAGAGAGCATATTGCCCCTGAAGTGGCACAAGTTCATGAGCATATTGCCCCTGAAGTGGTACAAACCCATGAAAAGATCACCAATCTTGGGAATACTGAAATTTCCATCAGTTATTGTAATGAGATATGGGATCGAAATGAGATAATCATCGATGATGCATTTGCTCTCTCAGTTGCTCATGAGATTATGAATGATGATTATGAACCTCGGTCCATAACCGAATGCCGTCATAGGCGAGATTGGCCTAAATGGGAGGAAGCAATCCAAGCTGAATTGACTTCCCTTGCCAAACGTAATGTTTTTGGGCCTATTACTAAAACCCCCGACAATGTAAAACCTGTTGGATACAAATGGGTCTTTGTCCGGAAACGAAATGAGAGAAACGAGATCGTGAGGTATAAAGCCCGACTCGTAGCCCAAGGTTTCTCGCAGAGGCCTGGGATAGATTATGATGAAACATATTCACCAGTAGTGGATATAGTTACCTTTCGTTTCCTTATAAGTTGGGTTACCCAAGAAAATTTTGAAATGCGTCTTATGGACGTTGTGACGGCATACTTATATGGTTCATTAGATTCCAATATCTATATGAAAATTCCCGAAGGTTTCAAAATGCCTGAAGCATGCACTCCCCGCAACTTATTCTCAATAAAGTTGCAAAGATCTTTATATGGGTTAAAGCAATCCGGCCGCATGTGGTACCAACGTTTAAGTGAATACCTGACTAAGGAAGGGTACATAAATGATCCCATCTGCCCATGCGTGTTTATTAAAAGATCTGAAACCGGATTTGCTATTATAGCAGTTTATGTCGACGACATGAATTTAATTGGGACTCCTGAAGAGTTATCTGAAACTGCTGAATATTTGAAAAAGGAGTTTGAGGTTAAAGATTTGGGTAAAACCAAACTATGCCTTGGTCTAGAGCTTGAGCACAATAAGAATGGAATACTTGTCCATCAGTCAGCATACACTGAAAGATTGCTTAGACGTTTTAACATGGACAAGGCTCACCCATTGAGTACCCCTATGGTTGTAAGGACTCTTGACCCCCAAAAGGACCCGTTTCGTCCTAAAGAATCTGGTGAGGATATACTTGGTCCTGAAGTACCATACCTCAATGCAATCGGGGCTTTGATGTACTTGGCACAGTGCACGAGACCAGATATCGCTTTTGCGGTAAATTTGTTGGCACGTTTCAGTTCTGAGCCAACCCGGAGACATTGGAATGGGATTAAACATATCTTCCGTTATCTCCGAGGAACCATTGATTTGGGGTTATTCTATTCTAAGAATACTACTAACTCTGGTTTAGTAGGTTATGCTGATGCAGGATATAAATCTGATCCGCACAGAGCTCGCTCCCAAACCGGTTATCTATTTTGCTATAATGATACAGCCATTTCTTGGCGTTCCACTAAGCAAACACTAGTTGCTACATCTTCCAACCACTCTGAAATTATTTCCCTCTATGAGGCCGGAAGAGAGTGTGTTTGGTTAAGATCTATGATATCACATATTCACAATGCTAGTGGATTCAAACCGGTGATAGATTCTCCCACTATAATTTATGAGGATAATGCTGCTTGTGTTGCACAAGTCAGGGGAGGATATATTAAAGGTGATAGGACCAAGCACATCTCGCCGAAATTTTTCTATACTCATGAACTCCAGGAAAGTCGACAAGTTGATGTTAAACAGATTCGCTCCGTCGATAATCTTGCAGATTTATTTACCAAATCTTTGCCAACATCAACATTTGAGAATTTAGTTTATGGCATTGGTATGCGGCGAGTCAGTAAAATGCAAGATTGATTTCCCCAGAAGTGGAAATGTTTAGATGCTCCAGAAGTAGCAGTTTATTTTATCTCAGGGGGAGCGATTATGGACATAAGTGCACTGTACTCTTTTTTCCTTCTGTCCGTTTTTTTTGTCCCACTGGGTTTTTCCGGCTTAAGGTTTTTAATGAGGCAGTAATAGCACGTCCAATCAGGACACTGAAGTAGGCCCACTTATATTGTCTTGAAGACAAGCACATATTGTCCTGAAGACATATTAGACGGACTTAATTGTATTGTACTCTTTTTCCCTTATGTTCGGTTTTTGTTCCCACTGGGTTTTTCCGACTTAAGGTTTTTAACGAGGCAGTACACGTCCAATTTTAATAGTAGCATTTGTCCAAGGGGGAGTATTATGAAAGTGGACAAATGCAAGTTGTGCAAATTATTATGAAAGTGGACAAATGCAAATTATGCAAATTAGGTTATGAAAGTGGACAAATGCAAGTTGTACAAATTGTCCAAATTATGATTATTGTGATGATAATAATGGGGCTAATATGTGCAAATTGCCAACTTGTATAGCCTACCATTTGATGCCTATAAATTGGGATTCATTCTCCCTAATGATACTTACAATTCCTTCAATCTTATTTCCATTTCCATCTCTCTCTCTCTCTTTCTCTTGTTCCTTTAATTCTCAATTTCTCCTATTCTTATTTCTTGTTCTTGCTTAGTCAATTTTAATTAACATACTTTTCACAACAAAAATGGTTTATTCTTTATACTTATCTCCATTAAAGAGAGAAATTACGACAGGGCAAGATCCTCTCCACTGCTGAAAAATAGTGGACCACAGTGGAGAGGTCCACTGCTAAATTTAGGGCTATAAAAAATCCGCATAACACTTGTCAAATGCTCACCCAATTATCCACACACATCGTTTTCACACTTCGGTGAAACCTCAAACTACTATTTCATTAAATTATATTTCCCATCTATTTTCTCCTTTAGCTCCATATCTCCGGCCAAACAAACTTCTTGATGTATCAAGGCTAATAAGGTGTTCATTCGGCCTATTCGATTAATTTCGAACTGAAATTTTAATTAATCAAATTGTTAAATTTTGAAACAATTAACCGAACCGATCAAATTATTTTTGACTTTAACCGAACTAAAATATTTTGGTTAATTTTGTCGGTTAACCAATTTAACCAAAATTTTAATACTATTTCTTAAAATTCATAATTTTCATACAAAATCTATAACTTAAGCAAATAATCCATATAAATAACTATCCAACTATTAAAAATATAAAACAAAGAAAACAAATTCAAATAACTATTATTTTTCTCTCTTCTTTAATGAAAAAAATCATTATCAAATTCAAATATAAACTAAAAATAATAAATATATATATATAAACCCCATAATTTCGATTAACTAATCGGTTTATTAGATTAAACCGAATTTTCGAACCGAATTAACTAAAAACCGAAATTTATCAAAATTTGAAACCGAAAACCGAACCTAATTAATTCGAGCATCGACCGATTAACCGAATTAATTCAGTTCGGTCGGTTAATTCGGTTAAAACCGAATAATGAACACCCCTAAAGGCACGCCATGGAGAGCCATCAGAAAAGTCACTCTTTGCTCTCATATAGATCTCTCTTATGAGCATATAAATTCCTATTTTAGTCCTTTCCAAAATCTGAGATATGGAGTAATTTATACATTTATATATATTTTACTGTAATTTCTTAATATAAAGATTCAAGATTCCATATGGTCTTTGGACGTGTTGGAGTTTATTTACATGGCTGGTTTTGGAATGGTTGTTAGCTTGTAGTCTATGTTTTGAGTTTCTTGGATTTTGCTGCATTGAGTTCATCACTGCTGCCTACTGGTCTCTCCTAGGTGGGCTATATCGAGCTTGTGAGTAGCTTTTCCTCTGTTTTGATATGTCTTAAAACCGATTGATTCTCTTTCCTCTATTCCTTTTCTAAGCTGAGATGATTACTTTCATTCTCATTATCATTAAAATGATGCACCTTTAAAGAAATTTTCAAGATTCCATCAAAATGGATGTAAATCCTCTTTCCCTTGTTGGCAACTGTTTTGTTGTTATATAGGACGCAGAGTACCAAAATGTGTTTGACTTAGTGAACTTGGATTTATCTATGAAAACTTTTTAAGAACAAGAAATCCAAGCATGGAATGTTGTGAGACAAAATTTGTTGGACTGCTATCAGTGACAAGAACTAGAGATTTTGTAACTTTTGCAAAAAATGGTATCACAGTTTAACATTTCCAATGGAGCAAACGTTGATAAGTGATGACTATCGCATTCTGGATGCTCTTTGTGGATGCTTGCTGCATGGAAGATGTGGACTGGGATAATCTTATTGGGCATAGATCCGAAGATTTAGGTCGAAAATGGTGGAATTAGAACCAATTCGTTCTAAATATAGGTCCACATGCAGACAAGTCTTTTGTTGAACAAGTTGAAATTCTTTCTAATTGATATAGTCCAGACATGCTTGATGCAAGAGGACCTATGACAGCAAACACAGTGTTGATCTACCATGGTTGTGTTGCTATAGTTATCTACTACAGCTTGGCATCTTGATTATTGATTTAGTTTGGAGCTGCATGTGTTAAGTTAATCTGGTTGGCAGTCCAAAAAGTTTTAGAGCAATCTCCTAATAGCCTTCTTTGAATGCTTTTAGGAAATAATAACATCAAACTTTTATAATCATTCATCTTAAATACTTGCGTGTAATTAAATATGATATATAAATTTAGAATTTAGCCAGATGTTTTATTGTTATATATCTTCTTCTCTTTTTCTTTTAATTTGACTTGTTTTACCGTGATTAAATACTCCTTCCACGGTTGACAACTAGGGATGGCAATGGGGCGGGGCGGGGGTAGGGACTACCTCAACCGTCTCCGCCCCATCCCTCTATTGGCGGGGAGCGGGGCAAAGGCAGGGTGGAGGCGGATCACCCCGTTAATATATATTTTATTTCAAAAAAATACATTTAACAAAAGAAAATTATAGAATATATGCTTAATATATAAAATTTAGTATAATTTCAAATTATTTATAAAGGAAACCAATAATCTTAATTGTTAAGTTATATTTCTTCAAATTTAATACAAATACCTTTTATTTATTTATTTAAAAGTCACAAAAATATAAATATTTTGGTGAAAATTATTAACTATTATATATACGGGATAGAACGGGGCGAGTGTAGTCATATACCAAAACCGCCCTACCCCTAAAAAAAGGATGGATTGGTGCGAAATGATCGGGGCGATTCGGGGATTGCCATCTCTATTGGCAACTATTTCATTGTTATATATATATATATATATATATATCGTTTTATGATAAGTAGAATTGCCTTGGAAATATCAGCAGCATTTTTTTCCTCAAAATATCTCATGTTAGAGAGAAGGAAACTAAAGCTGTAGATACTTGCAAGAAGAGCACAACCACTCAAAAGGACCATCATATTTACTTGTGAGGTTTTGCTAAATAGTAAAAAAAAAAAGAATAAAAGTGGTAGCTGGTCAGGCCAAAGAAGAGAGGAAAAAAAGAATAAAACTGGTGGGACCGTTAAATAGAATTTGACAGAAAAAAGAAAAAATAGAATTTGACAGAAGCGGGAAGTGTGAAAGCGGTGTGAGTGTGGGTAATTAGGTGAGCATTTGGCAGGTGCTGCGTGGACTTTTTACCGCCCTAAATTTAGCAGTGGAGAGGATCCTTGCCCATTATGAAAACGATATATGGTGTTTGATATAATCTTATATATATATATAAAAACAATCTCCTTTCAAGAAAAGGAAAGAAATTAAATTTTCATGGTTTATAAATTCGACAAGTGTCCTAAGTCTATGAATGCCACGTGTCCCTTTTAATTCTCAAAATTTAAAAATCAAATTTCAAATTTTAAATTATAAAAAATATCTTAACCTTAAATTTGGAGAAACTTAATGTAATTAGAATCAAAACATTAATTACACCTTATTTTATACCTTATATCCTATTTACTACCACTATAAAACTCTATGAATGCCACGTGTCTCTTTTAATTCCTAAATTAAAAAATCAAATTTCAAATTAAAATGTGAAAAATTAAATGTAATTAATGTTTACTCCCATTATAAAAGTCTATGAATGTCACGTGTTCATTTTAATTCCTAAAATTAAAAAATCAAATTTCAAATTTCAAATTATAAAAAATTTATTAACCTTGAATTTGAAAAAAATTAATGTTAATTGGAATCAAAACATTAATTACACTTTATTTTTCACCTTATATACTATTTACTATCATTATAAATAAAACCTTACAACCCTAACCTTACACCTCATATATTGCTCTTAAAAAAAAAAACTGCTCCTCTAAATCTTTTTTTTTTCAGTCTTCTTATTTTTACAAGTTTGAGGTTAATTTTTTTTGTCTATTTTTTATATACTAGAGTTGGGCTTTAACATTTTTGAAATTCTCTTTTTTTTTTAAATCTTAAACTAATAATTTTACATATTTGCTTAATTTTCTCTCTAAAAAAATCTGTTAACTTTAAATTTGGAGAAAACTAATGCTAATTAGAATCAAAACATTAATTACACTTTCTTTATCATCTTATATATTATTTACTACCACTATAAAGGTATATGATTGTTACGTGTCATTTTTAATTCCAAAAATTAAAAAATCAAATTTCAAATTTAAAATTATAAAAAAATCTGCTAACCTTAAATTTGAATAAAATTAATGCTAATTGAAATCAAAACATTAATCACGTTTTACTTTTTTACCTTATCTACTATTTACAACCACTATAAATAAGACCTTACAACACTAACCCTACATATCATATATCACTCTTGAAAAAGAAAAATCTCCTCCTTTGAATCTTTTTTTTCTGTCTCCTCAAGCCTTCAGTTTTATAAGTTTGAGGTTAGTTTTTTTTTGGCTATTTTTTATATACTAAATTTGGCTTTAACACTTTTGAAATACTTTTTTTTTAAATCTTAAACTAATAATGTTTACATATTTGCTTAACTTTTTTTCTAAATAGATTTCATATTATTTGTTTCTATTATTACTTCAATAATACTAACTTTATTTTCTTTTTATTTATTCAAAACCCAATGAAATTTTTAAGAAGAACGATATAACTTTTAAGATTTGTCTAAATTGGAGAGGAGAATGATTGGTTTATTAAAATTTCAAGCAAAAGATGATAGATGAGAAGATTTCAAGTAAAATAATGAGAAAAATAATAGATATATATTTTCAAGTTAACCGATTGATAATATCTTTGGTTCATTACTTTTCTATGATGTAAAATGATTTTTTTAGACAATTTCCTAATTTTCTCTTTAACCTTTTCATTAATATATTAGAATCTTGCTTTATATTTAATCTTATAAATTGAAAATTTGCTTTGTATTTAATCTAGATCTTATAACGTGAAATAAATCAAACTAAATTTTGTTTATTAGTTAAATTATTTAATTTTTTTTTGTTTTTCATGTATTGGAAGAACAATGAAATTAAAAAAAAAAAGTCATGTTTCTCTAATTTGTCCATTGTGAAGGATACTCTTTATGATATCAAGTTTATTTTGTAACAAAAAAGATATTAAATTCATTTTGTATGAAAAATATATTATAAAATTAGAATATTATAGCAACTCAAAAGTTTAAACACAAATGTTCTTTTTTTATTTACAATTATTGAATTTGAATCTAATAATACAAGTCTATTTTAAATTCAAAATTTTTATGAGTTACTTTATAATTTTATTTGTTTTAAACATAATATTTAGTTATATGAAATGAATTAAGCGAAAATGATATATTAGATTACGTTTTCTAACCACGTACAATTATTGATATAGTATAGATAAAGTTAATTATTTTTACCAAGAAAAAATATAAAAAATTAGACTAATCAAACTAACTACGTGTAGCATATTTAAAAAAAAATCTATTATTATTTCAATTGTTTCTCATAAAATCAATTATTAATAAATTAGCACTGATTAAGATTATGCCACTAAATCAATTATAGTAATTATGGCAACAAATCAAAGAAAATAATAATTTTTGCTAAAATTGAATTGAAATTATTTATGATAAAATGATTAAATGATTTGAATCAGTTTTAACCATTAATTGGCTTCAATATGCGTTGATTATCCTTTAAATTGAGTGATAAACTTTTATATTGATTTTCAAATAGTAAAAAGGAACTCTTTCAAATACAAAATATATATAAATGTATATTTAAAATTAAGGAAAAATATCATTTTCCATTAATTTGGAACAAAAAAAAATGTTTCTAAATAAAATTTAATATAACATAAAAAGTAAGTTTTGTTGTATTATAATCATTTAATTACTTTGATTCTATATATTTAATTGATGTTTACAATAAATGACACGAGTACAGATTAATCAAAATAACTGCATATAATATATATGGTAAAAAAACCTATAATTCTTTTAAATTACTTCTCATTCAATCAATTAACAAATTAACCACTAAAATTGCAGTAATAAATACATTGCTTACATTCAATACATTAATAGCTTTAATGCAAACAATTAGCTAGAGAAATAAGAGTGATAAATATAATTAAACTAATTACATATAATTTCTTTTCTTTAACACAACTATTTTGGTATTGTACTATATACCATAGATGTAAATTATTCTATATTAGGTGTCATAAGTTTAGATTTCTTTTCATTATTAAAATATCAAACTAAAGCAATTTTCATTCAATATTAATCTAATTTGAATAGTTATATATTATTACATTGATTTTCTAAATCATGGTCAGTATAGCGATGTAGTTTAAATATAAGGTTTTTTTAATAAGTTATTTTATAATTTTATTTGTATTAAACATGATATTTATGGTGAATTAATCGATAATTATATATTACATTGATTTTCTAAATCATGTCGTTATGATAATGTAGTGTAAATATAAGTTTATTCTTACTGAGAGAAAAATAGTTAAAAAAATAAGGCTATTCAAACTAACTACGTATAATTTGACATATATAGAAAAAAAATCTATTTTAAAGACTTCTCATTAAATCAATTATTAAATTATCTATTTTAAAATTATAACAATCAAGAAGAAAACAATTATGGTAATAAATCAATGAAATAATAATCTTTGTCCCTTTTTTCAATTGGTAAATACAAAAAAATTAAACAAAAGTTAACACAATATAAAAAATAGTTTTATTGTAATGTAACTAATCGATCATATTTTTGATTTCATATATAAATCAAATTTGACATGCCTTATGTCAATGAAAAGAAATCTCACAAATCAATAAATTCAAATTATAGTAATGGAAAACAAATCTTACAAATCAATAAATTTAAATTATAGTAATATAGAGATTGATGTGACTCAATATAATAAAAAAAATTTAATAAATCAAGAAATTCAAATTATAGCAACTGGTTAAAACACAATATCATATATTTAATATATGAAAAATAAATCACTTCAAACTCTTATTAATAAGAAAGGCATGAAAGTCTCATATTTTCCAAAGATACATGTTTTTTATATTCAGAGACGTTATTTCAATTAGTCATTAAACTAATATAATTACTAGATAATTTTTTTTTCATTTTAAAATAGAAATTAATGTTTAAAAAATAAAAATTTATGTTTTGCTACAAAATAGATGGTTAACATAACGAAGAAAATTTTATTCAATGACCTTGAATACAAAGTATAATATAAAGGCCTTAAGTTTAGCAAAAAAAAAAAGCTTTTTAATTTGATGTACTATGATTCCACAATTAAGTTTTCATAAAATAAATTATTATTAAGTATTTCCTTGATTATTAGATAATTTTGTTTCCATTTGAAGATAAAATTTAATATTTGCAAAGAATAAAGGCTTATATTTTGCTATAAATAGTTAGTCAACCAAATAAAACAAATTTTAATTCAATGGCCTTGGATTCAACGTATTAAGTATGTTTAGCCATAAAATAAGCTTATAAATTAGATACAATGATTTCATAAAATAAATGATTACTTAGTATTTTCTCCAATCAATTATTGAATTAATAAGATTATTAGATGATTTTATTAACATTTGAAAATATAAATTAATATTTGTAAAAATAAAGGTTTACGTTTTGATACAAATAGTTGATCAACATAACAAGGAAAACTTTAATTCAACGATATTAAATTTAACGTACAAGAGTCTTATTTTAGCCAAAAAATCAACTTTACAATTTGTTATACTATACTTTTACAATTAAATTTTCATAAAATAAATGATTACTTAATAATAATTTCTCCAATAAGTCATTAAATTAATACATCAATCAAAATTAAATGATGAATAATCATATATAATATATTGTTTGATAGGAAAGAAGGAAAGTGGTAAGAAATGAAATTTACTCAATTTAAAATTATGATTTATAGTCACATTTGCTACTTTATAACCCAATCATTGGATTAGAAAATTTTCATTCCTTACCCTTTTCTTTTCTTCCTATATCAAATAGTATTACATGAACATGGAATGCAATCAATTTTAAAAGTAGGGATGTATATGTTTGAGTATGGTAATTTAAGATGAATAGATTTTCTTTCTATCTTTATATATTAAAGTCTATAACTTTTATATAAACATGCAAGTTCATCTATCTAATAGAATATTTAAGGTTGTCCAAGAATATTTTATGTTTGTATTCTCAAACTTAATCGTTATTGACTAAGTGAACGTAATCAAATAATAGGGCGATACAGTTTTGTGACACATTCACAAACAACCTATAGATGATTAATATTTTAGGTGATTTTTCTATATCATTCTTTTACATGTATTTCTAAAATTGATGGATATATTTAAATTTTATAATGTCGAAACTTTTTCTTTATCCAACGTTGTTGGTAGGTCAAAAAGAATTAACCCGATTATTGAGTATTACTAATGTTTGTTAGTAAAATAAAATGATGATATAATTGGAAGATGGAAGATTTTATTCTATTTTCATTGCTATCTATATATCTCAATTATGTTATTCATATAATTATGTGTAGTGGCCCCGATAATGTCTTTTAATTGATAATATTTTATATCTAAATATCATTGTAAATATGAGAAGAATTTTTTTGGGCCGAATTTATTAAAAGTTCTATTTTAATATATTATTTTACATTCCTCTTTCATCATTTCAAAAAAAATATTAAAAATAATTAAAAAATCAATTTAAAAAAATAATGAGTACATTTTAAAAATTACATTAATAAAAAAAATTATTTTATATAATTAAACATTCCCGTGCAATGCACGGGTCAAAAACTAGTTTTAAATAATAAAAAAAGACAGAGAAAACACAACTTCTTTTAATCATTTTTGCTCTCTGTAGGTCTCACGTCCACCATCTTTTCTTTCTTTTCTAATTTTTTTTCTCTTATTCAGTCCATCTCTTTTCTTTATTGTTTCATTAAATGTTCAAATCAAGATATAACGGTCAGTTGTTATCTCATTTAAGGAACGGATTTAATCTTTTAATTATAATAAATAAATTAAGACTAAATCCAATGTGATTGTTACAAATTAGGATTTCTCTCAATCTCTCAAAGGGTATTAAGTCGTGTAAGATATTCATTGCTTATAACGCGCGAATAGTTTAAAATTTTGATACGTGGCAATTTAAAAATATCATAACTGTCTTTCTCTCTCATCTCTTTGGTTTTTTTCATCCTTTTGTTTACTCCTTCTCCTCTTTGACCTTTGCCATTGAGGAGGAAGATGATATTTATAGTCTTTTCTTTTCTTTTTGAATATGTCTCTTGTATCTTTCGATCTTGTGAGTATGTGTTTTTAGTCCCATAACTTTTGATTTTGTGGGTGTGTCTTTTAGTCACAGATCTTTAGCTTTATGGTGAGTTAGTTATTAGTTTGAGTTTGCTGTTAAGTCTCGGTTGCTTTTATAATATATTAGATTGTCAATCTTAGCATGTGTGAAGAAAATTATTGATACTTGTATCTAAGTGTCAAGGAAAATATTTGCCTTTTGATTCATGGCTTGTCAAGGAGTTTTACAAATCAATCATTTTTTTATTGCTGAAGAAAGCCTTTTATTTCGAGAAATAAGCTGAAGCAAAAACGAAATGGTGATAGATGTGTTAGAAACTCATGCAGAAGGTTCGGGACTCAAAATTCTTAATGCTCTTGTCACAAAGCAAGATCCAGATTTTTTGGCATACGAAATAAGTTCCAAAGTTTTATTTGAGCAATATTTACAAATTAAAAAAAGCTTCTAATATTTACTGTAATTGCAATTTTGTCACAGCCCGACCCACCCAGGTCGGCCACGTGGCAACCGCTGCGTTGTCTTGAAGTACGTGCCGACTAATCACGCACCAGAAGCATCGGAAGGCATGAAATGGATACCATCGCTGCAAAACAACTAAAACTTTAATTAAAAAATCATTTATTAAAATAGTAAACTTAAAAGCAATACCAGTGGATTAATTTAAAGGATTACCTACGCAATGGAAACCGCTAAGCCTATGCCACCAACGTCTCCTAGTGAGCCTCTGATTTATCTGTTGACCCGTACGCGGATCTGCATCCATCCACATTGGATGCAGGTAAGTGACAGAGGTTCAATGAATCTCCATCATGGTTAGGAAAAATAGGGGTAATCCAAATATAATAAAAATAAAATAAACAAATTTCTTTTCAAAATCTCTTTTATAATTCTCCAAATGAGAATTAGATTTAAAATATTTAAAAATAAAATATACTAAACGGGCTGGCATCTAATACACTTAAGGCATGACTGGCCGATCGTATGCCTTACTGCACCGAGGGCTATTTCTTTTCACTATGAAACCATTTTCTCTTTTTCTCTTTCTCTAGCCCGTTCCCTCAGTGGTGCCTATCGTTGTGGTGGAACATAGTGCTCTGGAGCCTTGGCGAGCTTTCCTACGCGCCTCTCCCAAGGTCGCGACTCACCGTGCCACTCGATAGGCGGTCCACGGCTAAGTAGCAAGCATGCTCTCCAACTTGGTCCATGCTCCCGCATATATTGGAGCCCCGAGGAGCCCACTCAATCACTCATCTCGCGTCCCATCCATATATTTACCATATATATATATATATGCACACAAAACATATATATTTAAAACATTAAAAACACACACAAGAATCCCACCCTCTAAATGGGTGTGTCACAAAATAAAAAGTGTGTGTCGTAGATTACCCTTATCCCAAAACAATTGTAAAACCTTTTTAAAATAATTTATATATTTAAAACATTTAAAAAAATGTTTGTCCCTAGTGGTTAAGCACTGAAAACAAGGCCACTCACAGTATTAGGAGGTTCGTATACTCCCAAGTGCTCTATGTAACTTTAACCTCCGGAGCATCGCTGCACTCGATTCAACCGGAGCCCTAATACACGAAAATATACGTTAGTATTCATAATTAAATTTATGAATGCACCTACGAGGCCCTAACATGAACTAAGACTGGGTTTGGATGTGATTCGGGGCTTAGAAAAGTGTCCGGGAGGTTCCGGGGTAAAAATCGGACACTTGACAAAAAATTACTAAAATGTCCCTGGGGCCCCACCCGGGTTTGGGCCTAAAAGGCCACTGGCGCGGGTTTGGGCCAAGTTCTAAGTGAAATTGAGCCCAAAAACCACTCCCGCGAGATATTTATATATTATATCAATATAATAGATAAATATCTAAAATATATTAATATAATATAAAATATCTAAACAGGGCTCAGTTGGCCCCTTCCTTGCCCGGTCCCTCCCCAGATTTTCGTACTCGTTTCTCTTCCTTTCGACATACAAATTTAGACATGCGATCCTCATGGCACCCATGACAGATTCGCTGAGGCAGAAACGAGAAACACCGGTCCAATATCCGTAGATCTGAGATTTAAACTTAAATTGACCTGACCCAGATCTACTCTGACCCGGTGCATGGAATTGTGTGAAAATGGAGTATCATGTAGATTAAGGTGAGTATGATAACATATTAAAAACTCACCTTATTTCGCTAGCTCAATATCCGTAGATCTGAGTTTTAAACTTAAATTGACCAAAAACTTTAAACTCAGATCTACGCTAAATTGATATATGGAAATACGTGCAAACTTAATATAACATAGGTCGAGGTGAGTAGAATAACGTATTAGAAACTCACCTTGTTTCGCCGGTCGGTTTGTCCGGATCTGTCAAAAGTACAAAATGCCTCCATTTGACTCCAGAAAAAAAAAGAAAAGAAAGAAAAAGGAAAAAGAGAAATGAGGAAAAGTTTTGGCTTTTCTCTATTTATAGAGGAGCCCGACACTGGGTCTACTCGAGCCCCGGGTCAAATTTTTCCCCATTTTCAATTTCTTCTATTTTCACTTGTTGGCTAAATCCTTTGATTTCTTGTACCATCGGGGCCCATAATTAATTGTTAGGGACTTAATTGGAGGTCTTTTTGGCATTTACTAATTTCTATGCACGGTTAATTACTTTATCTTCCAACTTCGTCTTATCTTAAGCTTAACTTCTCTTCTTAATTAGACACATCCGGACCGACGTATTGTTAACTTAATACGCCATCTTACACTATTCCGTTAGTACGGACAAGTCGCATTAGGTCCGGATGTATCAAATTTGTATTGTAATTTCATTTGAATGAATGAAGTTACTTATTTCCAAAAAAAAAAAGATACCATAGCCGCCCAACAAAAAAAGTAAATAAGGTTTTACAATAATTAAGTAATAAGAAAATAATTATAGAAGAATGAAGACAAAAAAAAGAAAACAAGATTAAGAGGTTTAAAGTTATAAAAAATTTAATTAATTAGTAGAGAAAAAAATCAAAGATTTAAACCTAATTTTTTTCAATTTTCTGAACCCATATTTGAAATCCAAGTTTCTCCCTAAACCCCAACTTATAATGTCTCAAAATCTCCTTATTTCCTCTTCACGTTCTCTTGATTTCATCGTCTTCATCTTCCCTCTTTCTTATTTCTTTTTTTAAAGGCATGCAACTACTAAAAAAATGCACTAGTAACCATCTTACACAATTAGATTTTCATTAATATTAGTATGGCTGCCCGCGCTAACGCTGCGGGTATATATGAAAGTTTGTTTTATATGTATTTTCCCAGATAATCAATGTAGGTGTATGACAATGGTATTTCATGGACCAATAAACATGCATAATATTGACAATTGACTTTCAACATATGTGCAAAAAAAACCTTTGTACATAAAGCAATTTAGGCAAAATGATATGATATAATTATAATTAACCATTGAGTACTTAAATAAGTAATTATTAATAATATTTCACTTTTCAAAAATAAAAAGTGAGATAGTGCTCAGGAAATACATCATCAAAGTATCATTGGCTCCACAGGATATTTAAAATGGTTGTTAGAGCATATAAACAAAGCTATCCGTTGTAAAAAAGAATCTGAAATTCAATCCTTCTAGGTTGCAAAAAAGGAGTTAGCTGCTACTGTGTTTATCTCTTTCACAGCAAGCCCAGTCGTTAAAGATTCTTCAGGTACTGTACATAATATTTGTTTTTTTAGGTCTTTACTAATTGAGTATATGGTAGAGAGGAAAAAGAGAAAGCCTAAATAAGATTTTACATATAGTCTCAATTGAATCTCTATCCAATAATATTGCTATAGCCCCTAGTAGTAGCCACTTTTAGATCAAAGAGAATGGCTATTTGGCATAAAGAGTTACACCAAAATATGAGAAATGTAAGATGCAGTACAAATCAAAATGTTACCTTCATGATCTATGATAGCTACTCTTAAACCTGCAACTTTCACAACCTTAATTGCATTGGACTTTGTATGACTGAATTGATTTTAGGCTTTATTTTTCCGTATTATAATAGTAGAAAGAATAAGACATAAGAAAAGATTAGACCTCTAAAGTAGCTTTGTCACAAATTAAAGGCCTTTTAGTATAATCAATCACTTTTAGTTAATTTTCAATTTCTTAAAGTAGTATATTCAAGGTTACTTGTATATACCACTATTGTTGGTCTAAACCTAAAGTCAAAAATGAGATCGAAATTAGACCTTCCAAAACCTTCAGTAACATGGACATTCAAGGCCTTAGCCCTTTTAAGGTAATACTATTACTTTGCTAGCACCAAATTAAAATTCTAATTATCTTAACATGAATAAGTTTAAGAATAGGAAAAGATATATTCGCTAGAAAGATCAAGAAATTCATTCTTAAGAAGCAATATCTCTTATTTTCACCAAACACGTATTATTTCCTACAACTAATGACACGGAGGTAAAAAAAGATTTAAAAAATGCAAAGAGGGATAAGAGTAATATTTGTCAATAAAGTGGCTCAAAATTTGGACAATAAATTCTTTTCAAAATATCGTGGCAAATACTTTTGAATTTGAATAAAAAAATTAGCTTAAAAGAAATAGTTAAGATTATCAATTTATTTAAATCATAAAATGTGTTAATCATCAATAGCTAGCATATATAAATTGATTTGAAACAGCAATGAATGAGCCAAAGGCTAATAAAATATTAATGGAAAAAACACACACAAATATCTTCTATGATCTAACCCAAAATATATATCAACTATAGAAATTTAAAAAAAAAACTACAAAAAAGGGGATGCTAATACCTGTCAATTAATGATATAGAAAAATTCATCTCTGAAAAAAGCAAAAAATTAATAATTGTTATGTCAAATTGTAGATACTGTGATAATTCAAAATCTTAATTAGACTTATACATGCAGTATATGAAACAATAAGATGACGAGCTTTCTTTTCCCCTACTTCTTGATAACAAAAAGCTATATATGTAAGAAGTAAGATAAACATAGAAAAGAAACAAAGAAAAAACCATCAGCCCAGTGAAGAAAAGACTTAAAATAGATATAAATCCTACTCAATTTAAAATTTTTTGAAAAGATCATAAAGGAAATTTAAAAAAAAATTATGAGAACTAATCTCTTTTCTTTTTCTTCCTCACCTATTTTAGTAGCTGGCATATTGAGAATGTTGCTGTCATTTGCCCACCCGGTTTCCTCTCTCTTTCTTTCGTTCCTTCCTTTTTAATTCTTCCATTTTTTCACTCCTCAAATCCAATGACAATAAAAAAATAAAAAAAAAAGAAATTTCTTCAATTGAAAAGATAAAAAAAAAATCAACAAAGAAAGGAGAGAGGAAACCCATCTCTCCTATCATGCATGTTTCTTCTTTGGGTTTTACTATAGAGAATAGAGAGAGACAGAAGAGTGAACAGTTAGAGAAAATAAAAGAAAAATATTTGATTTTGTGAAAAAAAAAATCATATATTTAATAAATTAAAAAAATTAAAAAGGAAAAAATTGATGATATGGACAGTCTAGTAGAGCTTCTTTGAGGATAACTTTAAAGGTATGTATAGATGTATATATTTGATTTTATGAAAAAAAAATCATATATTTAATAAATTAAAAAGGAAAAAATTGATGATGTGGACAGTCTAGGAAAGCTTCATTGGGGATAACTTTAAATGTATGTATGTATAGATGTATAGATAGGTCCTGATTTGATACAATAATAAGTTTAGTACTGATTTATTATAATTAAAGATTAGGTCCTTAAATAAGATAACCCCTACGCGTTTTGAACATTTAGCCTTATTATTTTGTGAGTTACTTTTATTAGTTCTCCAATCATACAAGTCTTTACTTCTATCTTTTCTCTTTCCTTATTTCTCTGTCAAGTAAGCACTCTTTACCAATTTCTCTATCAAGTAAATATTCCTTACCAATCTTTAAATATTTACAAAAGAGAAATATTTAAAGTCAATAAAAATTGCACCAAAGTGGATCATTTTCTCATCAAGTATTTAGTAAATATAATTTCTTTAAATTAATTTGAAGTATTTTTAACATTATTTTTATATTTTTCTTAATTATAAATATAAGATAAATGACTAATTACTTAATTTAGAACCCGAACTTACAAGATCTACTCAAATAAGGATCTAAACAAATAATTGACTCAAATTAGTATTTGAATTTTCGAGAGCTACTCAAATAAATACCCAAACAAATAATAGGCTTAAATTATAACCTAAACTTTCAAAACTATGCTCAAATAAGAACCTGAAAAAATAATTACAATAAAATAAAACTTAAACTAAGTAATTTGTGATAAATTAAATCATTCTTAGATGAAACATCAATATTTGTCATGCGTGCATGTTAATTTTAACGGGAAAATAACGTGACTATATTAATTAAAAATTAAAAAAATATTAATTACTCTAAGGACGAAAAGGTTAACAGGTGCCGTTAAGTAAAAAAATTGAAAATAACTTTTTTTAAGAAGGCTATGCAGATAATAATCATGTGATTTTGATTTTTTATTATGATTAAAAATTCTTTTAACAAAGTTTAGGCTCATATATAAAATTTTAATTTCAAGGATAAGTTTTAAAATTTAAGAATATATTTAAAAAAATAATTTAATGTTAATCACAAGATTTTACGTCATCCTACGAATGTTGCACTTACTGTATACTTATTAGATTAATATATTGTTTAATTTTTAATTAATATAATAACGATAACATTATTTTTTGTCAAAAGTAATGTGTTTGTATGACAAGCATTTATTTTTATCTAAGAAGACCAAATTTGTCAGAAATTATTAAATGTATGTTTAATTAATTTATTACAATTATTTTTTAAATCCTTATTTGAACTTGTTTTGAAAACTCAGGTCTAATTCTAGCCAATTCTTTGTTTGAACCTTATTTAAGTAGATCTTAGAAGTTTATATTTTAATTTGAGTTAGTTATTTGTTTGGGTATTCTAAATTGAGTAATTAGCTAAGATAAAATAATGTCAAAGCTTGAAAATTTTAACTCAAAAAAAGTCAATTAATGACAATTTTACTCGGACAAAGTAGTACTATTCATTTGCCCCCACTACCTAAAATTCCTGGATCCGATTTGGGCGACAAAGTCTTGTTTGGCCATTATTATATATGACCTATTCAAAGAGGCTGGTGCTTGTCATTTAGTTATTATATTAGGGCTACGTTGAAGCCTTGAAGGATGGCTGGTGAAGAAGAAACTGACGGAAAAAGAAATGAAATGAATGAAGAAATTTCATCTTTCCTTTTGTTATGTTTGGTATGAAGATAGAAATTAGGAGGAAAGAAAAAAAAGAGAATAAATGTAAAATTGTAAATAAAATAATTAAATTAAGTAACAAAATAAGAAAAATGTACTCTCTTAACATATTAAAGAACGAAGAAAAAATACCTCTTCTTTTCGAGAAATCTTAGAGAAATTATTAGGTAAGTCAAGTGTTACGGGCTCACATTGACCTATGAGGTATTGTTTGTTTTGACCCATTGTCTCATGGTTTTATCCCACAAAAGACGCTTCTCAGGTTAATGGTGATGTAAACTCTTATATCACAAGAACATCTCTAATACACAGTCGATGTGAGATTCATGATTTCTTCTTTAGACGGTGACATCAGGTGTACCATGTCATTCATAGATCTGACCAATGAAGTTGTGACAACTTAAAAATTATGATAAAATTACTAAAATCCTACCACAATTATAATATAAATTTAAGGATTTACTATTTAAATTCTCTTTTTTTATAACGTAGGGTTAAAACTTTATTAAATTAGTATCTTAATTTTAAGAAATTTATTGAATTGACACAATTTTATTGATTAAATCTATAAATGACATGATACCTCCGATCTATCTAATAATTTTTCATTTTCTTCATCCATTTTAATTTCCCTCCTAACAAATTAAGTGTTTAAAGAGTGGTAAGCGTGGGGAGCTGAAGAGATCTATTGTCAATTTACGAATACGATTCACTACCTTTTTTAGCACCCATTAAAAGCATTATTCTACTGAACAAAATATATATATATATATATATATATATACTGTAATAATTGGATCGAAAAGGAGAATTGGCTTATCTTACCGCCTTGGGGTCGAAATCCTGACAACCACAGAATAAGCATCGCATTCCTGTGACTAAGATTTTAAATGGGATTCTCATTCCCCGATCACCTTCTTACTTCTTCCCTTCAACTTTACTCCATAATATATAAAATATAATACATTGTAATAATCACAAACAGTACGTTTGAGGGTCCAGAATCATTAAATCAATACCCTACGATGCTTATATGCTCCTTCGGAATCCGCCCTGTTGTCCCCACGACTTGTCAGATTATCTTTGGATTTTTTTTCGTTTTAAAATTTATATTTATTTTGGGTTTGAGCCAATTGCCTATAGATTTTTTTGAGACCTTAAAATTCATCATGCTTGTACGAAATATTAAATTAAATAAAATTATACCACGACTATCTAATAGTCACATCTGCAATCAAGTAGCCTTGAATTTAAGTTAAATGGAAAGAAAGTCTTTCATATATATACCATAAGTTTTTCTATTTATCCTATTAGAATATCTTATCTTCAAGGATCCATTATAAACCCGAAATGTTTTAAAAGAGAGATATATAGGACCAAACAAGATAGAAGTGGAAAAATAAGAAAGATAGGTTGAATGAGAAGTGATTTTAACCGTAGTGATATGACACAGGTGACATTGCAAGTTTGCAACCATACTTTTTTGACAAACTTCACCCTATTGAAAATAATTAAATTAGCAGGCTGCGCGACTAATCACCAATATGAAAGTGACCAAAAGGGTTGATTTGTTATTATTATCATTTTCTGTTTTTTATTGTCAATTTCATGCTTTCAAAATAAAATGGGTAAAAATACGTTTAGTAAAATATTTTCATTTTAAAAAAAAATTTTAAAACAGACTCCATGTTTCAAAAAAAAAATAGAAATTGACATAAGTGACCGACAACTTTTTAGTGGCATTATCGATGTCTAACTAATGTATGTTTGTGTTTTTTTAATATATTTTCATAAGAAAATAAATAATAAAATTATATATCTGAACATATTTTTATTTTTAAAAAATTAACACCACAACAAAAATAAAAAAATAAAAACGATACCAATCGAGCATTAATACAAAGAAATGATCTTCGTGTAAACGTTAAAAACAAGTTTAACATGCAACCTCACCAAAAACGAAAAGCATGTTTAATGGGCTGGCTGGTGCTCTAATAAAAATCTCCTATTTTTGGTTGAGCCCAAGCTCTATTGGGTTTGCTAAGATCAGTCCAATTAAGGCCCACCTCATCATTTTAAAAATGAAAAACAAAAAACCCATACTAGCCTCCTGCGAGTAAACGACTTGCCGCTGTGGAGCATTATCTTTAAAAACGTTGTGAACTCTCGAGTCTCGAGTCTGGGAAATGGGTTTCTCTGTTTCAGTCTCCCATGGCCATGGGCTCTCTTCACAGCTCTCTTCTTCCTTACACGGCCAGAACTTTTCATCATCATCAAAATCAACCGTATTCATGGGTTTCCCGCTAACTTTCTCTGCTTCTACTCTCGCTGGTTTGCCTCTTCTCAATCTCTATTACTGAATTTCATTTACTGAGTACTACAGAAATGATGGGCTGCTCTGTCTATTCTTATTTCCTGCAACATCAATGTTTTAATCTTTCAGGGAAACATTGTTCTCCTCAACATAAGCTGGTTGTTTTTTCCAAGAGGGTATCGGGTTTAGAAGAGGCAATGCGAATAAGGAGGTTCGGTATTCATTAAAATGCTTTCTCTTTCGTCTATATTAAAAATTTTCATTCTTTGTGGTAGATTTTATTGCTGTGAACTATTGGTAAATTTTGTAATAAGATAAGAATTCAATACTGTTTTCTTGTTGCATGGAACTTAAATGCTCCATACTAGTACTATTTTTAGTGTATAAACTTGAAGTGGATTCATTTTGATTCCTAAATTGACTGTGAGATTGTTCAATTTTATGCAGGGAGCGTGAACTTCAAGGTACGACGAAGTTTAGAAGAAGACCACCTTTGAGGCGTGGGAAGGTGTCACCTCGTCTTCCTGTGCCTGATCACATACCAAAGCCTCCTTATTTAAATTCAAATATATTACCTGAAATATCTAGCGAGCATCAAATTCATGATGCTGAAGGCATTGCTAGAATGAGGGCAGCATGTGAGCTTGCCGCTCGTGTCTTAGACTATGCAGGCACATTAGTCAGGGTGAGATTACAGGTTCTTCTGTTTTGTACTACCCCTACCAATTTCCTTTTTATTGGCTGAAGATAAATGTTTCCTCTTTATCTAAAGTTGTTGTAGTCTTCTGGCCAGGGTTTGTTACTAGTTTAAGCTTTGATATCCTCTTTGCCTATTGCAATTTATGGTAGAGATTATATCAGGATGAGATATTCATTTTTTTTTCTTCTCTTTTTCTCGTCTTCTGTCTGATTGGACTTCGAGATTTAGAATTCCTTTTCCTGTTTCTTGATTTTTTTAGGTATTAGTTTTTTCTTTTTAATGAATATTCTAATTTCTCATTGTGGTGCATCTGTTTTAAGCACTTTATATTCTTTGAAATCATTTTAATTGCCAAACTTTTTCAAATATATATATATTCGATGTATATGCATCTGTGTTGTGTATGTAAGTATGAATATATATTACTTGTAGAAGGTTGACATCTTTTTAAATCTTATCAGCCGTCAGTGACAACAGATGAAATTGACAAAGCTGTGCACGAGATGATAATTGAGGCGGGTGCTTATCCTTCACCTCTTGGCTATGGTGGATTTCCCAAGAGTGTCTGTACTTCAGTTAATGAGTGCTTGTGCCACGGAATACCTGATTCTCGCCAGCTACAGGTTTGGTGTGTGGACACTCATGCTTGTTCAATGTTGCTAATATATATTATCACTAATGCTCCCCTATAACTCTTTGGTGCAGAATGGAGACATAATAAACATTGATGTCACCGTGTACCTAAATGTATGTCCCTTAATTTAAATGTCGTTGTTATTCTTAGAAATTAATCTCATAGTAAGTTGTTTGTTTGAGCTCATTTATCATTCTCATCATAGTTGCCAACTTTCCAGAATGTAAGTAGGTTAAAATATGACGAGTCAGGAACAAATCAAGATATGATTCTGGATTTTTTGACCTCTTATATGCCACACTTCTAGGAAAAGGATTTTTTTTTTTTTAAGTAAGAAGAAAAGAAAAGAAAAGAAAGCAAATAGAGAAGAGATTGGAGATCAAAGCAAGATCAACATAGTTAAGTGTGTATAGCATATCAATTTCATCATGTTTTTGAATGATGCGATCATGTCCCTTGGATTTGAACACTATCCTTATTTGTGAATCCTTCTTCGGATGTCTGATTGAATATTTTCTTTCTCGAAGAGAACTGATCATTTCAGAATGTGACAATTGCAAAGCTTCATGACATAACCTTTGATTCTTAGGGGTACCATGGAGACACATCAAAGACATTTCTCTGTGGAGATGTTGCTGGTCCACTTAAGCGCCTTGTAAAGGTAAGTTTTACCAATATCTGTGAGAACATAAGGAATGCTATTTCTCACTAACTCTGCTATTATTTGAAGAGCTCGTAATATCTGTTTGCGGTTGTGTGTAGAGATCCTGCCTTGCTATTTTCAGGCTCTAAGAATAAACCATCAATATCTGGAATATGATTAACTGTTTGTTTGTTTGTTTTTTTTTTCAGTACAATATGATTAACTCTAAAGTATAGCTTATTAACAATCTTATTGATGTGATTGACTTGTTCTATTCATTTTATCTTTTTTGAAGGTAACTGAGGAGTGCATGGAGAAAGGCATAGCTGTTTGCAAAGATGGTGCTAGCTTCAAGAAAATTGGAAAAAGAATAAGGTTTCCTCTCTCTCCTCCTTCCCTTTATTACTTTTGACTAGGAAGGAATTCAGATTTCTGAATATAAATTATTCGATAATGTTACCATCAGAATTGCAGAAGCATAGATGCCAGAACCTATCAGAACCGGTCAAGTGTAATTTGTTAGTGTTACAATTTGATCAATTACATGGAAAACTTGAACTCATTATGTCTTTACTAATTTAAGTAACATAATTGATGCAATAATTTTCAAAGACTTAGCACTTAGTTGTGATAATTGTTGGTAATCTAATCTCCTTGTCCCCTGTATTCATAATAATTTGGCATAAAGAACAAGTTTTCTCCAATAAGCTTTGTTACACTTGTTGCATACGTTTTAAATAAAGTGACATGATTCTGAACATGTCATTAACCTCATTATCTGATTATATGTGACATTTTGAATGGTTTTGCCTGATCATTTATGTCCATTAACCATATATTTTACTATCATCTCAGTGAGCATGCCGAAAAATATGGTTATGGAGTGGTGGAACGTTTTGTTGGGCATGGTATTGGGACCGTTTTTCATTCCGAACCAATTATATTGCATCACCGTAAGTGTTCTTCAGATGTTTTAAGAAAGCATAATTATATTTTCTGAATTATTACCAAATTTGGCATGGTTTAAAGCCAAAACTGCATTTTGACTTATAGAGAATGTATAAGGACAGCATAAATTGTTTTTGCCATTAAGCAAACTTCTATGGAGATATCTACTGCTATAGATTTGGGAATTGCTTCTCAGCTATGCATATAGATGTGGTTGATCTTTGAGATTGGAAATACACTTTTTTGTTGGTCTGAAAAACTTTTATAAATGTGATTAATTATTTGACAGGTAACGATAGTCCTGGTGCCATGGTTGAAGGCCAAACTTTTACCATCGGTGAGCACAATTCCAGCATGCAACTACTTGTTATTAACATCCACATGATTTGTCTTTTAGTATGGCTCCCATGTAGTACATAATATTTGTAATTTTAAAGCTATTAGTGCTAACTTCTACAAGGTACAAGATGCTTTGGGATGCACCATCTTTGTGCTGTGCTTCATATTTGCTTCTCTCATGAATAACTGCAAGACATTGGTGCAAAATTGAGCGGATAGGCAGATTAAATACCAAAGAGAGTGATTGGTAGTTAAGTTATCAGGGTTAACATTTATACTTGTGACCTTTAGATTCATTCTTTAGGTTTTCTTAACATTCAAACAATGAATAGGAGTTGTGGGTTTTCTTAACTGATTGCATGATAGAATATCAATGGTTGCAATTTCCTTTCTTTTATGATAATATTCTTGTATGTATATTGATGTATGTCCCTCATTTCTGCTGCAGAACCAATTCTTACACTGCGAGGCATTGACTGTATCACATGGCCCGACAACTGGACAACTTTGAGCGCTGATGGCAGCCCTGCTGCACAGTTTGAACATACCATCCTAATTACTAGAACTGGTGCAGAAATTTTGACAAAATGTTGACACAACTGGTTTAATTGATTAAAATGATTTGGTACATTAGGTCATTCATATCATGATATATATAGTGGAGGCCGTTTGGTTCGGGATTATATTCCATAACCTTTGGTTATCTCACCTTTGTCATTTTATATGTATTTGTTTGATTCAAGGTTATATCATTTAACCATCACGGCAGCATATAATCTCAAAATACGATAATGTGATAACCTCTAAATTTTTAGGTAATGTGAGATTAATTACTAGGTTATGTTAAAATTTTTACTACTTCGCCTTCCATATTTTGCCTTTTTGGATCACAATAGCCTTGTGTAATTAGTAAATTATAAAAATTTTTTGTAAGAAGTGTAATTAAACTTTAGCTTGTATAATTATTAAACTATTAATTATATGTTTGGTCAATTAAGCTATAAATATAATTTCTTTTTGGCGAAGAAGTATAATTAAATTTATATAATCATTAAACTATTTAATTATATAATAATTTGTTAAGTTTTGATTCAAAAATTTTTATGTTAGTCATTTAATTATCAAACTTAATAAACTTGCAACAATTGTACAAAATATTGAATAAATAAGAAATAAGTTTAAGTATTGCATTGAGGGTATCAAAATAATATACCTATTTTGGTAGAAAATATAACCCCAATCAAGCAAGTTGATTTTATATTCATGGAATCTCAACTATACAGAAATTGAGTACATTTTCAAGAATATACATTAGGTTATATCTTAACTGGTAATCATAGATTCCGGAAACTATACGTCTAAGAGTTGAAAATTAGCTTCCTTTGTTAGGATCCTGTAAAGTGAAATGACGAAAGGTTGGTGCCCTGGTGGAAATGGCATTTTGGGTATGAGTATTGAGTCATGAAAGCATGTTCTTGAAAAGCTACTGAATATGAGTCAAAACAAACCAGTGACACGGAGAGCAAGGATGAGAATGTGGATCAACGGATCTCTGGTTTTATTAAACTCAGTCAAGACTCAAGTACCTTGGCCATCCTTAAACCTTAATACATGGTCAAACTTGAATTGCTTCCTGGTGGACTAGTTATTCTTCTTCAGAAGTTCATTCGTTATCTATACCGACGAAGAAAGTGAAGAGAAATGCAGACCAAAATAAAAGCACAGAGTCAATACGGTCGTTAGGGGCAAAATTCCTCGTTTTGCATAATCAATCCTGTGAGGAGGACCGGAGGAGTGCGTATTTGATTCTCACATGGCACGTGAGAGCCAGCCAACAGCGTCCAGTTTCCCTTCCAAGTCTCCACACCTGTAACAAAAAACCACGTGTTGATCCACAATACATGTATGAAGAAATACGATTACGAATTTGTCGAGATCGACGTATTAACAAAACCCCATCCCAATAGTAACATTTCATTTCATTAACATTTCCTAAGCTGCCCTGGCCCCTCCCCATCTCCTCTTCCTGTCTTCCACAACCTTTCATAGGAATCTACTTCTGTCTTCTCTAACTTCTTACAAAGTCAATGGCCTCTGCCACCTCTCTGCAACCAATCTCTTACCTCAACTTGGCTGATCGCAGCTCATCTTCCCAATCTCCGAGACTTTTGGGAGCCAACCTCTCATACTCACAGCCTTTTGCCTCCTATGGCAACGGGATCTCATCATCAACCCATAAAAGTTTCTTCAACTCAAGAGGCTCCAAGCCATTCACTACCATAGCTTTCTTCTTCAACAAATCTAAGGACCGCACGCCAGACACCCTCAAGCCCGGTAAGTATATGGTACCTTAATTAATCTCTTTTCATTTTCGTTTTTCTTGTCCAAAATTTTAGTAATATACATACTGTGAATCTGACGTTTGTATCAGCAAAAGTGCAAGAACTACATGTTTATGAAATCAACGAGCGGGACAGAAACAGCCCTGCAGTTCTGAAACTAAGCCAAAAACCTGTCAACTCTCTGGGTGACCTGGTTCCATTCAGCAACAAGCTCTACTCCGGAGACCTGCAAAAGAGGTTAGGCATCACGGCCGGACTATGTGTGCTAATCCAACACTTTGCGGAGAAAAAGGGCGACCGGTACGAGGCAATTTACAGCTTCTACTTTGGTGAATACGGCCATATATCTGTTCAGGGTGCCTATTTGACGTACGAGGATTCTTACTTGGCCGTAACTGGAGGTTCTGGGATCTTCGAGGGAGTATACGGACAGGTCAAGTTGCGGCAAATAGTTTTTCCGATCAAGCTGTTTTATACTTTTTACTTGAAAGGGATAGCTGATTTGCCGGCTGAGCTTCTAGGCAAGCCGGTGGCACCATCGCCTGCCGTCGAGCCCTCTGCGGCTGCTAAAGCTACCGAGCCTCAGGCAACCATCCGTAATTTTACCAACTGATCGATCACAACTAGTTACTACCTTGAGTTGTGGAGCGAATTTGTTTCTATTATCTCTCTGCGGTTAGATGATCTTTGTTTAGTTGTTTTTCTATAAATTTTTTTTTCTTATTCTTTTTCAAATGCAAGAGTTTACTAGTCTTCGAAAGCATTTTTATCAGTGAGAGTTTCCCAAGGTTACGAATCATTGAATATATTAAGTTTCCATAATTTTTTATTGCTTTATATTTGCTTTTATCTAGACCTGCTAATTTTGAACACGATATGTTGATACGATATGTGAACGACATGAAGTTATTGTATTAGTTATGTGAACGACATGAAGTTATTGTATTAGTGTTTAGTCTTAATGTATTTGGTGTTTTAATAATGTCAACACGATTTAGATTAAACATGTTTTGTGTCTTAAGCGTGTCAAACACGATTAAAACGCCTAAAACACTTTAAACATTGTTACCTTTAATATAATTGAAAATATATTAAATTTTATGAATTTTTATTTATTATAGGAATAATATAATAATTTTAATTAATTATCGTGTTTACACGAACACGATTACACGACACGAAAGCTAATCGTGTCGTGTTCGTGTGTTTGATCAAATTACAATTAATAATATATATTTATACGACACGAAAATTAATCGTGTCGTGTTAGTGTTTGGGTTAATGATTATTAATGACATATGTTTACATGATACGAACACGACACGAAACACGAATTGCCAAGTCTACTCTTATTATATTTAATTGTCATTTTTTATCAAACCACATTCTAATATTAACAATTAATTATAAAAAGTTACCATACAATAAAATTAAATTTTTAAAAAATATGTTTTGAAAATTTATATTTTTTAAATTTTATTTTTAAAAAATTATAATTTTATAATTTTATCATTTTATTGTAAATAATGATTTGTCTACAAATAACAGTTAAATAGGACTAGACAGTATTATATAATAAAAAACTAGAAAGTGACCTGGGTTACACCCTAGATTTTTTTTTAAATTTTAAATATTTGAATTTTATTTTTTAAAACTCTAAGAGAATAGAGATGAATAATACTTTAAGATTAATCTATACAATCATATATTAATATTATATGTAAATCAAATAAAATACAAATATATATATAATCATTTTAATATATATAGATAATGTTAATTAATTAATAAAAAAACTACACATCTAAAATATTATACATAAGTTAAAAATATTGATTAATAATTAAATAAAGATATTTGCTAAAGAAATTAAATAAAAACACATAAATCAAATATTAACTTTTTGGTATTAAATAAATTTTAATCACATACACTAAAATGTGAAAAAAAAATTTTAATCCAACAAAAATTATCAAGCTAAACCTTTTTTTAGATTTATTGTAAAAAAATTCCTACAAAAAATATATTAAAAAATTTTAAAAATAAAAGAAAGCACCAAAATTTAAAAAAAGAAAAGAAAAGAAAGAGCTATGAGCTTTAGCCCAAAAGATAAAAAAAGAAAAAGGAAAAAACAAAGGAATATAATTGCATTCCTCATTTTCTAAAATACTTAAATTTTACTAAGGGAGTATAAATTTTCAGACAAGACTGTGTGATAAAGTACAGAGTATGGCGAATAGGAATTTCATTACCTTACGTTAGATCTTTTCGTTGATCAAATGGGAATTTCATTTCCCAAAAGTTGTACTGCAGGGATCGTGGCTCAAGTTTTTTAAAGGACTCTCTCCCGTCCTCTTTTGGGAGTAATGCCAATTTCGTTTCTGACCAAAAAAAAGAAAAAGAGTATATAATTGATCAGGTTTCTATAATCTACTGGTAATGTTTAGGAATGAAAAACGACAACCTCAAAGGGACAAAACAGCTGGAATGAAACTATCATTTTTCAATATTTTCGACTTTGGCCGTGTGAGTCGTGAGTGATCATCGTAGCTGACCCGATAGTGCGAGGGAGGTATGAGGACCCTTGTCAATGCTAATTGGGCCTCACTAATGTAAGGCCCAAACGTCGACAAGAATTGGCATACGCCAGACTCCAAACTAAACCCAGAAAATCTCTAACACCAGGAGACCCAATGACCTTGACAGTTGACACCCAAGGTAAATTAGAAACATCCGACAAGTACGAGAAGAAATTACTGAAAAAAAAAAAGAGAGAAGAAATTACTGAAAAAGGTGAGAGGTTTTTAGGGTTCAAACTCAAAGTTCTAAACCCGAATGACTATATGTTATAATTACGTTTAATATTTCTTTTTTTTGGGGGCTAATATTCAAGTTTTTAATATGGATTCCACATTGTTTCATAGAGAATTGCAATTTAAAAGTAGAAGAAAGAATCATACACATGACATATATATGGAGCTTATCTATACTACTGTAGGCCTGTCCTAGCAGCTCATATAAGAAAATTATAAAGAAAAAGGTTTGCAAAGGGCAGGCTTAATGCACACACACAACAATACTTGGAACTCAAATTAATGTGAGAATAGCAAGAGACACATGATGACTTTTGCCGTGACATGTTGCAGCTAGCAAACTGTGAAAACGAGCTCCAAAAGTATAATTGAGATAATTAGGAAAAGAGAGACAGAGATGTTTCTTTAAGATTTTGGCCATTAATATACTAAACAAAGCGGTAATTAGAATTGGTTTTTCATAAGGAGAGCAAGTCAGCAAGGAAGCAGCAGGTGCAGGTGGAATGGAACGTGATGATGATTCAGGTTTTGTTTTTGTACCAGCAGGAATAAAAGTTGTCTATATATCCAAACTGATCCAATGATGTTGTGAGTTGTGGAAGTATCTATATATCTATCAGAATCTTAGTAATATATAAGAACATGTTATGTATATTTTGGTGGCGTGTGAATTGTGATTGATATTATACCACATCAGTGTCGACCCAACAAATTTCAACCATTTCAAAGTGGAAAGCCAAAAGGATAAAGTGCCAACATCAAGCAGTTCAAACCCTTAGACACATATAAACATATTCGGCTTTTGCTTTTAAGCTAGCAGCCGGGCAGATACCCCCAAAATGTCCTGGCCCTAGTCTGCAGGTTTTACGACTGGAACAAAAGAAAAGAAAGAAAAAGTCGAAGTTGGGAGTACAAATAAGCTGCCTTAACTTTCTTTTTTCTTTTTTCTTTTTTTTTGGTGAACGCCTCTTAACTTTGATTATTACAGGAGCAAGCTAGCCACAAACAAAAAAGAGAGACACTTTCCCTTTTTTTTTTTTTTTTTGGGTGTGGCAAAAGCTTCTTTTAGCCTAAATTTTGTATCTTTGCCTAAATATATACAGTATATATCTAGTGGACGACCATATACGTGTGCGAAAAGGCTAATTCATTTTGCAGTCATATATATGTACGTGTGTGTGGTTTAGAAATGGAAAACTTGGGCTGTATATGTTTCATAGAGAAGAGCTTATAAACAGAGAAAATCATCCTTTTTTTAAAGGAAAAATGAAAAAGAGAGAGGCAAAGTAAACTAGCTAGCTAGTAGTTGGTACCTGTGCCTGGTTCTGGTTGATGTTTGAAGCTGTTATTTGTCCGCCTAGGATCTTACATTTTCTTACTACTTTTGATATCATATGTCGATCGATTACAAAACAAAGATATCTTTATATCTTTTTGTATATATATATATATAAGCTTGTGATGAATCCCGTAGTAGCCAGAAAAGTCATTAAATATATGAAGTGATCACCATAGCACTTGAGAAGGATGGGAAGAAAATAGTGATAGACGGATATATGCTTGCCCATACTATATAGTAATAATCACATTAATTAAAGATTAAAGACAAAACTATAACAACAAAAGAGATTCAGGGAAATTAATAGTATAGTTATGATGTAAATTTAGAGCAAAGCAAAGGCCAGGGGCTCAGCAGGGGCAATCTGTTAATGTTAGCCAGGATGAGGATATATAGCTAGGGCTAGCTGGGGGGGCCTAAAGGGCAAGAAGAAAGGAGACTGGAAAGGGCAAAGTGGAAAGCAGGACTTTGGGCGAAACCCCAAAAACAGTAAAATTCAGTGGTCCCTTTTTTCTTCTTCTCTCTTTCATTGTCCAATTAATATTTGCCGAGACTGACAAAAGGGGGTCGATCAAAGTGTTAGCAGTGGTAGTCGATGTTCAGAGTCTCTGATTAAAACAATGACTCACTCTCACTCTCACCCTCTTACATGTGAAGGAGAGTGACATTGAGTCAGAGATTTATACAATAGAAACCATAAATAAAAACTTAAAGAAAAATGAAAAAAACAAGCAAAAGAAGTAGAAGAAGACTTCTTGATAAAGAGAGTGAGTCCGCGATTTCCAGGCCATTTTTTCCCCTCTTTTTTGCAAACGCCATCAACAGTACAATCTGTGACTCCACTGCTGCTTTGTCTCTCTGATCTCTTCTCTGCACTCACTTCTGAATTTACTTGACCACCCTAAACCCCATAATACTAATAAAATATGAATTCTCCCTCTCTCCCTCATTCTTATACATACGTATATACATAGTTGTACGTACATAAACAAGAAATCCTTATATTTTATGTACACTGAAGATACTCAACCCTAACCGCACTACACCTCAAATAATTCAACTCCAAGGCGCTTGTCTAGCTAGGGCTTTTCTTGTTCCAATTCTTCTTGTCTCCATTATAGTAAGTAATTGATTTTTATTGGTTTTATGGGGCACATTTATAATTATTAGCATATGATTGGATATAATGTACTAGCAGTCAATTTTAACTTTCTGATCTCATTATTATAATTAATAATATTAATTAATAAAGACTTTTCACTTTTATATGATGACTACGATATGGCAATTATATAGCTAGGGTGATTTCAAGTTAACATAAGGTTATATAACATATTAAGAAAATAATTTAACCACGACTTGAAACATTCCTTAAAAAAAAAACTACTTCAAACATTAAATGCATATTACAGAAAATAATTAAGCTTGGCTTTCACTACACTATTACATTGGTTGTCATCATCCTTCCTCTTTGTAGATGAAAACAATTACTAAGCATAAAAGAAGGAAATCTCAAACCTGTATTAGTGACCGATCAAAACTTGATTACATGAACTCTCCTAGAATATTCAATTAGAAAAGAAAAAAGGACCATGATGACTTCCATCTTCATTGTCTTCATCATTCTCATCATCATCGTCTTCTTCTTCAACCTCACAGTATTCCACAGTATGTGGAGCGTGGCCATCTCCAAAGGCTCGAACATGGTCTTTGAGTGACCTTTTGTGCTTGAAATCAGACCCACAGATACAAAACCAGAGCTTCCCGCAGTTCTTCTCGTGAGTCCTCCAATCCCCTCTAACTGCAAAAGGCTTACCGCATTTTCGGCACCCAAATGGCTTCGCTCCATGCTTTCGCTTGTAATGTGTCTGCAAAGTTCTGAAATCCTTCAATGGCCTAGACCTGGGATGCTCTATATTATTCTTGCAACCTTCGGCGCAGCAGTAGCAAGGTAGTCTCAGCACAGAAGAAGCCGGTTTCGTTCCTCTCAAGGACTCGGGGCCTTTTCGATACTGTGAACCATGCCCCCACATATGCATCTAAGTATATCATATTAATTAGAAGAAACAAATGAGACAAAAAATATATTACCTAACACACTTATACATGCATAGAGTAATCTAATCAAAGATCGTGATTCCTCAAAAACATAATACTATTATAATTAAGTAGTACTACTCTGTTTGGAACCTGCATGTTGTTGTATCTGTTGAAGGTTTTGTTGCAGACAGTGCAAGAAAACTGAGTGGGACCAACGAGGATCTGAGCGGGTGAAGGAATCCAGTATTGTCCTTCAACCAGATTGTTACTACCAGTGTCATTAGAGTTGCTAGAGCTGGTTTCCATTGATGTAGGAGGACCAATGTGGAGGGCAACTGTTACCTCACTGATTTTATCAGTAGTAGCTGTAGTAGGGTTTGCATAGTTGGGGGTATATGATAAAGGGTATTTGGAAATGTGTTGGCGCCCCTGTCCAGGCGGACCTAGAGATAAGATTATAGATTCTTCATCTTCTATATCAAGATGATCATCATTGCAAGCAATGCCCTGGCTCGAGGATATATTGTTGGATGTGAAGGAAGAAGACTGTTGCATGATGACGATCGATTGCTAATTACATGAGAAAGAGAGAAAGGATTTTGGTTGTTTAAAGGAGAAAGAATGTTAGTAGTGGGGAAGAGAAAGGCTATAAATAAAGCAGTGTTAAATTAAGGCAACTCTCTCTATATATAGCTATATGTAAACAAATTAAAAAAAAATTGAGATAAGCTGCTATAGACGCTTTCTAGAATCACTTTCACCACATGCTCTCAAATCATTAATCTTTTATTATATGAGAGCTTGACGTTACGAATGAATACCTTATAAAACAAGGAGAGTGGAGAGAGAGGGAGCAGAGAGAGTTAAACGTGGAAGGGAGGCAGGGAAATTGATGAAAAATAGGTTTTGGCGTGTTTGGGGAATGGAGGAGACAAGGAACCGGCAAAGAAGGAGAGGGGTGGAGAAAAGATGCATAGAATAGAGTACCAACAGTGTCACTAACACTCCTTTCACTTCTTCTCTGCTGGTTGCAGCACCTTGCTCAAATGCTCGATTATCGAGCGCCTAATTCATACCTCTTTTGAGTCCTCATCGTCTGCCCACATTTACTCTTTTCTCTCCTCTTTCTCAGCTAAAAAGTGAGAGAGATGTACATCATGCAGCAGATCATTATGAAGCAATTTCAACTGTACAAATAGAAGGCGTGAGCAGCTCTCTCTCCCACTTTTGTTATTTAAAGAGATAGTGATAGTGATAAAGGCGTTAGTAGTGTTTCTGCGCTCTCTCTCTCTCTCCCTCTCTCTCTCTCTCTCTGTGTGGAGAGGTATTGAGACTGGAAAGAGAGGGAAGAGGACTGCTTTGAAGAAAGCAATCAATGAACATCTATATCTATGCATGTATGAGTGACCATACAATATACTTTGAATGGAAAACAAAAACCAATCCCCCCCCACCAAAAACTAAAAAAAAGTGTCTTAATATAATATATTATCCTTGCATAGTTACAATTAGTACAAAAACTGATCCGTTGCTAATTTAGGCCAGTGGCATTGTTTGCAATTAGGGCAAATTAATTATTTGGCAAAGCAGCAATAATGCCAAGAAAGAGAGCTGTAGACACATAGAGGTCGGACCAGTTGATCAGAATGTCCTAAAAAAGGGTACCATGTGTTCACAATCAATTTGGACAAAAACCGCAAGAGAGAGAGAGCAGGAGAGTGTGTTGCAGTTGCTTCGAGAGATTTATAATCTTTCAATCCATGCATATGTCTATCATGGCATAGAAATGTGAAGATTCTTCACTGTAGAGAGAAAAAAGTGACCAGAGCAAAATTTTGATGATTGATCTGTCTTTACCTACTCGAATTCAATGAGATAGAGAAACAGGTGTTTTTCGTGATTCAACCCTGTTTTCAAACACATTATTGTTGAATGGTCCAAAATCCAAATCCAAGCCAAAATGGTTCGTGGGCCATTCCTTTGATTAGAACAAAAAAAACACACATATCATATCTTAAAGCCTTTAATGGCGTTAAATATATTTATTCCAGCCAATCAACCATCAAATTCCCCTCCGTCAAAATTCGAAAATGATTATTTAAGATGTATACGTACTGGGTATAGCCTAGGGTTTCGGATGGCTTGCCTTTTGGGAACCCGTTAGTTTCTTCGTTCCCGCAAAAGTTGGTTAATTAGTTAGTTAGATTATTATTATTAGACTAATTAAGAAACTGGAGTGACCTACTGTTATTCTTCATAGAAGAAACGTCATGGCTGGAAAGGAAAAGGAAGAACTGAAAATTAAGGTTTTGCTAATTATTTATAAAGTGTATATATATATCATACTCCGTATATATATGTACACTTTTGAATACCTCAATGTTTGCCCTGATCTTTGACTAATTTATATATTCATGATATAATAAAAAATTTGAAAAATTTTGCGTAATAATTAATAATAATGCATTAAATTAATTTTCAATATATAATGTTAGCTTTTAATTCATCATTTGAAAAAGATAAAGAACACAAAAAAAGAAACACGAAACTTAAAAAGTTGTAATATAAGAAAGTATACGTACCTGAGAATCGGATATGGAAGAGAATTAATTTGGTTTTGGGCTTCTCAAAAAATTAGAAAGATATATATGGACACTTTAGATAAATACTATATATTATTATATATACACATCCATGGCACTAAGGTTTGTTCCTTTTAAAGAACAAACATCAAAGACTACACTAGATTGGAAACTTTTAGTTGTTTTAGATAAGGCTCTTGGAAAAAAAGCCGAAAGTTGGAATCAACATTTGCTACATAAGTGACCGTAAGAAATTATATTATATAGAAATCAAATTATTTGATGAAAATTAAACTGACAACATTCAATTTCTTTTCTTTAATTCTGATATGATGATTTGTTCAAGCAGCTGCATGCATGCATTGAGACATCAATTCTAACATATATATAGCCAACTACTGATATATAGAGATGATAATGCATGCATTTATGGAAATGAAGAGTTAATATATATAATATAAATATATATGCTACAGAATGGAACCGCCAGGAGAGGGCGATGGATGATATATCATGTGATGGAACTTGGAAGGAATTGGAGTCGTTTGTGGATACTCTCATCAGAGTCATGTAAGTTTATCGATCTCCACGTGAAAAGCTGAGACCAGAGTTTTAGAACACAAAACTAGGAATAGGCAGGACCACTGCACTTGTGCCATTTAGCAATTTGGCTCTAAAAATCATCAAACGCAAAGTAAAGTAGCTACCCTAGCAAACACTGACACAGAAACAAAGCTAGCTAGACTTCTGCTGGGTCTGGTCCCCTTCCATTTGCAGAGATCCATATACTGATTCCCTTGCCCTTACCCATTTGAGTCAATCTAGGCAAATTAACTGATCATCTGTATCATCAATTTACTTCACTAATCCAGCTCAAAACTAAATACCACGTTGCAAATCAATAAGACAAAATGGGCGACAACACCAACTTAACACCTTCTTGATATAACAAATTTCTCTCTGCTTCTCTTTGCATTATGAGAAGAGCTGACGATACAGCTCAAAAAGCAGCAGCAGGCATCAATAAAACTCAACAAAATTGTATAACAGGCTAGTGGAGAAACTATATATATATATATATATATAAGTATATAGTATATACATAAGAGACCCATGCATTAGTATTTTACGTTTTCCATGCATGCATTCGATCTCTGATCAACCCTTTAACCTAGCTAGATATGAAACAAAAAAAGAACTTAAAGGAAAGCGAATCCTAGCTAGCAAGAAGAAAATGAAATGAGATTTCCAACACACATACAGTACTCATATTACTTAATTTGTTTGACATCCATTAGTGATGATCCATTCTTATCAGGTGCTCATACTATATATAGATACCTCTCTCTCTTCCATCAATCTTACCTTCCTCATCACTCATCACTTTGATTATTGGATTCCAAATTTTGTTTGAATGGACACAAGCCAAGAATAAAATACAAAACAAGAACTTTACCCATGGCCTTGCTTTGTATATATTATAGTACATTTGTAACATGAATGAGGAGAAAGATAAAGTGAAGATTGCCAATTCTTCGTCTTGTATGAGAAAGGAAACTTTGAAAAGGTAACACTGAGTTATGTATAGTCTTGAGCCTTTCATGGCCGCCCCCGGCCCACACGCCTCTCTTATCTTTTATGTGTCACAATGTACTTTCCCATCTGCCGCTGCCACTCTTAACCGTAACTCATTTCTTTCAACTTCATTTTTGTCCTTTCCCTTCAACTCCCTACCTATTCAAAGAGTGATAGTAAATCTTTGACTGACCAAGCTATAGCATGGCAGTGGAAACAAAAGATCAAGAAAATACACCTTTTTTCCTTTTTAATGAAATCGAAGAGATAATTTTTTAAATATAAAATATTGTAATATGTTTTATATATCCATATGGGCCGAGCCAAGTTCGTGAAAGCAACATTTTGAAGGTTGCAGCTGCTTAGGCCCAACTTCACCTGGGAAGTGGGAACCATAAAAGCTTCTGGCCTTGGAGTTGGACCAAAGCAAGCAGATAATTTCGAAATGTTTTTTATATCCAAAGAAAAATGTTAAAGCAAGAGAGAGCAAAAGAATGAACATTTGCCTTTGAGATTTCATTGGGAAAGGATTCTTTCCATTACTTCCTTGTTACTTTGGGAATTAAGAGTTTACTTGCGGATCTGATTCTGATACACTGATGGTGTGGCGGTGAGAGTCCAAATCAATTCATCAATCAAACAAAATTAATTTGAGAGCTACCAATACCAAATAAACAGAAAAAAAAAATAGAAAAAGGAAATTTTCTTTTTTGGATAAAAGAAATTTTGTCATTTAGAATGGGAGGGTGGAGAATATTCTGGTTAGCTTCCATGTAGTGGACCTGAGTTTGATGTGGCCATCTGACTCGGAATTTGTTTTCTTCTGTTTACACTTCGGCCCATTAAGCTTTATTCCACTCATCAAGTACAACTTAATATGAATTGTTGAAGAAGATGTCGTCTATGCGTGTAAACATCAAGAAATTAAACATTAAACAATTCAGTGGAAATTGTATGTATCATTCCCTGGTATATTTGGTTTGAATCTTCTTCCTTTTTAAAGTTGTTCCGTTTTTAAAAAAATAATTAAAAACAAATAAATTATCGGCCTTTACTTTAATAAAGGTGAGGGTACAAATTTAATCTCCTATAAATGTGTATATTCAAAAAGAAAGACTTAACATTTCACGTTTACGGTCTAAAAAGAATTAATTTCGAGGAAATAAAACTTGAAGTTACCTATGATTAAAAATTAAAAAAAATGAAATAAATATCATAAAATTAAAATATATTACTTACTAGTTAGTACTTGCATATTTCATGTAGTATAAAATTATTACAAGTATATGATTTTAAAATAAAGAAAAAATGAAGATAGTACTACTGAACAAAGATTGGACTACTTACAAACGATGCTTAATTGGATTAGGCTAATAGTTCAATTTAGTATCCGAACTTTCGAAATCTATTTAAATAAGGTCTTAAAACAAATAATTGATTCAAATTAAGACATAAACTTTTGGGATATGCTCAAACAATAACCCAAATAAATAATTGATTCAAATTAAAATTCGAACTTTCAAGATCTGCTTAAATAAGGACATCAAAAAATAATTAAAATAAATTAAAATTTAAACTTAACAATTTGTGATAAATTTAGTTCTCCGTAGATGAAAAATCAAAGCTTGTCATACATACACGTTGACAGAAAAATAATGCCATTATATTAATTAATCTAATAATTATACAGTAAATGCAATATAGTGACATGATATAAAATTTTATGATTAAACTAATTTTTTTGTTGGTTTAAAAAATATTTTTTTTAAATATAATACTGTATTTATTCTAATTTTGATAAAGTGGTGGAGATTTTTTTCTAAAATCCTGTAATAATATATTTTTAAACTTATTCTTAAAATTAAAATTTTTTTTGGATAAACTTAATTTGTTAAAAGGATTTTTAGTCATAGTAAAAAATGAAAATAACATGATTATTATACGTGTTGTCTTCCAAGAAAAGTTCTTAATTTTCTACTTAATGGGTGTCCCATAACACCTGCTATCTTTTTTCAAAATTAATTAATATGGTTTAATTTTTAAGTAATATAATGATATTATTTTTTAATCAAAATTAACGTGATAATGATTGATTTTTCACCTAAAGAAGACTTTTTTTTTGGGAATCATCTAAAGAGGACTTTATTTATCACAAATTATTATATTTAAATTTAAATTTTTTGTAATTATTTTGTAAGATACTTATTTAAGTAAATCTTAAAAATTTGAAATTTACTTTGAATTAATTATTTATCTGAGTCATTATTTAAATAGATCTTAAAAATTTAGATTCAAATTTAAATCAATTGTTTGTTTGATCTTATTTAAGCAAATTCAGAAATTCGATTCCTAAATTGAGCTAATTGAAACATTGAATTATTATTATACTTTAAAATCAGAAAATTATTACTACTAGTATACTTACATTTTTATTTTCTTAATGGTACAAGTCAAACCGTGGTGAGAAAACTTATCCCCATTGTGGAGTTGCAGGCTTGCAGCTGATGATATCTCTCTATCCAAAATCTCCCATCATAATCTTCTAGTTGGCATGACATGGACAGTGGGGTCTAGCACAGGTCCCAGCTGCCCGGCTGTCATTGGGCCGTCTTCGCACGCTCGTTAAACTGCGAGTAGTACGAACACCACAAGTGACGAACCGTAAAAGGAGGAGTAGGTTAGGTTAAGGTTATTAGAGACGAAAAATGGCCCTTGGGAGCGTGAAAAGCCAGAATCAAATGCAGAGGAAGACGTACAAGGCTTAAATGGGTAATGGATACGCAGCGTGAGGAAGTGTGTGAGAGCACGCTCACAAGATTCCCCGTCCTCTCGCACAGCAGCCCCCTCTCGTGATTCTTCACCCGCCCCAGGTATATTCGCTTCCACTATTTCAAATTTTAGTCTCCCAAAACACAAGTCATTAATGGAGGAGACAATAAGCTGTGACCATTCCTATCGAGATTTCTTGCATCCTTATCAATATCCGTTGATCTTTTCCTTTTCAACTTACCATATTTATAAAAACTATTACTTAACTTAAATAAATACCTTATAAAGATTATAGAAGATTAGAGTAGAGGGAAAAAATAATTATACATGATTTAAAAATATTTTTTATATTTTAAGTGAATTAAATAATTTATATGGGTTATTTATTGTAATTATTGTATGAAATATATTTAACATATGATTTTTTATTCTTAAAAAAATCTGTAATTTTTTATTTTTTACAAATTTTCTTTTCAATTTTTTTTGTTTTATGATTCTCTTTAATTTTTTTACCTCAAATGTTATTTAATTTATTATACATATATATTTAAATTTCTTGTATAACACAGTCTAATTTCATATCTATATAATTAAAAAAAAGAATGTCATCATAAAGAACGTCAAGTAGGATAAAAGATAGAGTAAAAAATAATTATATTTAATCAAAAAATATTTTTGAAGAAAAATTTTGATTATTTAGGTATGTTAAATGTTATGTGTAGTTTGATTCTTCATTTTTTTTATAACTAAAAAGTTAATCGTTTCTTTCATTTTCTTGATAACGAAAAGATTGATGGTCCTTATCTTTCAATCAATGTTTTTATAAATTTTTATCCTTATTCTCTACTAGTCTATCATTTTTCTTTTGAGAGTTTTTCTCTTATAATTATTATTGTAAAATAAAAAAATATAATTTGGTCTATTACATTACGTTTATTTTTGTAACCCGAAATGAAATTAATTTATTTTTACAATTATCATTCTATATATAATTAAAAAAATTAATTAATTTAATTTTTTATATTATATTATATTTATTTTTATAACCTGAAGTAATGCGAGAAAATTTTCTTCAATTTTTTTTGCACCAAATCAAACTTTATATACGATAAAATTCCCTTCTAAGTTTATTTTATTTTATTTTAAGGGAATATTCTAGGATATTCTTCTCCAGAAAAAACCAAGGGCTAAGGGATATTGTTATCATTTATCAATAAAATTGCCAAAATGAATGGGACGACGATTACAAACAAAATAAAAATGACCTGTCAATTGCGATCAAAATGCATTGATGGACCGATTGGGTACGTGGCAGGCATGCGATCGGTAGAAACACGAAGACTACACGAAACAATCATAGCAACGCTCTTACTGCAGTAACAATTAGTGAGAGTCTAGCGTCTAGAGTCTAAACTAAAAATAAAACCAAAGCGTCATTGATGATTGATCTTATCTGAAAGCAAAGGGGGCAAGAGGTGACGTCATCGCCAGCTTACCAGAAACGACGAAAAACGAATCACTCCTTGGAATATTCAAGTCTCTCTCTTCTGCCCTTTATATATCGCTAACTCTCTCTCTCTCTCTCTAACAAAAACATCAAAGATTCGTCTTGTTACGCGACGCCCCGACTTCGATATTTTCGTTTTTTTTTCCCTTCCATTTTCTCTCTTAATTTCCCCTCCCTATCTCTTCCTAGATTCATAAATATAAAGCTTTCTCTCTCTTAAAGGAAAATTAAAATCCCTCCTCCATTATATAGTATTTTTCTTGGTACCAAGTTTATTCCCTCCGGATTCTGTTTAGATCCTTATATTCTTTATTTTCACAACTTCCCTTGCCTTTTTCATCTTCTTCGGATCTATCTATGCTATTTGGTCTGAAAACCAACCCCGTTTCCCATATAATTATCCTCCACTGTCTCTGTAAAATCGGTGTGGAGAACGGAAGAAGAAGAAGAAAAAGTTTTAAGTGAAGAGTTTTTCCTTAATTAGAGAAGCTATGATAAAAATGGATTACGCTCAAAAAATACGCAGATGCCATGAGTATGTGGAAGCTTTGGAAGAGGAACGACGTAAAATTCAAGTCTTTGAACGCGAGCTTCCTCTCTGTTTGGAGCTTGTTACTCAAGGTTTTGCCTTTTATTAGTAGTTTATTTGCCACTCCATTTCCTTTCCTTTTCGTTTTGTTCTTTTGGGTGCTAAAATTTGTAGGCTTTTCTGGGGTTATTTGCAGCGATTGAGGCGTGCAAGAAAGAGTTATCGGCTGGTTCGACGACGACGGAATACATGCAAGGGCAATCGGAATGTTCGGAGCAGACATCGAGTGATGTACCTGTTTTGGAAGAATTTATTCCGATCAAAAGAAGCTCCGATTGCCCTGAGGAAGATGATGAACAAGAATCTCATAAATCCAAAGGCCACGATAACAGCCCCGAAGAAAAGAATGCTGCTACTGCCGCCGCTTCTGACAAAAGGAAATCTGATTGGCTTAGATCTGTTCAGCTGTGGAATAATAACCAATCCCCAGATCCACCCTTGAAAGATGTAACCTTTTTCTTTCTTTCTTTCTTTCTTTCTTATTTTTCCTTTGTTAATTTCCATTTTAATTCCGAACAAGAAAAAAGTTAACAATTTCTGGGATTTTTTGTAGGAAGCGGGTAAAAGTGGAAGTGCGTTGGAAGTGAAGAGAAATGGGGGAGCATTTCAACCATTCCACAGAGAGAAAGCTGAGGAGAAAAGTGTTCCATCAGTGGGAAAAGCCAATGCCTCAGCCACGAGTACTTCTACTACAGAAAGTGGAAGTAGAGGAGGAGGTGAAACTAATAATGGAAATGCTAACAATAAAAAGGAAGAGAAGGACGGGCAACCTCAAAGAAAGCAAAGGCGGTGTTGGTCACCGGAGTTGCATCGGCGCTTCTTGCATGCGCTCCAGCAACTCGGTGGTTCACATGGTGAGTTTTTAATTTTTCAAATTGTTTGTCATGGGTGGGATTTGTTTCTACTATCACTATGCTCTTTTTTTTTCTTAAGCTGTTTATTGATGTGCTTATTCTAATCGGAATTTGTTGGCAGTTGCCACACCGAAACAGATTAGGGAGCTAATGAAGGTTGATGGACTTACAAATGATGAAGTGAAAAGCCATTTACAGGTGTGTAGTAGTACTAATTATGTTATACTAATCTTGTTAAGTCATTAATTACTATTTGCAGTTAAATTAAATGGATATTATGGTGTTAATTTTCTTTGGTAATCTTTGTTAGCTAGCATTCTGTTAGGTTTTGATGGTTCGGCATACAGATTTACATATCGGCTTATTTCTTGGCAAATTAATCTGCTTTTGGGCAAAAAACTGCAATTTTGAAGTTGGATCTATTATCTTTGGCCATGTTGACACAGCTTTATTAGGTTTAATTCGGTCCGAGTCTGTGATATGTCAATTTTGAAGATGGTAATCTAGTTATCTAAGGCAGCCATGTTTTTTTCCATTTAAACGTCTACAGTAGCCTGAATTTGTGTGTGTTTTGTCTGATTCAGAAATATAGATTGCACACAAGGAGACCAAGCCCAACTGTCCACAGTAATGCCACCCCACAAGCACCCCAGTTTGTGGTGGTTGGAGGGATATGGGTACCTCCCCCAGAATATGCCACAATGACTACAACAACAGCATCTGGGGAAACAGCCAGTGTGACTCCAACTAGCGGAATCTACACCCCGGTGGCTGCCCCATTGCCGACACTTCCTCAGCCCTCGGGAACAATCGTCCAAAGACCGCAAAGATCACAGTCCGAAGAAAGGGGTAGCCTTAGTGAAGGGAGAGTTCATTCAAATTCACCCTCAACATCTTCCTCAACTCATACTACTACAGATTCGCCCGCGTTTCATTAGTTCTCATGGCATGAGAATGGTGTACAATTTTTGTAAGGAATCCTCTGTAGAAAGTTCCATAAAATATAGAGACAGCATTCTGAGTTTTTTTTTTTCCTTAATTCTTTTGCTCCCTTGTAACCTCATGATGTTGTTTGAGTGTAAACACATGGATAGTGACGGTCAGCCTCGGAATAAAAGCATCCTTTCAATTCTCACTTTCAATTCTCAATTCTGTTTCCATAAGCTGGCAATATTTCAAGGAATAATAAATTGGAATCTTTGCTTTGGAATCATTAGCTAATGGGAACCGTTGCATTTCATCGTATACTGGAATCTAGTAAACAATCATGTTCGTTGCACTTGCACATGGTCTAATAACCCCGTTAGTCATTCACATTTACAACGAATACTTTTCAAAAAAGGGTTTCTGTCCTGGGATGGGATATTCAGTCCCAACTCCCCACTTTTTGAGATGTCCACAACCTTTATCAGATTTTCCAATAGTACTAAGTACTAACCCTAATTTCAGATGGTCCCAAGTTTGCCCGAGTGGTGATCTTATCCAAATGTTCCAGACAGACACAGTCCTGGACATTCAGGGAAGTGTTTGGTAACCGGGAATAGGAAGGTCAATTTGTGGTTGAAATACATTATGTTGTGGGCACCACCTTAACTTCAAAAAGACGATAAATGAGAATCTTATGAATCACTTCTCTGAGAAAGTTTAAAGACTTATTAGTTGATATAGAAACAGAGAATAATCACCTTTTTCTTGTTTTCTCCTTTTCTCCTTCCCCAGCAATAGAAAACGTCTAAGAATGATAGATGAGAATGCAAGAATCTTGACTGGTGATAAATCTTGTTATTCAAGAAAATAGGCGATCAGAATTGGATAGCCATTCAAATCTTTTCTGTTAGGCAACAGATGCCCCCACCAGCCCGCCCGTATCCTAGAAACTATACATGTGGTTGCTTAGAAGCCAGTTTTTCCGCCAGCATAGACTTTTGACAATGTGGGTGAGACCATCTATGATTCTTCACCTGTCCCTCCCTACCATAAAGCAAAATTCCGGATGATTATCATCATATTGAGGTTAAGTTCACGCTTCAATTCAATTTGTCACTTGTGTTTACGTACTTAATTTCATTTGCCATTGGATTTGATAATCAAGGGTGGTTTAAAGGTTATTATCCCTCCTAAGAATAGATTAATTTGCAAGAATATATTTTCTTTAATTTCGTATACTTTCTCATATGTAAATGAATGCATAAAAACAAATCTCATTTCGCCAATACCGACTCATTCATATGGATAGACATGGGAGAACTTTAAAGGCTTCACATAAATAAAAAAAAAATATTAATGACAGACCTTGCAATATTAATTACACACATCTAATAATGTTAAATAGCTTAATTTGGAAGTCAAAGTTATTAAAAGGTTAAGTTGCGTAAGGTACCGCGGAAGCTTTCAAGTTCGAAACAAAAACTTTCGCCCCTACCACGTCCTCATTTGCTAGTCAACCATGCTTGAGGCAAGATGCAAATTTAAAACATGAGACAAGACATGGACTTAACAAGGGAATGGTCGACTGTTTAGATCATAATCTAATTGATTATCACATTCGCACTTCGCACCCCTTTTGGAAGAAGTGAAAATTTTAAGATTAAATCCTTTTCACTTATGAATTTAAAAAAAAAAAAAAAAGAGCTTACTCTAAGAAATGTGAAAAACAGTGCTATAAACATCCAACTCAACATTGCATATCAACTCATAGTTTAATAGCTTCATGCTATCCGAAAAGGATTTTGTCAAATTAATTTAAGATATTTACATATATAAATTTCAATTAATTCTCATTTCAGATCTGATTCACGATTTTGTTAACGTCACCGGAATATCATTATGTTATGAACAAATGAAATTATCTAATCGCATTTAATTATCATCATCGATGACGTACAAGACTAAGGAAAAAAAAAATATCTCCCAATCATCGATCCACATAGAAAGTTTCAACCACAACAAAAGTTTTAAGATTGAAACCCAATTTAATTTTGGTATCATACACCTCCACCAGCAAAGGCATGGAATGAATTTTGACACATATATGTAGAACAACAAGAACAACATCATGGTAACAATGGCCAGCATCACTGTCCTGATTAAGACATGGCCCACAACAAGAGGCCAATTATATAGATGTTTGCATGGGCGGTGATACGCTATAGCTTATTAGAAACGTGTCCCTGAGCTAGGGAAGGAAGAATCTAACTCCAACGAGGCTGCTCTTAAGTCTCATTGGCTCCAAAGGAATAGTACATTTTCTCGATCCATATTCGGACAAGGGCCGTTTGGACTGTTGCTGTGGCCATTTTCTAATTTTCTACTTATGACTTTTCTCACAGGCCGACTCCCATTGTTTTGTATCGAAGAAAAAGTAAATTGGAATAGTACTCTGTTTATGGAGTATTATAAGGGTCCACCTCCGAATATTCTGGTTCTTAAAGAATATTTTTTTTAATGAATTGATTTGGTATACAATGCTCACATTTCAATTCAATTGGATATGTTATCATCAAAGTATATTCTCTATTTGTTTAGCTTATCTTCTAGGTGAGGAACATAAAAGAAGATATTCTGATCCTAAGAATCTTACCTTGTCCAAGATTCCATCTCAAATCCGCATTTTAATTATCAAACTACTTGAACTTAATAATTAATCAAATTTCAGTAGGTATTCGACGCATGTGGGTCTTCCAAAACCAAACAACCAGTCCCAACCAACGGTTGCCAGCAGAAGACTGTTACTATTTTGTAACCAACATATTTTCGCCATTTATATTAACGAAATTTACTTTTTTGATGAGTATATCTAAGTATCAATATATACAAAAGAAAACTTTGCCAATGGGGGCTTCGTTAAATTGATAAGAGCTTGGATCAGTGATGTGAACACCCGAATTCGAGCTTCCACAAACTCCTTTTAGTAGGCGATCTGTAAGTGTGAAAAAATTTCACAAAATTAAAGTTCGTAAACCCTCAAAGAAGTTGGTAGCTTGCTATGACCTTAGAGGTGAGATAACCTATCCTATTCCTAAACTTTTCTTCAACAAAAAAAAAAAGAAGAAAAATTTTGCTTTTATTCGATAATCTAATTAGAAACATAAATGGGTACATTTTATAAACCAAATTACTGTTTGGACGAAAAAAAAATCAAATTTAACTCTCAGAACAATAAATATATGTCAAACATACATTTATTGTTCACTATTAAATTTTAATGAATCTCATATTGATTAATTATCACAAAAAAAAAAAGAAAAAGACTTTGAGAGTCAATGATATATATATAATTGGTAGCTAGCATGTGGGCTAATTGTGGGGAAGAAACCAAATTAATAAAAGGAATTTAAAAATGAATAGAATGGGGATAGACATGGATCCATGGAACGTGGAGTTGGAGAAGGGATTCTTTAATATGGTTTGTTTGATTTGTTTGATGTTTGATGTTTGATTTTTGTTTGTTTCTCAAGAGAGGGGAATTTAGGAAAAAGCGTCCCTTCAGTGGATCTTAAGGCCAAATGACCCTTGCCTTCCCATAATATTAATATAACCCATTAAAAAAAAATTAAGCAAGAGCACTGCACAAAAGTCATTTCTTGGTTTATTGTTGATCAAAGTGTCATGGCCCATACGACAATTTGAAGAATATTCCAGTGATTACCGGCTTGAGCTTAGCTAAATTAAAATTATTCAAATCTCTTATTTAAGACATGCTTATCAGCTAGGTCAACATTTCATACTTTAATTACGTGAAATTGTCATGCACCAATAGCTTTCTTTCCTTTTTATTGGATTACAGCTAAGTTCACGTTTTGATTGATCTAGTAGATAAATAAAATGAGAATGAAATATTAACTATTTTGTGCATATATATATATATTAAATAATTATAACTATGAGAATACAATAATTAGGATCTTTTACTTATAAATAAAGAAAATAGGTTTGTGATTACTCGACTTCGGATTATTTGAGTTTAGACAAAAAATTGAAGAAAACGAATGGTTCCAAATATCACTCCCCATATATACCAATATCATAGAGAATAGGAAAATTAGAATCCTCCTTGTAAGTTGGGGATTTTTTTTTCTCACTCGGTATCCAAAGTTTCACTCTGACTAATTCGGGTTCGACCCGCGTCGCACACCTGGATATGGTGAGTGAGTCTTCCAACGGGGGCAATTGCGTACGCAAGGTCTCGAACTCGAGACCTGTTTAAGCTAGAACAAACCGCTTACCACTCGATCCAACCCCACGTTGATGTAAGTTGGGGATTTGCCATCCTATATTAGAAAGAAGTTGCGATGCTATGTCATTGCCAACTGATACACGTATGATTTTATGGGTTTGGTGGTTCAATTCTTCAGTTTGACACTGACTTGAGTGAAATTGGCAAAGTGGCCATTTGGGTATTTGTCCATTAAACTCTAATATAATCACTACATTTACATCTCTTTTCTTGCAATTTTTGGGCTTGCCCCATACCCACAATCAAACAACACAAATTGCTACCAAACCCAGTATTGACTTTGACTTATAATAACCTTTCAGCTGCAAATTTCTTATCGGCATCACTGAGTCTTGACCATGGAATTCAATATCCATGGATATATCAATATATCCGATATTGATATCGATATTGTGATATATCTACGGGAATCTTTTTTTTCTCGGATATCCATCGATATATTCATATATCCGCAATATATTTGTGATATTTTATTTATCCGTTGACCTGAAGGTTGACTTTTTCGATTTTGTCCGTTTTCGATTCCGAATTAAGTCTAGACCTTTCCTAAGCCAAACAGAAGCCTAATTAAGCTAGTTTGAGTCTGCATAAGCATATGTTTATTTGGAAAATGATTTTATAGATTTTAAAGATAAGAAATTGTTAGTTTTGTCTATTGATATGTTGATAATTTGGTAAAATTTAATATTTTTTTCTCTATATAGATTTGAGAATCAACTATTGAAAGCTTAGAAACAGTAAAGAGCTCATTGGCAAACGAATATACTTTGGAATGTGAGAGATCTTTTGATCTTATAAAAAGTTAAAATGGACATACACAATGTATTTTTGTGAGAGCCGTGCTCTTAGGGGCCACAACCCCAGCTAGCCAGGCCAGGATCGCAGTCCAGCTCTACTGCACTAGACCACTCCAAGGTATTGTCTCCCCAAGGCCCAGGAAATTCGAGTCCCAGCGTGGCTGCAGCCCTCCTCGAACCCTGGCACCAAGGGGTTTTATTGCTCCTAAGAGCACGCCTCTCACCATCTAAGCTGCAGCCACGCTGGGACTCGAATTTCCTGGGCCTTGGGGAGACAATACCTTGGAGTGGGCTAGTGCAGTGGAGTTGGACTACGGTCCTAGCCTGGCTAGCTGGGGTTGTGGCCCCTAAGAGCACGGCTCTTACAATTTTCTTACTTGCTAAACTCATAGTTATTATTATTATTATTATTGGTATACATGATTTTTTGAAATATTATTACTTTCTAAACTATTATAATATAATTATCAATCATATTTTAATATTTTTGTAGATGATTAGAGATGAGCATAGGAGCATGGATAGCCAAAACCAAATACCAAGAATGGTTTTGTTTGTAATTATTATGGGCTTATGATGAAAAGTGATGGAGTTACTCGGTTAAAGTATCATTTATCCGGTACAGATTCGAGAAAAAATGTTAAATCATGTGATCAAGTGCCTCCAGAAGTGAAAGAAATAATAAAACATGTTAAAGTATCATTTATCCAGTATAGATCCGAGAAAAAAATGTTAAATCATGTGATCAAGTGCCTCAGAAGTTAAAGAAATAATGAAACATGCATTATTTGATTATGCTAAACAGAAAGAAAAAAAAAGCACAAATGGAAGATATTAGAGCAAAACTGAGAGCTTGTATAATAGGTTAGAAGGATGATGAGGATGAGGATGATGATATTGATGATGATGCATTTGTATATCCTCAAAATTTGTCTCAATATGAGAAAGCTATTTATACAAAGGCTTATCATGCTTCTAAACAGTCTGAATGAAAAAATGAACAAAAATTGAAACATTCAACTGGACTTGGCAACAACAGTAAACAATCATCCAAGATTTCATCTATGCTCCAAAAAAGTCATATTGTTTGAGAACAAGAAAAAAGATGAGTATCCTCTTTTCCAATCTTGTTTGTAGTTACTACAATATAAAATTACGGGTTAGAGATATGGAAGTTACAGAAGATGAGTTGTTGATGTTAGACCCATTAGAATATACTTGATATTACTGTTGAAATTGTTAATGAAAATGAGTATCCTCTATTTCCAATGCATTAGGCCTGTACAGTTAGATGGTCATGTAGGAAGTCTAATCTAGAAATTGATATTCGTGCTCAAGAATGTGGGATTGATGTTGATAAAGTCTGTCTGAAGATATAGGCTTGGACTTTTCATCAGATGAAACCATCGGTCCTCCACCTAGATTCGAAGGTCATGCAAGAAACCAAAATGATGATGATAATGATGATGATGATGGAAACGAAGAAAGGACTACAACAATAGGGACTCAAGGTGGGGGTGGACAAAGAGGAACAGAAAATGTTGCAAGGTATGATCCTTCATGTGAAAGTGATTATTATAGACCAATAAGTCCATTTACATGCAAAGCAACTTTCACACATGTTACGCAAGATGAGGACCATGGGTCTTGCAAAGCTGGGCATGGAGCAAAAGGTAAAAATGGGAAGAGAGGTATGAATAATCTCACTGATGATTTTGACTCTATGAGTATAACCACAGAACAAAGTTCAGTTGGTTATAATACACTGATGGATTTATATTCTGGAAATTGGTCTAATGATAAATATGAGAAATATTATCATGGGGCACCATATTCATCTAGTCAGTATGACAGTATCCATCATATTATTCCCTTGAATAACAGTCTTCTTAATGACTGTCAACCAGCACAGCCAGGGCAACCAGCAGAACCACTGGTGGATTATAGTCAGTGTCACACCCCGACCCTGCGGAGTCGAAATGTGACAACCGCCGCGTGCTAAAGATCTTGACCGACGCGCTTCGCCCAACATCTAGAACACGCAAGGTTAACGATACCCGAGCTACTAAACATAAAACACAATAAAAAAAATGTATGAAATACACTTCATTTGCATTAAACTGATTTTTAATATCGAATGGAATTTCTACAATTAGTTAAAAACTTTCTTTTTATCCATATATAGAAAATGTTTCATAATATTGACAATACATCAAAATTGAGAACTTGTAGAAAAACGCAGCCGGTGGATCCTCGATGACGGTATACAAAAGCTTAATTACATACATATAGAAAATGTCGACCCCGGTCGGGTACGCTCATGGTCAAACTTCTACCTTCTATCTACAACCTTTCAACCTGAAAATAAATTTGGAAGAAACGAGGGTGAGCATATGATTGAATGCTCAGTGAGTGAGACAAGACTATGAAAAATCTATTCACAATTTTTGAGAAAAATAGTGAGGATACAAATCAAAGTATAAAAGAGAAGTGCATGCATGCCCGTCGACGTGCAAACTCCTAGCCGTCGACGGGTAAGTTTGTCAATGACTGCTATTTCCAAAATACAACCAGCCGTTAACGGATTCACAGGTAGACGTCCACGGCTAACATTTCCAGGGTGCACCTAGTGTTAGACGTTGACGTCCAAAGCCTGATTGTCGACGGATGGAAGTTTCTGACTTTAGTAAAATTCACGTAGTTGTACACCTGTCAACGTCTAACTCTCTACACGTCAACGGGCAAAAGTTTCTGACTTCCGGTGCATCAAGTTACTCACCCACCCGTCGACGTCTGAGTATATGCACGTCGACGGGTGCCTTAAGTTTATGCTTGTATTTAAGAGACATACAGAGACGTCGACGTCTAGCCTTTAGGCGTCGACGGGTAAAAGTTTCTGACTTCATTTGAAATTGGGTTATCCAGCTACCCGTCGACATCTAAACCCATGCACGTCGACGGATAAACATTTCTGTATACCAACTCAGGAAAATTTACAAATAAAAAGAAATCTTTCAAAGCTCACGAATAAAGCAGGTCAACTAAATTCAACAAGGGGCTTGCCAAAACACAATGTTCAAACTCCACCCGGCCAAGATGGAATTCGAACCCGTCGAGGTGATTTTCCTTCATTTTATTATAAGAAAAGCCCATTCCTCGACGTTGGCATGAACCTTCACTACGGGTGGTGCGTAGCTATGTCCATAGTACTCCCACAGGGGTCATACATTACCATCACTGTGCGCACGAAAATCCCATGTACCATCCACCCCTTGTGGGAGTGATAAGCCTACTCACGTAGGCTCCACAAGCTCGGCCCGTGAAAGGCGCCATTGCAGTGACTTCTGATCATCCACCAACATCCACACTCAATAAAACATTTATTTCATCAAGGTACGTTTTCAATCATCCAAGAAACTATATCATTTGCATATGAAGATTTCAAACAAGATTAAAATGTAGGGAAAAGCAAGAAAAACACATTTAAGTCTATTAAGTCTCACTCACAAGTTTGGGGAGGGTATGCACTCCCACTAATTCTTCCTTTCTGAATCCTTAGAAGAGGACTCACCACCTATACAATTGGCCAAACAATGGGTTAAGACTAGCTAGAAGACCATTTGAGCTATCTTACCAAAATCGATTCATTCATGAACTAAATATACCAATTAGGAACCTAAGGGTCCAAATCAAGTTCTAGAGATCCTATAGGCATTCTTAAGGTATGAGCAAGTTTGTTTCACTAATTAGCACCTGCACGTACACTTTATTCGAGCTAATCCCTTATAACAAAAAAGTTGGACGATTTTACCTCTAGAATAGGTAAATCTTCAGGTTAAATGGGTTAGAGGTGTGGGAATTTCGTGATTCTAATTTCTATAGTTTAAGTACGTCGTAGGGACACTGTACACTAAAAACGATCATGTTTTAACACCTACACGATGATTTGGAGGGAAAAATGCAATTTTCCTTACACTTGGAGGGGTCATTGCTACTTATAGTATTTGCTTGCGGGTGTTAACCCCCTACATCTATTTCTGCACCTATTTATGATTTGTTCCTCCTTTGTTTGGCATCTAACGATTTCCTGGGATGGTACTTGTCCAAGGTGGCTCCTATTAAGCCTCACGGTGAGTTTACTCTACAACTACTACTCCTAAACTTCTTTCCAATCATTTCTTGATTCGCAACACTTCCTAATATTGCCAAACTACTGCTTATGGAATAAAATTCCAGGGCTGTGACCAGAAATATAGGGCTTCCTCTAAGGTGGCATTGTATTGTTTTTATGGAACTTACTCATTTGAGTGCTGGACTATATTTTTCTTTATTTATCTAAGTTTTCCTACATCCAAAGGACTATTTTAACACTTCCATTCTAAAGTTTTGCTTTTGCCTCATGAAACATGAAAGTTATGAAAGTTTGGAGCCATAAACTAATGGTAATTAGTGAACATGCAAAAAGTATATATGCATGAAGCTTAATAATCATCATTTCATTGCTAACTTAGTAAAAGAACCAAAAGAAAATGAGAACACACCTTTAACTTTGATGAGAATTAGAAAATTATACACTTGGTGAAATATACAAAAGTTTTTCTTCAAGCTCTCTTGATGAAAGGATTGATTGGGAGTTAAAGTGGTGGATTTCCTTGGATAATTGGATAAAAATTGATGGGATTTTGATATAGTCTTGGTAGGGAGAGTTTATATGGGAGAAACTAGAAGTTTGGGGATTGAAAAATGGTGGAATAAGGCTAGTTATGAAGGATTTCAAAAATTGGCCAAAAAAAAAGAAGAAGAAAGCCAAAAAATTTGGTCTTGAAAACTCTAGACTATTCATTGGGTCAAATGACAAAAATGCCCTCATTGAATTTTAAAAATCCCCTTTATGTCCCAATGAGCAATTATGATATTTGAGGTAAAATAAAAGAATTTGAATATTAAAACCAATTGGCAAAAATTTACAAAAATAAAGTGAATTTGTCAAAGTGTTTAAATCATTAAGCTAATAGGGGAAATTTTCATAATTTGGAAATTAAATCCATACAAGGGTAAAATGGTAAATTCATTAGCATATGGCCTCAATGCAACTTAATATAGGACTAGGTATTACAGTCAGTCCCCCCCTTCCCCCCTTAAATATCTTCTGCAAGCTAATTCAACTGAATATTTTACTCATGTGCAAAATTATGTAAATAATTATACAAAACTTATGAGTTAGCCTGAATATTGCGCCTTAATTCAATCTAGGGCTGAAAGTCATGTTAATTTTAAGCCTCCAAGGAATTCAATGTGGTATTAAATATTGTCAATTTAATGAACTTTGTAATATTTGATATTCTTGAATATATATATTTTTATAAATATGATTGATAGTCTTATTTTTATTATATTTCATATATTTTTATCAATTTGAATATTTACCAACACATTAATTCTATATTTAAATATATTTTAATTAAGATGTTTTAACTCTAAAATATGTAAAAATATGTAAATAAACATATGGTGAAATTTCATTTCAAAATTCTAACGTTTACTATAAATATCCTTAATTTTTTCTCATTTTTTACCATTTTCTTGCGATATCGATATATCCATCGATATATCCGTCGATATATTGAGGGTGCGATATCGATATGGATATCGATATTTAATTCCTTGGTCTCGACAGCCAAAAACTATGACTATAAAGAAACGGTTTAATGTTTAGTCTGATCCTTGATTTATATAAAGCATGACAGATTGATCTCTAAACTTTTATTTTGAGATGGATAGATATTGAATGAAAGAAAACTAAAGAAATCTTATGGACTAATCTATCCTGAAATAAAAGTTTAAAAACCGATCTGTCTCAAATAAAAATTTAAGGACTAATCTGTAATTTTTTATATAATTTAAAGACCAAATTGAATATTAAACCATAAATAAACTATGACAAAGTAAAAGATTTTGAGCTTAGAACATCATATAAAGTACATACTAACTAATAATATTAATTGTGGACACGACCCTTCAAAAGGTACCATTGAAGCATGACCCCCTCTAATTTATGCTAAAATTTGTTTGACATTTTGTTAGAGACAGACCTAATTAATTCATTGCAATTGCAGCAAGATTCAATGGGAAAAGTCGGTAGCAATTTTTAAATGGTTTCTGTCCAAAGGAAGAATCACGACAAATCAACACGCCCGAGGGACACGATATTCATTCAACCTGTTTGAAACTGTGTGCCAAGTTCATGGTCGACTTTTCTATGGGCATGGGTATGGCTGGGTTGAGTTCTTTCTCCCAATAATAATTTTGGTACAAAGTTCACAAAAAATGCACTTGTGCCTCACATTACATTACATTATTTGGTAGCAAGGCTTCAACCTAAAGCCACAGTGTGCCCACTCAATTCCTTTTAAGCCCCGGATTTCACAAACAGGCCATTTGGTGGGCCCAGAGTCTTTGTTAGTTTAAGGAGCAGGAATTTCTAATGGTACGCCGGGAGTGGGCTCTAATGCTTGTGCATCTGGTAGTTGCTTTTTCAAGAGCTCCTGCATTTGAAAAGGAAAAACATTAACTCAAAAGTCAAAATATATTGGAAACATAAAATAACTTCCTCAGAGCAAAATAGTTGTACACTGTAGAGTATAATCAGTGAAAAAGGACACTTATTCATTCTACAGCGCTATTTTATCTTGAGTTAAGAGGGGCCTTTGGCTCATTTATTTTCCAAAAAGGAGATAGAAATATGACCTTGAATGATTCAATTGTTCCTTCAGCCTGAACTATGCTGGCAAGAAGCCCTTTGCTGTCAAGATCTCCATTTTTCATCGGCACAATGAACCTACAAAAGAAGAAAGGGAATGGAATATGCATAAGCGCACTAAAGTCTGTTGATTGGACTTTAATTTCCAGGAATGAGGTCAAGTAATATACTTGGCATGCAGCAGTTTGGCTAGTTGCACTGCATCTTCTTGTCCAGAAACCAAAGTAAAATTAGGAAGAAGCTGCTTGATGACTGGTGTAATAATAATGTCGGCCCGCTTCTTCTCAAGAGAACTTTTGTTGTATACGCAGTGAGGTTCATAATAAAGAGTCAATCGGCCTTGTGGAGATATGATGAGATACCTGATACACATAGCCAAGACATTGCAGCAAAAACCTTGGACCTGAATTCACTCATAAGATAATAACATATAATAGCACACTAGAAGGGACATAAATAAGGTACCAATGGTTAGGAATGGAGGATGCAAGTCATTATACTTAAAAGTCACATTGGCAAGTTGAAGCTTGGAAGGCTTTACCCGTTCTCAGGTCGTTGCCATGGAGGACCTAGAACTGGCCCAGCGGTAGCTTGAATTTTAACTTTGGAACCATTTCCAGCTCCAACTTCAGAGTCCTGACCAGGTTCAAGATATGTGACCTGAAAGATTCTAACGCTAAGGATTATACTAAGTAGAGTACGTGCATCGATGCAAAATTATATACATGGATTCCACAAATGATTGCAAATGTAATTCAAAGCTAGTTAAGTGCCTCAACAAGAAGAAGCTTTAATAGTTTACCCTTTCTATTCCCCCCTTCCCTTCCCCAGAAGATATACTAAAATCTTTCAGAGACCATCAATATAAGGTGAATTTTTATAAAGTACCAAGATCATTGTCTCTCTGTAAGAATGTAATTCAGCCAAGAGGTTGCAAATACACATGGCTCGAAATTCCTCATGTTCGCTGAACTTACCATTCAAATTTCATTTGCTGGTCTTCCTATGTGAATGGCAAATAAATGAATATTGAATTCCATATATAATTAAAAGAAACCACCTACAGTAGCCATCAAACAAAAAGACAGGGAAGAACCACAGAACTAAAATTTTAACTCACATTTTTGAAAAGAGGATCCAACTTAGGCTTGGCATTAGGAGTTGCAATGACACTAAGATTTGGAGACATTTCTGAGAGCGGTTTTAATGTTTTCAAATGGCAGTGATCATCAAGGCTTTGTGTAATTAGTAAGCAATCGACTTGAGGAAGATCAGTAAGCTGCAATAAAGTTGCATTCCAATTAAAAATAAACACATTACATCGGTTAATCAACAGAACTGATTACCATAAACAATTTTTAAAAAGAAAAGGATAAAAGGAAAAAACTGAGTTATCAATAACAGCAACGAGACACCAAAAAATTACCTTGAAATTCTTCAAAAATTTCTTGGTAGCATCATAGAGCCATGGAATGCCAAAATCCAAGTTACCCACCAAAATTGGATCAACCAAAATTCTCACCCCACTTACATCCCACAGCCAACTATTTCCCTAAAAACCAAAACTTTGAAAATCATCTCAACAACCAAAAGTATAGGGCCAAATTAACCGAATTATGGAACACCCATATATATATATAGAATACCCACCTCTAGGTAAGTGAGCTTGAATACATCAGCACCAGAAGAGCTGGACCCAACTGCACTTTCTTCAGAAACGACAGCAGAAACAAGCGTATCCCACCTTTAAAACCAAAATATATACTATATTTATACACACAAAAAAATTACATGCATTTAAACAAACAGAAAGAATCATATTTCTTGAGTTAGCTCATGTATACCTGCATGTTGAGAGCTTTAATGCATCTGAATGGTAGCTAAATGGCGTTGGAGGAACTGAGACAAGACGGTTGGGTAAAAGTGTGGATAAGGGTTTTGGAGCTCTGTTTCTGTTTCTCCATGTTTTGCAAGAGAAGGGAACAGAGTTGCAATGAACTGCCATCGAAGTAGTTTAGTTAGTTTGCGCTTTGGAATGTTCCCGCGAACTGGGATCTGGGAGTCGTGTTTAGTGTCCGGATGAGCGCTTGTTTCGAGCAATCCGAAACTGCCCAAAGAAAGTCGATCATTTGTTCTTACCGGTTTTGACTCCGCCATTTGGCACACTCGCAACCGCTATTTTTCAGCTCTTGTTCCAAAATTAAATAAACTCTTCAAAATTTCATTTTTGAACTTATATTATTGGCCAAAAAATAAAAAAAACTATTTTATTTTATATTAAAACAAATAGTTACCATACATAAATATAACTTCACAATCAATCCTTCCAAGCATTGAAAAAAAAAAAAAAAAAGACAATCAACATAAAATCAACTCAATCTCCAGCTGAAAGGAACAGAGGAATAAAAGTTGCCGAGCCTAAACCAGTGGTCTTTTGCTCCGCTGCCATTATGCAAACTCATCACCATTCTTTAATTGTCCACGAGAGATTCGTTGCTTATGGTAGTATTATCTATCAAATGCTACAAACGCCTTCAAAAATACAATTGAAAAACTCACTAAAACTGTCTTTCTGCATGTAACAGACCCTAATCTCTTGACTCGATTGGACTATTCAATTAAAAGAAGAGAAAAAATAGAGGGAGCTCAAGAAGCTTGTAACCATTCCTCCCTCACAACCGAGATAGATTTACTATACAAAAGTTATGTACATCTATAGCCTGAAACTAAGTTCTCTCTCCCATCTTTTGCGATGATATGGTATAGCATTGGCTATCTTGTTACCCTGTGGCAGTGGCAATTCATCACCAGAGGGGATACTTTCATGCCACACAAATTCATTCTCATGTTCAAATCTGCGTAGCAAATCAGCAGCATCATCAATTTCTTTTTTAAAGATGGATTTCCATGATTCTTCTCCTGGAACTTTCTTCATCACATTGATTAATGCATCACGAAGAACACCAACAGCAACTCCAATTTGGTCAGCTTTCTTTAGACCTTCTGCAAGGTATGTCAGACTTCTTAATTCATGTAGGGCTTTACAAGAGGATACATATTCCTGCACAGTTCAAAGAGAATACTATGGTATCAGCTCCTTCATAGGGGAAAATATGTCTTAATGCAACAATAAGCAACAACAAAGAAGAGATTCTCCCAGCAAATAAAAGTAGTATATTAGCATTCACTTCACTCTATGGTTAGGGATAATAAAACGGTGCAAGGCATTTGGTGAAGACAGACTGTAGGCTTTCTGGAAATAAAATCCCCTCATCATGTCCCAAGTAATTCAGTCCTTGCAGATGCATGCATTCTACTGTTTTATCTCCACTCGTCTTACGTAACACTCACTTTTAATACAATGTTGTTTTTGAAAATATCCTCACAGAAGGAACACCCAAGCAACCATTTCACCTTGTTTAGTCTTCATTAAAGTTCACTCATTTCTTGAAGTGCTTTGTATTAACCAAAGCAGATAATTCTACTCATAAAACTTCTTAATCAGGAAACAAAACACATGTCAAATAATTTTCAGCCAAATACAGTTAAAAATGTAGCTTTGACAGAAACAGAGTGTGAACATACCAAGAAACGTGATGAAATATCTTTACACTCTCCAGTATTCGAATATAAAATAGCAATGGCTTCACCAAGTAACTCTGTAATACCATAATGCAGATTTGCCAAAAGAGCAACACTACTTCCTTTCTCCTCGGCCTTTCTTATGGTTACAGCCTGTTATATTATCATAGTAGTAAAACAATTGCCAGAGAGACATATTAAAAGATTTTGGCATTAAATTTCAGGCCAGGACACCAGGAACTTGTTTAATATCCTACTATTAAAATGTATAAGCCTTAACACTACTAACCTGGGCCTCAGCCAAACATATTAGGCTCATAACAGTGGACATGGATTGCGTTGCCTCTGGTGGCCTTTCTACAGACTGCGCAGATTGTAAAGAGGGAAAAACCTCGTGAGCAAGATGCTGAAAAACCCCAGCTGCTTCTCTGAAGAGCTTGGCGGACTGCACCAAATCTGGCACAACACAAAATGAATAGAAAGGTTACAAACACAATTTCATGTAATTGAAGCTGTGTTGTGAAAATGTCAGTGCCTACCAGCTGAAAGAATTTCTACAGCCCTCTCCCGAAGTAATGCACCATAAAGGTAAAGGGTCATACCAAGCTCATAACGTAAATTATCAATTTGAAAAACCTTTGGACCCATAAGGTTAAAGAAAGAGGATGAACTAAGAGCACTGCTCCAACGTATCTTAAGTTCTGAAATCCAACGAACAACATAGTGGTTGCTGCAGACCAAATCAACATGAGAAATCAAGTTTTCCAATAATGGCAGGTACTGTTCCAGTTTTTGAAGGTCCTGATGCATATCACAATAATAATAATAACAAAAATCATCAGAATAATCTGCTGTTGTCAAATTGATGGGATTGAAAATAAAAAGAAAATAGAGAGGCAAGTCAGCAACCAAAACCATGTCCCTGCTCACAATGGTATATGCAAAATGCAGGGGAGAGATCGAAGTGCAGAAGAAAATGTTTACACAGAAATTATAATGTAAATTAGTCACCATTAACACATTACCCTTAGACAATGAGAAGTCAAGCCTCCAGACATTTCTCTTGCAATAGCCTCAGTAATGGAGCTGCTCTGATTAATGGACTCCTCAATTACTCTACGCCTTGCGCTTAACTCTTTCAGATGTTCAAGTGTGGCAGGATCACGTGAAGCAAAAACATCCTCGAAAACAAGCTGCCAATATTGCAAACACATAAATAACAGTCCTAAACGCATTCAAATTGGAAAATCATAATCTACATTCTACCATGAAACAAATTCATAAAAAGATTACAATTTTTTCAACCCCAAAATATCTCCATGCAAAATAGAAATGAATAGCTTGTTGCACTCTATAATCGAAGGCACCCCATAAATTCATGAAAAGAACAAGCAGAAAGCCTTTTACTCATCAAACTGAGCATCCTTTACAAAAAAAAATTCCATCATGTTGTACTCAACTGACACTCATCCTAAATTTTTAACATCAGTTCTATGATCAAAAAGCGAAAATTAAGCTGCAAATTAAGGCATAGAAATGTCTTGAGGTGAGGTAGTCAAAAATAAAAGAGTTCATTTCATATATTAAGACATAATGTACCTCGATCGGATGCAGTTTCTTTGTAGACTTAGTAATAGCTTATAAGCGTATCATAAACTGGGCCTTCTTTCCTTACCCATCAAAATGATTAAATTCTAGATCACTTACCATTAATAATCTGAATCAAAATCAAAACTTTTTTCCTTTTTTTTGAAGAACCCGAAGAGATGATAAAAAGAGCAGCTGAAAGGAGAAAAATAAGAAGAGAGCAAGAAAGAGACTGTACCTTCTTGGTTTGGAGCCTTGCCGGCTGAAGATAATGAAGCATCATCTTTTCCAAATAAGCAAAACAAAACCCAGAGCCAGATACTGATCTAAAAACTTGATTTTCTTCCCATAATAATCCCAGAAGAAAGGGGAAAAAGGAGAAACCAAAAGCCAAACGCACAAACAAACAAAGAAGACGAAAGACTCGTGCCAATGATAAGAGGCTGGTAGTAAGCGAGAGAGTTAATAAATGTGAGAAAAGGCCGTAAACCAATAATTTATTAATTCAGCGGGTCAGGGTCGTTATCGAAGCATTTTCTTCCTGGCTTCGATTCCTTCATTGGCAAGGATTTTTTACGACAATGAGGTCGATAAGAAGCGGGAGTCTTCGTTCCCATGGCCATGGGTCCCGCTTGAGCTGGACTCCCGCGGAATCCAAGACCCAGACCCAACAACTGGCTTCTTAAGAGCTTCCCTTTCTTGGGTTTGTGCTTTCGTTTGGACTTTGGACTATCCGTGGACTGGACCGAAACTGATCCAAGCCTACCATCAAGGGTTCGACCCATCAACACTTCCTTTTTGAAATTACATAGCGGATTTTTTTTTTTCCGTTGTGACTTGGTTGGCTTGGCTCCCAAAGGCCAAAAGTCTGTTTGCTCATCATTCTTTAGAGAAAAGAAAAAAAAAAAAAAGGGGGAGCTTGCTTGCTAGTTGCTAGTTCCGGTAAACATAAGGACTCCCCAGTCCTAAACGTTAAACAAAGCATACGTCAATTAAAAGTCTGTTTTGTTTGCTCGTTTTCTCAGCTATATGTTGCGTTTGCATAGCCCATAACGAATAACGATTGAAACATCTGGAATTGTTTATGAATTAGAATTTGGTAGCGCAAGCAGCAGATGGCGGAGAAGCAGCTGATCGTGGCCGTTGAAGGCACCGCGGCCATGGGACCCTACTGGCAAATTGTCGTTTCTGATTATCTCGATAAGATTATCAGGTCCCTCCATTTCCATCCCTCTTTTCTTTACCTCTCGGTTTGGTTTATAGTTCAATTCTATTGATACTCGTTGCAAGTTTTTGTTGGTAAAAGGACATTCTCAAGAGCTTTATTTTATATTTTTATTTTTTAACGTGAAACTTGGTGCTAATGTTTTTCAATGTTTCGGTATAAACTTTGCTTATTATCTAGAGGCGCTATAGTTTTTCGTTTGTTTTTTCTCATCTAAATGGCTAGCAATTCCAGTATTCTGTGTGTTTATGGCCATAGCCCGTTAAATTTTTAATTCAAGATTGAAAAATTTGTGCTCGAATATAGTGCCAGAGCAGCTGAAAGTTGTAGGAGTGAGAGGTTTATGGTTATTAGTAGGTGTCAAAGTTGCCTTACTGGTTCTTTTAATGCTTGAAACACAAACACGTTACTGAGGTGAAGTGGAAGGGTTTTCTTGTGAACTCCTAATTATTTGATAGAAATGTATATTTAGCGTCCTTCTTGTTATGCCTATTCCTTTTGTTTCTAAATATACCTAATCTTCCAAGCGGTCCTTAGAATCTATACCGATATTGATAACTTGGGGCTCTACTTTTTCCATTTTGGATTCTTTAAACTTGAATATAAGCAAATAAAAATGTTTGGTTTGGCTTAAATCAAGGATCTGAGGTCCACTAAGGGGAGTCACCACACTATTTGTCTCTATTCCCTGCATTGGATTTATGGTGTTAACCATTTTTAATTTAATTATTTGTGTGTTTTGTACTTATATATAGTTTGGGCTATTATATTTTTCCTGTCTGATGGATTCTGGTAATTCCTCAGGTGTTTTTGTAGTAGCGAGATGACTGGGCAGGTAAAAAGGCTTTTCTCCTCTCACCTTCTTCCTTTCTGATAAGCTTCTTTTGTAAATATTGTGGTCATCATCATGTTATACAGCATCAACTGTTATGATTTGTTGAGGCATTTTCAGTTATATTAGGTACTTGGCACGCATCTGATACTTGAGTATGTATCATAGATAATTTAACAAAGGGAATATCATTTCTTGACCATTTCATTTTACAAATAACTGATTGTAAGGCAATGTCTATATGCAATCCAGCATAGGTTTCCAAATTTACACAAGGATATTAGCATGCATTTGTCTGAATTTAGAAAGCCATTGGAGTTTCAGATTTCTGTTTGTAACTATATACTTTTCTGTTGGTTTGACAGCAGCATATAAATCTCAATTGCCATTTTAAGATATCTAGTTTGCTTGATCTTTTCTTTTATAGGCACATGTATAATATAGTCATCTTGTTTAAATGCAGAAGACTTCTACATCTCATGTTGAGCTCTCATTGGTCACATTCAACACTCATGGATCATACTGCGGTACGCTGTTTGCTCTAACGTGCAGTGCAGTGTGTTGTTAGTATCAAAACTACATTTTCATCGAAAATAATATGTCACTGTTTGCAGCTTGCCTAGTACAACGTAGCGGGTGGACAAAAGATGTTGATATTTTCTTACAATGGCTGTCAGCCATACCTTTTGCTGGTGGTGGTTTCAATGATGCTGCAATTGCTGAAGGGCTTTCTGAAGCGCTGATGGTATGGAGTATTAATCACTTTTTGTGATTTTAATTTCTGCTTCCCAATTGATAATTATCTGTGCTAGTCTTCTTTAATTACATTGCTTTATGATTTGTCTTCTTAAGGGGATTGCTTTATGCTTCTTCGAACAAGTTAAGGGCATTGACTTAGTCGGTTTTCTTAAGATCTAAGTTTCACCTTAAAGTGGTTTTCTTGAAGATGATTTTGATCATAAAGATGCTATAACTCTGCATATTGTTATCAATGGTATCGATTTTTCGGTGAGAGCAATTGAGTGAAACCTAGATATGTGCATCAGTGGAGTCTGAATACAGGCCTCCATTTAACCCCTTATTACTCTCTGTGTCAATAGCAAAGAGGGAAATGAGTGCATATATGGATTTTGTATAACAGTCTCCTGTACATGGAACAATGACATGCCAGTGCTATGCATTGCTGGAGGTGATAGCAACTAGGAATAGAAAATATTTGGGTAAATTTCACCAGAGGTCTTTAACCTTTTTAAGTTGGGTCATTTTTGGTACCTAATCTTTAAAATGTTCTGCTGCAGTGCTCAGTTGTATTTAGTCAACTAAAGTTGACAGATTTTGTCCATGTAGGCCTGACATTTCTCTTGACATTTTATCAGTCTTAATAATTTGATGTACTGCTCAGATGTTTCCTATTGCTCCAAACGGAAACCAAGCTCAACAAAATGTGGATGGGCAAAGACATTGCATCCTTGTTGCTGCCAGTAATCCTTATCCGTTGCCTACACCAGTCTATCGACCACAAATTCAAAACTTGGAGCAGACTGAAAATGTTGAAGCACAGACAGAGAGTCGTCTGTCTGATGCTGAAACAGTAGCTAAATTTTTTGCTCAGGTAGTTCAATAATATTTTGCGTATCTTCTTTCCTAGTTCTGACTGTCCTTTTTAGAAAGTTAACTGACCCTATTTTTTCATTGCAGTCTTCTGTTTCTTTATCTGTCATATGTCCGAAGCAGCTTTCAAAGCTAAAAGCAATCTACAGTGCTGTAAGGAATAATGATGATAACATTTCTTAATTTGTTTTGTTGTGACTCTTTTGGGTGTTTTCTCTCTTACATTAGATATATCAACTATTGTATTCCAACATCTACTGCTCACTTCTCCTTAATTCTGGATAAAAAATTTTAAGGGACGTATGGTACATAATCTGCTGGATGGACTCTGGTGATAGTTCCATGGCACTTTTTGTGAACTGGTTCCTGATATGTATGACACACTATCTATAGTACGGAGCAGCTTTTGAAATATTCATATAAATAAAGATCTAGAGCACTATTTGTTCAGTAGATTTCTATTTGACTAAACCTTGATTATGTTTTCTTTACTTGATCACTAACATTTCTCTGCTAACTGGAAGCTGTCCTAATTGCCCTTTCACAAATACAGGGAAAGAGAAATCCCCGAGCACCGGATCCACCCATCGACAATGTTAGAAACCCTCAGTTTCTTGTTTTGATTTCTGAGAACTTTATGGAGGGCCGTGCTGCTTTGAGTCGGCCTGGAGTACCAAGTCTGGCATCCAATCAGAGTCCAGTGAAAATGGACATGACTTCTGTCACCTCGGTTACAGCGCCACCTCCAACTTCTGTTCCTTCAGGTGGTTTATGCAAAATCTTTTAATCCCTTCTGATTGAATGCTGGCATTTAACTGTATACTGAGGGTCTAATGTGACTGACTGATTTGTGTGCTTGTTTCATTGTTTTCATGACTTTGCTCTCTTAAGCACATTAGCAAATAGAAAAGGAGGGACTAACATATATAATATTGGATGCTAAACCACTATGTTGTTGAAGCTTTTGGCTTCATGTTTATTGATTTGTTTCCTCTTAAGCGTTAAAGTAAAAGAGCTATTGTCAGAAAAACCTAGATATGTCCAAAATCATGACTTAAGGATTTCTGAGAAAGAGGAAGCTTCACCCTGTTATTTGCAGAACTTAATAACAAAAACAGAATACCTGTTATGTATTTCTAACCCTGTTGTGCACCTCGTTTCTCTAAATGATGCTAATGTTTAGCCAGCGCAACTTATATAGATATGTACAGATCGCTTCCAAATACAAAAACTGAGCAATATGGTCAGCTGTGACTAGTGGTAGGTTCTTGTTGTTATTGCTGTGTTCAATTCTTGCTTAAGATTTGTTTTCTTTTGATTTTAGTGAATGGATCTATGATGACCCGTCAACCAGTTTCTGTTGGAAATGTTCCCACTGCTACCGTAAAAGTTGTAAGGGCTCATTTATTTTAGTTAACCAAAGGTTGTTTCTTGTTGTCTGGATATATAAGTTGTTCTAGACTCATAATTCTTATTATTCAGGAGCCAACAACAATAACAACCATGGGAACTGGACCTGCTTTTCCCCATATTCCATCAGTTCCGCGTGCTCCTTCTCAAGCAGTCCCAACATTGCAAACTTCTTCACCATCGACAACTACTCAAGAGGTGATGACAAGTGGTGACAATGTGCAAGAACTAAAACCTTCTGTAAGTGGTATGACACAGCCTTTACGTCCTGTGCTTCCTGCAAACGTGAACATACTGAACAATCTTTCTCAAGCACGGGTGATGAACTCTGCTGCTCTCACTGGAGGAACTTCTATAGGACATCAGTCCATGGGTCAAACTCCAGTGGCCATGCATATGTCCAATATGATATCAAGTGGAATGGCATCTTCTGTCCCTCCAACTCAAACTGTGTTTTCATCAGGGCAACCGAGTATGACTTCGTTAACTGGCTCAGGAGCTCTTACAGGGACTACACAGGTCCCACCAAACTCAGGTCTTGGTTCATTTGCTTCTGCATCTTCCAATGTGGTTGGAATTTCACAACCGATGGGCAATGTTCAAGGAGGGGTGAGTATGGGCCAGTCAGTACCTGGCATGAGCCAAGGAAACCATTCAGGTGCACAAATGGTGCAAAGTGGAGTTGGCATGAGTCAGAACATGAATGTTCTTGGTCCGTCAACTGTCTCTTCTGGAACTGGTACAATGATTCCTACTCCAGGAATGTCTCAACAAGTACAATCTAATATGCAGACACTTGGAGCAAGTAACAGTTCACTATCACAGCAGACATCAAGCGCTTTGCAATCAGCACAATCCAAATATGTTAAAGTCTGGGAGGTAATGTAGGGTGTGATTATTGACAATGATGAGGATAACTTAGCTGCTTAGGTGGAAAATCTTCTTATAATGAGTAGATTTTGAAACTTTCCATGTGAATTCCATCTAAAATCTAGCCTTACTTTATTTTACTTTTAGTTTTTAGGCATACAGCATGCTAGCAGGTTCTATGGTATCTTTGATTTTCTTGTGTGATTTTAGAATCTCCCAATCGACCATATAATTAATGATAGCTATTTCTGCTTTTTCTTAAGGGAGACATGTATCCTTTGTACAATCTCTTAGGTATATCTTGCTTGGAAGTTTGCCTGTATATCATTTTTCTTCCTTTAATCTTCTGATCCCTCCTCGAGCCTTTGATCCTCCTTAAATCAACAAGAATTTTTTCCTCAATGACAATTGACAAGTAGAATTATCTTAAGGCTCTACATTTGTTGTAAGGCATGTAATGAATTTCTTTGATGAATGTTGTTGATGCTTATGCAAAAATGTTCTATGCTTTCTATTTACTTGAAAGGCCCACAAACCTTGTTTTCTCCTGCCTCCACCTAAAGTATTAGTAAATAAATGAGAGGTTTTGCATTTTTTTAATGTTTTAGGTCAAATTTCTTGGTACCATTTTCCTCTTCATTGTTGTTGATGTGCTTTTGGGATCGCTAATATTTCTTGAATTGCCAATTTTGATACAGGGAAATTTATCTGGCCAGAGACAAGGGCAGCCGGTGTTTATAACCAGACTGGAAGTATGTTCACTAGCATCTGATGATAATGTCTCTTCTAATATAGCAGAGTTTTCACCTTATTTTATTTACCATTTTTGTTTGTAGATGTCTTTTATAAATGACTTGCATACTTTGCCACCACACTTTTAACATTGAACCTATTTCATGGCATTCTTTAATTTGATGCATAAATCTGATGCTTTAAATTATTGTTGCAGGGTTATCGGAGTGCCTCAGCTTCTGAGACGTAAGTCTATGGTTAATTCATAAAATTTTTGAAGTTTTTTTGTTCTTTTTTTATATACCCTAGTCCATAGGAGAAACACTATGGCAAAAATGCTTTCATTCTGTTTTCTATGGAAGTGGCCCTACTATTACTTGCATAGTTTTGGGGTCTTTCATTGTCAGTGAACAGAATATATGTTTATTTATGTATATTTCATGCCAATCTAGCTTGTAGAACCTGAGGATTTGGGTTTTTGTTGTTTCAGACTTGCCGCACACTGGCCACAAACCATGCAAATAGTTCGCCTTATTTCTCAAGATCACATGAATAACAAGTAAGTTTTAGTCTGTGAAAACATTTTTTACTTCTTTCAATTTTCTCATTCCTTTTTTCTATTGCACATCAGGCAATATGTTGGGAAGGCAGATTTTTTAGTTTTCAGAGCAATGAATCAACATGGATTTCTTGGGCAGTTGCAAGAGAAGAAGCTTGTAAGTGGTTGCAAGATACTTTTTCCTTAGAACCAATGCAGAAATTCTTATTTGAATATCTTACTTTCAAAGTTGATTGAAGCACATGCCAGTTTTTTGTGAATTTTTTTATAGCCATAGAATTTGACATCCTAGTTTCCGTTTTCAAGTTGTTGAACTGCCATAAACTTGATTGTCTTCAATGGGAATATAGGTATGCTATTTATACGATAAAAAGGGGGAACATAGGGTACACCTTGCACAATGGCACTGAACCGATATGAGTGGTGTTCAGTGGACAGATTTTTTGTCTGTCATCCATATTGTCTCATTTCATATGTCAAGTGAATTTATGCTTTAACTATTTTAAATGCATGTGAAGAAGGTAGTCAAATATTTTGCTTGACCAGATGATTTTTAAATACTTCATTTTTTCTTGATATTTGGTTTTCTTTTTTTCACTAGAACCTCTTTAGGCGATATTTATGTTAGTGTTTTCCTGGAATGTTCACTTCACTGCTCTCTCTCTGTAATAACAAACCCATATCTAACATACAGATCCTTTAAGTAGTAAGAGTATGTTTGGCATTATTTTGATAGCTAAATTAGCTGGCTTGCATGAGATCACATCCATTACCAGTCATGTGTAGTTTCTGCTACTAAATCCGTATTCAAGTAATTCACAATCCACATACATTAAACCTGATGAAGTTCGGGAGCTGTGTTGAGGAATTGAGCCCTTTTTGAGCTTTCAACATCATCTGAAAACACTAAAAACGAACAGCTTTTGCAGATAAAGCTTGATACTTAAATGAGCAAAATTACTACCCAGATTCTTCTTCATACTTACAGATAAAGCTTGAAACTTTGTAATTGTATATGCCATCTCTTTTGAGTGTTTCTAGGAACCCTATTAAATTTTTGAGGTTCGAATTTTTCAAAATTTGCTCCTATCAACTTATTTGGAAATGTGAAGCTATGGAATTAAGACTGATGGATTATTCTGACACAATTTCTTGCTTCTCGTGCCTGTAGTGTGCAGTAATTCAATTGCCATCACAGACTCTGCTGCTTTCAGTTTCTGATAAAGCTTGCCGCTTGATAGGAATGCTTTTCCCTGGGGTGAGAATTTTCTGACTCTGAATCCAAGCTTTAGATGTTCGAGTGTACATTTTTGGTGTAATCATTATACTTTGGCACCAGTTCTAAGCTTCAGCCTTTAACTATAAATTGTTGGAAGTGAATAACAACAACTTGCAATCATTATCAGCTACGCCCTTCCAACACGTCACTAGGCCACCACTTGTCTCTGCAAAACCCAAAAAATTAAATCCAACTATCTGAAAAAAGCTACAAATTGGGTCAGTTCTTGTGGCTTTAATTTGAATATTCTGTAGGTCCCAGTTGATTCTTGCTTTTGTTACTCGCTGTTTGCATTTTTCCTTTGATTTATAAAAAGTTGCTAAAAAGTAGTAAATGTTACTTGATTTAAAAGGAAAAAAAAATACTAAAATGCAACTGCAATCCTACTTCAACTATTGTATGTAAAAGTAATATCATTCTTTTTGTTTACCAAAAAATTACAGTTTAAATTTTAGTTATTGTAAATTATTACTTTTATATATGACTGTACTTTTTGCTTATTGCTCCAAATGTAACAAAGCTAGTAAAAGCAGCAATCATATGGAATTTAGTTTTCTTTCTTTATTCATTCCTGGGCTTTGCACTGTAGTTGAGCTAAGATCTCCACTCTATGGAATTAGGATATGGTTGTCTTTAAACCACAAATACCTAGCCAGCATCAACAACAGCAACAATTGCAACAGCAGCAACACCAGCAGATGCAATCGCAGCTGCCACAAATGCAACAGCAGCAACAGCTGCCGCAAATGCAACAGCAGCAGCAGCAGCTACCACAAATGCAACAGCAGCAGCAGCAGCTACCACAACTGCAACAGCAGCAGCTGCAACAACAGTCGCAACAACAGCAATTACCACAGTTGCAACAACAGCAGCTTCCGCACTTGCAGCAGCAGCAGCTTCCACAGTTACAGCAGCAGCAGCAACTTCCACAGCTACAGCAGCAGCAGCAGCTTCCACAGCTACAACAGCAGCAGCAGCTGCCGCAGCTGCAATCACAGCAGCTCTCCCAGCTGCAACAACAACAACAGTTGCCCCATCTGCAGCAACAGCAGCAACTCCCACAACTGCAGCAACAGGCACAACTTCCTCAGCTCCAGCAGCAGCAACTACCTCAGCAACAACAAATGGTTGGATCAGGAATGGGTCCAACTTATGTTCAAGGTCCAGGCCGGTCACAATTAGTTTCTCAGGGACAAGTTTCATCACAGGCCCCACCTAGCATGCCTGGAGGAGGCTTTATGGGTTAATCAGCTTTGTAATTTGCTGGCTTAGAACTTTTTAATTGTTAGGGCTAGAAACCACCAGTGCGTTATTTTTAGTGGCTAAAGCAGAGTACTAATATCTACCATACAATCCGTGTGTGTAGGCAGTGTAGCATTGCTGTCATCCATGTTTCCCTTAAATGTTTATGTATCATCTATTATAACTGATGAGGTGGGAGGAAAGAAAGTTTTGTTGATGAAAATAAATCAACATGACATGCATTTTAAACTAGATTTTCTAATATGGAATCATTTTATAAGTTACTGTCTCACCATCTTATCATCTGAAAACTTATGTCAACTTGTTAAATAACAACTAGGTTACAGGATTTCATTTTGGATAGACAAACAAGTAGACCTTGCATGCAATTAATCAGGATTCCAATTCTTTACGATGGATTTTAGGATTAATTATCAATATGATCATCAAGAACTCAAAAGTATGATATTTCCAACTTAATTAAAGCATTAACCTATTTTCCAAAACCTTGAGCATTAGCTGTAGTCATAACCAAACCGTAAAAGAACTTGAAATCTCAACAGCGGAGCATTGAAAGTTTTATGAGATTTTGGCTAAAAAGGCTCATATTCCTTCCTCTTCGAAGAGGACTAGAAGAAAACAAAATTGAAAGACCATTTTCCTTGCCCCAGAGTTTTTAGGTTCCCAGTGGGGATAACTCCTCTATCTAACAAGACCCAAAAGGGTCCTGTCCGATTGAAGTAGACATTGAATAACAAGAATAAAAAGGGTCCTGTCCCATTGAAGTAGACATTTAATAGCAAAGCTAGTTTAAAATTTTCCCACAATAATGCTGCAAAGTTGGGGCCGAGGGGCCAGATGAACAAATTATATTTGAGCCTGACTTACTAAACACTCATTTTTTATTTTAATACATTGAACCATTAGTCCATTAGAAGAGGCAAAGGTCCAGATTCAATCAATCCATGATCACTGTGATGTAAATGTGACGATAAGGTTATTACATGAAAGATAAGTGCGAATCTTTATGTATCTTTTCATAGTTTCTTGTGGTAAGGTAAGAAGTGGTTTGCAATCGGCTTTCGGCCCCTAAAGCCAATGGGGACACTTCAAATAAAGACGATGACACGCACCAACTTTGCATAAACAAGCAGTCATCTCGCTTTAATCATTACTCCAGAAACTATGGCCTTTCTATAAAGCAAGGAAAAGAAAATATGGTAATGATTTTACGATTGATCTAAAGCACCAACCAACAAAACTTTCCATCACTGGCTTGGTTCCAAACCCTACTAAAGTCAAGCAGAAATGCCAACAATGTCCTTTTGCGAACTTTCTAGTTAAACTTCGTGTTGCAACTGACACAAGAGAAGCCACTCAGACTCCTTAACTAAGATCATGGAGGGGTACATCACAACACCATTTCTGTTGTCACAAGTTCAAAGTTGTCTCATTCCTAAATTAGAACTCAAACTACACCAAAGAGAACAAATTGATCTCTAAACTTTTATTTGGGACAATTGATCCCTCAAACTTTTATTTTTGGACAATTAACCCCTCTAAGGGTTATATTGCATGGAATGTCAAGGATTATATTGTCCCAAATTATTAAGTTTTAGAGGTTAATTGTCTCAAAATAATAGTTTGATTGATCAATTGTCCCAAATAAAAGTTTAAGGGTCAATATGTCCAAAAAGATATAGTTTAGGGACCAATTTGAGTATTCAGCCATTTGAATTTTATGTTGTGCTTTGATGAAGTTAAAAGCAAAACATATCTCTTTCTAAGGATTTGAATTTTAGATATACTCAGTTTTTTATGATAACAAAATGAAATGCACAGTTTTTTATGATAACAAAATGCTTGTATTTCAGTTTTACTTGAATTAATTAAACCTATATGTATATATCCATTTGCTCCATTATTATATATCAAACAGCTTCTATTATTTACTGGGTTCCTATAATGTCCTATTGATATTCGATTGAAAATTTCCTACTAATTATAGTTTTTGCATGGTTTGCTACTCTGTTAAGCTAATTGTCCTTTTACAAGTTAGTGGTTTTGTTAGTATGCGTAGGGGTTACGGTAGGACAAGGATTTTTGGGAAATGGAAAAGAAATTTGTTTCAGAAATGGAAAAGGGTTCAACAAAGTGAACAATTCCTTATTTTTCTATTAGAACATTTAAGGTTAAAGGTTTTTGAGGGAATCACAGAAGAAATTTCAAAAAATAGGAAAAGTCTAACTCTAGCCAAAGTAAATGGTATGTCATTTTCTTACCTTTATTCCATCAAGCAACGCAATCATCAACCACTAGTCCACTACTTAAACACATGATGATGATGACTGAACCCTCCCATTCAGGGGATATCTCTATCTTTCTGATCTGCAAAAATGGTCTCGACTTCTCCTCCAAAGGTGAGAGCATGTATATCATTCTACCTAGCTAGGATATCACTTAGCTAACATTAATTACTTTTCACTTAAGTTTCTCTCCCCATTTTGAGTTTAACAGGAAGTTCAATCCAACGGAAAATGGGCAGAAGGAGATTCGACTCGCAGGGCCAAATGGTGGTATTCAACTTTTCACACTGTCACGGCCATGATAGGTGCAGGTGTTCTCAGCCTGCCTTATGCCATGGCCTACCTTGGATGGTATGTAGGAACTTAGCTCAGTTCAATACAGTAACAAGTCTTAAATCTGATCAGATGCTTTAAGTTATGTTTACAAGTCCAAGTACTTCGGGAAACTTATCTTTCTCTTTTCTCCTAGGGGTCCGGGAACAATGGTTTTGGTGTTATCTTGGTGCATGACCTTGAACACAATGTGGCAGATGATACAACTTCATGAATGTGTCCCTGGAACTCGATTTGATCGATACATTGACCTTGGTCGATATGCTTTTGGACCAAAACTTGGAGGATGGATTGTGCTGCCTCAGCAGCTGATTGTTCAAGTTGGATGTGACATTGTGTACATGGTTACTGGAGGGAAGTGCCTCAAAAAGTTCATGGAGATAGCTTGTACCAGCTGCACACAGCTCAGGCAGTCTTACTGGATCTTGATTTTTGGTGGCATCCATTTCTTCCTGTCTCAGCTTCCCAATTTCAATTCAGTTGCTGGTGTTTCGTTAGCTGCAGCAATCATGTCTCTAAGGTCGTACCTAATAGACGTAATTACTGTTTACCTTACTATAAGCTCGCTTCTCTGCATAGATAAGATGCGAGGAAAAAATATTGTTTCCTAGATCTAGATAGGTTTCGACCACTTATTTATTGCAGACTAGATTTCCAGAGTCAGAAACTAATCCAAGTTTTTTCTAAGTTGACATTCTTTTACAATAATTTATAGCAGTAATTTCTAGTATACTTTTGAAGAAAACAAGTCTGTCAAAGGTAGCCAGGGCAGAAAGCAACCTGGTTAATCTTGATGAAAGGCAAAATCCATCACCAGGCAGATCCGGCAGCTGTCCCACTGCTTTGATTAGTTTCGTTTTTCTGTTCGTGAATTTTTTAAGTGATCACTGATTAATAACCTTTTCTGTCCACTAGTTGCCTCACCTGGTGACAGACATATGGATAACCACATCTAGATCTGAATACTGATGGTTAAGTAAGGGAGCGAGGATCATGTGCTAGCTAGTCTTTGGATAATTAATCATAATGATTTTGCACAAAACTACAACATATTCATGAGAAATCGGCAAAACAAGATGAATTCATCAAATTTTTAATTGGATAATAGTCAAAATGAGTTCATCAATCATCATTGATTTGTAATGTCTCTTCTTCTTATTGCAGTTATTCAACCATAGCTTGGGCTGGTTGTTTGAGCCATGGTCAGATTGACAATGTGAGCTATGACTATAAAAACACAAATCCAACTGATTACTTGTTTCGCGTCTTCAACGCACTGGGTCAAATTTCATTTGCATTTGCTGGCCATGCAGTGGCCCTTGAAATTCAGGCCACAATTCCGTCCACTCCAGAAAAGCCTTCAAAAATACCCATGTGGAAAGGTGCAATCGGGGCCTATTTCATCAATGCTATATGCTATTTTCCTGTAGCCATGATAGGATATTGGGCGTTCGGACAAGATGTTGATGATAACGTGCTCATGGCACTCAAGAAACCGGCATGGTTCATTGCCTCCGCAAACTTGATGGTGGTTGTTCACGTCATTGGAAGCTACCAGGTGTTCCTGCTGTTTGCATATACAGCTAGATGACAAAATTAATTCACTCTATTCTGATCCTGTTTTCTAGCTCAATAACACCCCAAAAAGAATGCTACTATATCTAATAAGGAATTAATATTTTCAGGTTTATGCTATGCCTGTGTTTGACTTGCTTGAGAGGATGATGATGAAAAGACTGAACTTGCCACCAGGAATTGCATTAAGACTCGTAACTCGATCTGCTTATGTAGGTGAGTTCTCGAATACTAACTTCAAGAGCAAATGAACTCGCAGTCTCCAAATCATTAAGTTACACGACGTTTGCTCTAGAAAAGGAAAAATAGCTAGATAGTAGTATTAGCTTTGATTATTGTCAGCTAATGTTACCGTGATGGATCTTTGCAGCATTTACCTTGTTCATAGGAGTCACTTTCCCATTCTTCGGAGATCTTCTGGGTTTCTTTGGTGGATTTGGTTTTGCTCCCACTTCATATTTTGTAAGCCACCCTTTTCATTACTGCCATTCGATCTTCTCAGAATCTCCCTACTAAGTTCACCAGCAGCTGCAGGCTGCAACTATAAAAGTTTCTTACAAATCGGTCATGATTCATGAACATTAATCTTGCAGCTTCCCAGTATAATGTGGTTGGTCATCAAGAAACCGAAAAGATTCAGCATCAAATGGTTCACCAATTGGGTAATCAAAATTTCAAACACATAACGCTTCAAATAAACAGTTGATCAATCATAAAAGTTAGATATAATTTGCTGACAAATCTCCATTTTTCTGTATGTTTCAGAGCTGCATATTCATTGGACTGTTCATCATGTTGGCATCAACAATCGGTGGCTTAAGGAATATCATCACAGATGCTTCAACATATAGTTTTTATACATGAAATATGGATACCAATCAAATATCAATGTAATCAACTGAGTCAGCTAGCAAAGAGCAAAGGCCTTGTTTTCCTAGTGATTTTATATATCTTGGACTTAATTGTAAGCTCTGCATGGTAATGATTTTTCCATTTACTTTTGTACTGTTTCAATTTCCTCTATTTTCTCTTGAATGTGGAATATATCAGTGCAGTGGCTGAAGACAGTGACAGATTATTTGATTGTGCTTACTTAGGGATGGCAAACCCCGAATCACCCCGTTGATTCCGCACTAATCCGCCCCGAATTTTCCCCTTTTTTTAGGGACAGGATGGTTTTGATATATGACTATAACTGTCCCACCCTGTTCCATATATATAATAATTAATAATTTTCACTAAATTATATGTATATTTTTGTGACTTTTAAATAAATAAATAAAAGGTACTTATTATTTGTGTTAAATTTGAAGAAATATAACTTGACAATTAAAATTATTATTTTACTTTATAAATATTTTAAAAATAATACTAAATTTGATATGTTAAGTATATATTATATAACTTTTTTTTATTAAATATATTTTTATAAAATAAAATATATATTAGCGGGGCAACCCTCCTTTGCCCCCTCCCCCCCAACGGAAGGATGGGGCGGAGGAGGTAGTCCCCGCTATCGCCCGCTCCATTGCCATCCTTATGCTTATCACAAAGGGCATAGAACACCTAAAGTATGAGCATTGATTAACTGGAAGGTTGGCTAAGAGGGGAAAATAAAAAGAAAAAAGGTATGAAAATATAAATATTTATAAATTTACATCTATTCTTCTTTGCATGGACGGAATTGGAAAGGTTGCGCTTAAATTTAATTTTAAATTAAAAGAAATTGATACATTAATATGAACATATGAGTTCCTTGAGTGAAAAGAAAGACCAAAAGCTATGGTGGAAAATACTTTTAATTTCTAAATGCATTTACCAAAATTATCAAATTTATTTTTAACCAATCAAGTGTGAAAATAACCATCTTAATTTTGGGCCATAGATATAATTCTTATATATATTGCATCAACAAAGTCAAAAATAGAATTTGGTTAAAAATAAGTAGGGAAGAATGGAGCTTTAAACGATGTCGTATAAGGGGTTTCGAAATGAAGCAAGACGACGGTTTTTTTTTATATATATGAATTGTCTTTGTCTGCCTACAAACAAGTACGAGGCCATAAATAAACCACCAGTTCAAATTTTTAATTTTCATTTTCCCCTTCACCAAATGACCAAAAAAGAAAATAAAAGGCAAAAAAATCAACTTCCCCAAATATTAAAAATAAAGAAAAACAGTGGTGGAAAAACAATTTCCATTAGAGAGCAGAAGAGCGAGAGAGAGAGAGAGAGAGAGTGTGTGTTTGTACAGAGAGATAGAGATACAGAAAGGGAGAGGGCATGGACACTGCGATACGTGGGAGATTAACTCTCTCACCAAACACTGTCTTCAATCCCAAACCAGGTTCTTTTTTCAATTTTTCCCTCACTTTTTGTTTTTAATTTTTTCTTGATTGATTGATTATTCTTTAATAAGACGACCGTAAACTCATCTGGGTACGCGTAGTAGCTTTGCTTAGCTGACGATTCTCGTATGTTTTGCTCAAATTTCTCCTAATAGTTCATGAAATTATCCGAGTTAACGATTCAGATTGAAAACGATGGAGTTGGTGTGGAAGTTGTAGCTTTCTGCGGATTCTTTTGCTGAGATGGGTAGTTGTTTTTTTCTGAAGACTAAACAATAAGACAACTTTAAAGAAAGTCTTCATTACATCGGTAGTCTGGTTCATGAAGAATGTATAGGAGGAGCCCCCTGACAATTTTGCTTTTCTCGGTTAGAAGCTTATTACCTGGGGTTTATTTGAAAATATTTCAGCTTTGACCTTGTAATTTCTAGAGTTCTTAACAGGTTGATGATTGCCAACTTCTTAAATGCAAGGTTTCTAGGCAGAAATAGCTGGTTGAGGAAATAGCAAAGAGGACATGGATTCAAACTATTAGTACTAATAAAGAACTGATCTTTATTGAGCTTGGGGAGGATATTGTCTTATATAGGGTACAGCAGCGCAATATGTTCCATATGGCAGCTTATTTTGTTGTTGTTTGTTGGTCGCAGAGAGTTCTGGACTCTTAGAAGATTAGGAACATTTACGTCTACTAAGGCCTTAGCTTATTCATCCCTAGTCTGAGGTGTTACATTCTATGTATTTTTTCTATAGTTTTGAGATCAATATATTTGGTTGTAGTCTTGTAGATCATTGGATCCCTTTAGAAGTACACAATCTGGCTCTAAATATCTAAAACGGTCTCTTGAATCTCAGTTTATGTTTCAAGTTAAATTGAGTACATGGCATTATACATTTCCCTTAGTGATTATTGAGAACTCAATATTTTGTTAGTCAGACTGTCTTTGTGGCATGTTTGTTACACATGATTGGATTGGATAGGATGAGGAGGAAAATTGCATGTAATTTGTAGTGTGGTTTTATGCTATTGACATAGATTTGCATTGTGGCAAGGATTATTCATAGGATGACTTAATCCTCTAGAAATGGAAAGGATTGACTTATCCTATGAATAATCCTCCTCACAGTGCAAATCTGTGTCATTACTGTAAAACCACACTACAAATTACATGTAATTTTCCTCCTCATCCTATCCAATCCAATCTGGTGTAGTAAACATGCCCTTGATTCCTTGTTAGTCAAACTTACATTGATGTCACTAGAGCCTCTATGTATATATATATACTGATGGTTGCATGATTTTCATTGATTAAAGCCAGTTCTATGTCAAAACAGGGGAGAAACAATCTCTTTGCAGAGGACCATGCACCAATCGTGGCATTCTCATGGCTATATCAACCACAGGACCTGGTAAAGGAGCAGGAGTACTGGAGAAGCCGGTTATAGAGAGAACCACTCCTGGTCGTGAATCTGAGTTTGATCTGAGGTGTGTACACAGATTCAAAAATGTCTTGATGTGAACATATTAAGCATCAGTACATTTTTATGAGCATTCTTATACTTTTTGCCATGTTTTCCCAATTGTCAGGCCATTTTCTGTAGCATCTATCTGCACACCTTTTTCTTTTGGTTACGCATGCAAAATCAACTGGATGAGCGTAAAAGGAATACGGTTTTGCATCTTATGAGATAAAGTATGGGTACATCATCTCTGGGAGGTTTCAAGAGCCATAAACCAGTTGTAAACCAAGGGCTTTCCATTTTTGTGTCTTATGTCTATATTGTGTCTGCTTTTGTCTCAGTATGGTATTTAATTGGAGTTTCTCCATTAGGTTTGGTTAGGTTTATTTTGCTTTTATAATTAATAAACTTGCATTTCTAAAATGAATTCGCACAATCAGTTCTTGCTTTTTCTGTTTTCTAGTATTTCTTTCCCCAGAGCTTTTGTTTTACCAGTTCTATGGTTATGACTTGCTCAGGAAATCAAGAAAAATAGCTCCACCATATCGAGTCATACTGCACAATGACAACTTCAATAAACGGGAATATGTTGTCCAGGTACTGATGAAAGTTATCCCTGGAATGACCCTTGACAATGCTGTCAATATCATGCAAGAAGCACACTACAATGGCCTGGCAGTGGTGATTATATGTACTCAGGCTGATGCCGAAGAACACTGCATGCAGCTAAGGGGGAACGGCCTTTTGAGTTCCATTGAACCTGCCAGTGGCGGTTGCTAAAGTCAGACAACACTAATAGACCATTTGGTTTTATTATTATCACTGTTAAATATACCCCTTTTTAGAGTGTTAGATGGTGTATATCTCAGTAGTTCTCTTATTATATGTCCCTGGCAAACATCCTATGGTCAAAATTAAAGACAAGAGGATGGTACTGATTTTGAATAAAGGTGGCTGATTTTGAATAAAGGTGGCTCCATTTATTACTCATTACTCGAGCTAGTTTGTTCTCTCTATCTATCTCCCTGAAGCTTTGTCTTTGTACATACCAATCAATTTGGAATGACTAATGAGTTAACGGCCCGAAAAAATCAAGAAAAATAACAAAAATGTGGATAGGACCAGCAACAGGACACGTCTCGGATGATCCTAATCCAAGCGAGGGACCAGATACCATGATTATTATTACTTGGTTTTTTCTTGCTACTAATTTTAACGTCAATTAATAGCTAACCAGCAACCAGTTGCGTCTGGTTATTCTTCTAACCCCGATGACTTTCAGCGACCTTCATAATTTATTAGGTGAATGGAGTTTACATGCATATATTTGAGAAAGAAAGATTGGGCTAAAGATTCCATATCTCTTTATGGAGTATAAAACGCTAGATCAGTTTTATCAGATTATTACTTGTTTGTTTATTTTGTTTGAATCTCCTAAAGATTTAAGTGGACATTTTAATCTTCAAAAGTTATGAACCTAATCCACTTGTATGAAACGCTTTTTCTTTTTGATAGAGGAAAGATTTTCCAACTTTAACAAGGAAAAAAATTAACGGGAAAGGCCACAAAGGCAATGAATGGCATGAAAGTCCATTTGGTTGCAACTCAGTTACTGTTGGTTTCCTTGTTTTCAATTTTCTTTGATTTTTTATCAAAGGAGTCGAGAGAAAATAGAAAACAGCACATTGGCCTCGTGAAATATTTATTAGCTCCTTACAAAAGTTTCCTTCTGATTAGGCCTTGGGCACCAGCATGGTTCCTGATCATGATATGCAAATGAAAGAGTTCTAACTACTGAAAGGAAGACATGGAAGATTTATATGGAAAGAAAATTGAATTTGTAACTTCCTCATCATGACGGGACTGGTGAGAGGAAGGATTGGATTCCAAAAATGATGAAAAGAACTCCACCCAAGATTGCAACCTGCATCAAAATGATAAAGACTCAGTTGCACAAAGTGCAGAATAATTAGTTGCAAACCGTAATTGTGGCTGAGACACAAATGATAAAGGTAAAAAGAATTGTATGGATCCAGATTACAATTTTCTCGGATATTTTAGATGCCAGACTCTTTCCTCCAAGCACAGCAGCAGTGGTGCACAATGCTTGTCCTCTGAGTAATGGAGACAATATAATCAGACAGAGAGGAAACTGGTTCAGAAATTTGAAGGAAAAGGCATTGCTTTAGTAAAGACAAGGCAAAATCGAAAAGTTATGATAACTTACAGAATGCCACCAAGAACCACGCCCAATGGGTTCTCATCTGCAGCTAAACCAATTGTAGCTAACTGGAAAGGCACAGTAAAACGCTCAATTTGCAATGGATAAGCAATTTTGACTTGTTACAGAAGAGACAGAAATATGCAGTTCATGTGATGAAGTATACCTGGCTTGTGTCTCCCCATTCACCCAAAAAAGTGATGGAAAATGCCTGCAAAATAGGCAGCGTCAAGATTATATGAGGAAATGAAGGCTCACCAAGATGCAAATAGGGTGATACTATAGAAATATAACCTTCAAAAATATGGGAGAGAAGAACCGTGCGAGAAATGACCGTCTTTCCTTTTTTGCTTTATCTTTGCCCTGAAACATAGAAACAGTTGACAAATACAGTAACTAAATAGGTTTTTATCCAAAGAGAACTTGTCTACTGAGATAAGCCCATGACATTTTGTAAAGTTTTGTCGTTGTTGCTGCTTTACCTTACTGGCCCCTTTGGGTTTGCCTTTGTTAGCCTTCAAGTCAGCATCCTAATCATGCCAGTAAGGTAAAGTTAGAATTAATGAATTCAAGCTAAACATCAGGAAAGTCATTTTAATTAAGTGGAAAATATCATACCAATTTTGCTTCAACTTCAGCAACTTCATCATCATCCCTGCAATGGGAACATATATATATATATATATATAGTCAAACCACAACATGAGCAAATTACAGTGAAGCAAAATTTTTCCATGCCTAAGGCCATCTCCAACCGAACACCAAAACACCAAAATGGTGTTAAAATTTGGTGCAAATCACTCCAAGGAACACGGTATTTTACGTGTTCCAAGAGCACCAATTTGGTGTTAGCTACAGTGCAACTGTAGCCAACACCAAGTTTGTTTTTTTTTTCTTTTTGATAAATATTTAAATTTTAAAGTTAAATTATTATAAAAAAAATGTCATTAGAAAGATTTCATTAAAATCTTTAAAATGAGACCAATATTAAATATATATATATTTATTTCCATTAATTATTTATAAATAATTATTATAAAATACTTCTTTTATTGTCTCAAAACACTCTTAACACCAATTTGATGTAGATTACATTGGAGTGAAAAAATAATTCATGAAAAAAATATTTAATATTTAATATTTAATATTTAACATATGATTAAATAATTCATGAGAAAAATATTTAATATTATTTAATATTATTATTTTTAATTAATAAAATATATTGTTATAATTACATATAGATTAATTTAATTGTTTAAATAATTATTTAGATAATTATATTAAGTTAAATAGTAGATGTTATATTATAATATGATTGATGTAAAAAATGGTGTAATACATTGGAGTGGAATAAAATTTGGTGTTAAAATATTCTAAAAATATTCTCTTTTTACACCAAAATAGTATAAAATTTGATGTGATGAGTTGGAGATACCTAAGCGAGCACAAAGAAAATAGTTATGTAAAGGTCAAAAAAAAAAAAGATAAGAAAAGGGGCTACCCATCCTCCATAAATCCATCCCATAAAGACCACAGCCCAAATGCAAAGAAAAGCAATGTTGTTATGTGATGAGTCCATTTACGAGAGATCTGCATAATTTAAAATCATAAAATGAGAGCATATTTCATAAATTTATAGTGTCATTAGTGTCATCCTTCAGCTTCAGGTCCTTCGAAACAAACTTAAAATGGATACATACAGAGAAGCATTTCTCAGATTGGAGCAATCTTCCCACTTACAAGATTTGGAGCAGCCCAGCCAACAAGAGCAGAAAGAGTAGTCATCACCTAAAGATCAAAAACATTTATAATAAATAACTATGGAGAGGATGAGTGAGAAAAGAAGAAAAGGAAAATACTTACAATTAAAGATGCCAGGCATCCTAACAAGACAAGTCTCCTTGGATGACGCATTGCCAAGATCTTGAAACAAATGAAATATGCAAAGATTTTAGAAAACTCATCAGTTTTCAAATTATTCAAGGAAAAATGCATTTAAAAGTCGTGTAAGTAAGTGAGCTCAATTTTTGAGGACAAAAAGGCAAAGTAAAAATGAAAATGGAAGCGTTAACTAACCGCAGCAGCGATAAAGGTCTTGTCGCCAAACTCAGATAGCATAGTCATGGCCAAAGACTTGGAAAAGCCCTTCAGAAAAAATGATCATATTAACTGTAAACACAATTCGATACTATGTATTTGAAAAAAAAGAAAAAGAGTAAAAAAAGTGGGTCTTGATCAAGTGTTTTACCTGCACAAGTGAGCTCATGGTTCCAAATGTAGCTGAAAAAGAAACCTTTTCTTCTTCTTTCTGGGGTTAGATATTGAGTTGAGTCTCTCTTTCTCTCCTCGAGTGAATAGAAGCTCTGAGTTTATTGGGACTTCGAAATAAGCTGGCGAGAAAAAGAAGACAATGAGAGCAGTATATTTTAAAAGCGTGCGGCGTGCCTCGCCGGTGAAGGATGGATGGAGATGATGCAGGCAGGTGGTTTCTTGGGAAACCTCATCGTCATCCTTGGGAAGCAACTGAGGAAGGAATCATCCCGCCAGGTAACTTTGGGACGTTTCAATAACATAAGACACGGAAATCGTACCAACTAAATAACATGGGACAACAAAATAAAGTTTAAACAATGGAACTAGAGTTGATTCTTGTGCAAGAAGTGGGCCCTCCTCAAGAATCTCAGCAGCTCAACTCAAAGTACCTATAAGAGAATACATAAAGGGCATTGGATCAAAACAATAAAATAACATGTCAGAGCTTTCGATGCCGATTTCATTTTATTTGTACCTAATCTACCCTTTTTTTGGCCAAATACCTAATCTACGTTCAAGTTTTACAAAGTTTTGTCCTTTTAATTCGAAATCATCAAATATAAATAGTACTAGTATTAATCTGATGAGAGGAAAGAGCGGCCAAGCCAACGAAGCAAGAAGAACAACGGAAAGGCAGCGAACGGCATCAAGGTCACACATGACATGGTTGTTCATCATTACGGTATTACTTTTCCTCTCCCGTTCTCGTTTTAATTTTTAAACAAGAATTTTTGAAACAAGACCAGCAATACTTTTCCTCTCTCTCTCTCTCTCTCTCTCTCTCTCTCTCTCTCTCTCTCTCTCTCTCGTTTTAATTTTTAAACAAGAATTTTTGAAACAAGACCGGCAATCGAGCCAGTGAGTGCAAAAATTGATCTAGTTATTCGTAGTTCCTCCAGCTCGGCAGTCTTTGTTCAATTGTATTACCACAAATTGTCAATCGTTTTAGACGTGGGCCGTTCTAAGGACCAAATATTTTCATATTTTAGCATAAATTTTTAAGCAATTTTGGAGTTTTATAAGAGGCTTATGCTAATCGGTGAGAAAAAAAAAAGAGGTTTACGGTATAGTTAGAGACAGCAAAATTTAACGTACTTTATTCCAAATAAAGATCGGTCAATTATGTAATAAAATGATAAAAAGAAAATTCCATTTGGCTGAGTAGATCCCAATATTGTAAAATGAAAAATAATCATAAAAAAAAAAAAAAGAGGAAAGCTATCAGTGTTGGAAAAAATATATCGTAGAAGTTAAAATTCTGGCAGTTGCAGAGCTGCTGCCAACATATATTTTTAATTCCTAACGAAAGTTCACTTCCGACCTCTTGTGCACGATTGTACTCGATGTCTCGGAAAATGAGAGAATTCTGCATGTTAACATGTAAAATTTGTTGATTTTCGGCCGACCTGTTTGCATCCCTGATTGCACACAACAAGAAGCACCAAGCAAAGTGACAATTATAAACCATGCTCTATGATAGGAAGCATCCAACAACATATGCCTCCGTTAAAGCATGCAGTAGTACTTGTGGATAGGCAAAAATGCTCCTATTCTGAGACAATACTAATTAGTCCTAACTCCGCCTCGATACTCTGCTAGGGTACCACACGAGGTGAGTGAAAAGGATGAGGGGTGGTTAACATTTGTGCTATCATGCATGCCTATCAGTCTGTGTGTGTGTGCCCGTAGGAGAAGAGAGAGAGAGCATCACGCCTAGAGTGAGAGGATAATAGGTATAACTGCCTAATAGCAAAATAGTGGATCAATTCAGATTTCGGGATATCAATTGATTTTATGTGAAATATCAAAGCATTCATCAAAAGCCTTCCCCTAAGCGCCAAAACAGAAAAACACATTTCCCAACCCCCAACTATTTATCAACATACTTTATGGAAATTAAAATAGGCACTAACCATTAGTAAGTGATCAAGACTCTACTGTTGAGAGGAAGGATTGGATTCCGAAAATAAGGAAAAGAACTCCCCCTGAGAGGGCAACCTGCATCAAAATGATAAAAAGTAGGTTTTAAAAATTGCTCAAGGAATTGACATGCAAATCACAATTGTGGATGAGGATAAACAGAAAAGTATGCATTTGAATTACAAATTTCTCAGATATCTGAGATGCCAAGCCCTTTCCTCCAAGGACAGCAGCAGTAGTGCACAATGCTTGTCCTCTAGAAAAGAAAGAAACAATACCAATCAGCATATACAAAAGAAGCCAATTATGTGAGCATATAAAACTAGTGGTTTTAAAATACGAAAGAAAAAGCATTGCTTAAGTATGCACACAGAGATATGAAAAGGTATAACTTACACAATGCCACCAAGAACCACACCAAACGGGTTCTCATCTGCAGCCAGACCAATGGTAGCAAGCTGAAAAGACAGTAAAACAGTCACTTCAAAACAATGAATATGCAATAATGACTTGTGTCGGAAGATACAGAAATATGCAGTTCATATGATAATGTCTACCTGGCTCTTGTCACCCCATTCACCAAAAAATGTAATGGAAAATGCCTGCAAAACATGCAGAGTCAAATTGTTTGAGTAAATGCATGCTTATCAAGATTCAAAGTTAATTGAATGTACAAATTATATAACCTTCAGAAATATAGGAGAGAACAACTGTGTTAGAAATGGCCGCCTCTTCTTTTTCAATTCATCGTCAGCCTAGGAACAAAGGAAGCAGTTAAATGTCCTTAGAATTCTAAAAACGTTATTAACTTCAAACATATCAAATATAGTGCAGGTCATGAAAGAGCACATATTGATTCTTATCATGGAACAGACTTCAATTCTCAAATCAGATGTTGATACATGAAATTAAACAAACAAATGAATAAAATAAACAATTGCTAAAGAAATTTCTTATCAGACGATTAAATAAAATTCAACAAAAAGAGTAAACTATTTCATATAATCGTCAATATTTTCCTCAATTAAATTTGGATTACAGGAAGTAGACACAACTTGTTCATTAATGAAAAAAAGGAAGGAGATTAATGTTAAATGTAGACGTGGCAATCGAGCAGGTTGGGTTGGTTTGGGCAGGTCTTTCAGGTTAGTCGTGTGCCTGATATGCCATCAAGGAAGGCAGTAACAAATTTATCTCCCATTATTAGTAAATCAAATGTGTTTTTGATATTCTAAGGAAATAAGTTGAACATTAAAAGAGAACATGTCTTTAGAGAAAACACTATTCCATTTTGTGAAATGTGCTGTTGTTGCTGTACCTTATTGCCTCCCTTGACTTTTCCTGTGTTAGCCTTCCAGTCAGCATCCTAATTACATCAACAGAGCAAAGTTTAAATAATGTTGAGTTAAACATCAGGAAATTTATTACAAGGGACAAACCTACCAGTTTTGCTTCAACTTCAGCCAATTCTTCAGCCTCCCTGTTGCGGAAATGTAGTACAACAATATGATCGATTGACAATAAAATAAAAGCAGAAGCTTAACCTACCTAAGCATGACACATAGAACTTATGCCCAAGATAATTATACAAGTGTAATAGAAAAGACTAAAGAGATAATAAAAGACTACCCATTCTCCATAAATCCATCCCATAGAGACCACAGCCCAAATCCAAAGAACAGCACTGTCGTTATGTGATGAGTCCATTTCCTAGAGATCTGCATAGCTCAAAATCATATAAGAATGGAATGATAGCATCTTTCATACAAGTTCATAATTGTTAGAAGTATATGACAGTGTAGTACATAGTTAAATTTAATTAATTTAATAACCCAAACAGAATGAGCTATGATGTACGTTCAGAACAAAGGGCCTTACCTTTGCAAAGTAGAGTTCAACAAAACAACAAAGCATACACTACAGTGGCTATTACTGGTTTTACTTGGTATCTGACTATTCATACTAAGAATACATCTGAATAGATTTGATCCACATTAGGAAAGAATGCTTTATGATTTCAGTCCCATGAAAGACTAACGATTTACTTCAACTAATTTGGGTAATGGAACAGGTCATGCAAGTACCCACCAACTCAAGTAGTTCTATCTACTCACATAGTTGAGGGAAATTAATGAAGAACGAGTATTCTTACACGGTGATACTCAAGCAAAAAGCTAAAAATCTCAATAATCAAAATCTTAAATATCCAAAATATGAATATCTCATTAAACCAAAGACCACTTACAAGATTTGGAGCTGCCCAGCCAACAACAGCAGAAAGAATAGTCATCACCTACAGGTCAAAAACATTTCAAATAACAGTAGGCTCAAAAAAACTTTAACTAAACAAGTGAACCTGAATGAAAGGATATACGCAAAAGGAAAAAAAGGACACTTACAATTAAAGCTGCCAGGCATCCTGACAAGACGAGTCTCCTCGGATGGCGCATTGCCAAGATCTTGAAACAAGTAAAATGCAAGATTGTTAAAAGCTTTGGTATTCAAGCTGATGTAGGAAATATGCGGTCGATGAAAACATGAATATTGACCACAATGAAAGTAAAGCAAGCAGCAGAATGTCAGTACCATAAGTTCAAGATATTGACCTCATGATTGAGTATAATAACAATATATTGTCCCTTCAGAAATTCACCCGCAAGTTTCCGGCAAAACCACTTGAGTACTTAATTGCATAATCCATTAATTCAACACTTGTAAGAGAGAAGTGTAAATCCTCTTAAGGAGAGATAACAAACACCAATCCTAAGTTGTTAAAATTCTGCATTTCAAAGCTACTAGATGAAGGAAATGCAAATAGCATGGTCTTATTCCTGGTGAAGGAGGGAGAAATAGCTGGTGTGATAGTTGACTAACTGTCCAGTAGTTTCTAGGGCAGCTCATTTGAATACACAGGGACTAACCAGCCAGGTAAATTTTGGAGGGAAATCAAGAAAGAAACAGGATTGCCAGGAAACTTAGGAATACCATTAAACAATTAAAGAAGAATTGATCCTCTTGCCGGTGGGCCATCGTACAAATCAAGCAGCTGAACTCAAGTTTTTCATCCAAAATACAACCCTATAAATATAATCTTTTTTTTTTCGTTTTCTTCTTTTAAGTAAAGTAATGTCCACCCATAAAATCTCATCCCGAATATTTCATTTTCCTTTCAGCTCAGCAGTCTTAAGATGTTATCATGCAATCAAATGTGATAAAAGCAAATGTTCAATTTCTTGATTTATTTACACAGAGAAATAACTACTAGTAGTGTTAAATTCCTTTATGAGATGATCAATTGGAAACAATAGAAAAAAGAAAGTTTGTCAACAAGCTAAATTGCAGGAAAATTGTTCATTATTAAATCCATCTACAATTCAATTTTAATTTCAAGTCCTTCTCATATAAATATCAGATAGAGTGAATTTCCATCCAGTTTCACAAATATAATATAAACAACTAATAAAGGAAAAGAAAACTAAAATAAAGATATAGGCTTTGACTAACTGCGGCAGCAAAGAACGTCTTGTCGCCAATCTCCGATAGCACAGTCATGGCCAGGGACTTGGAAAAGCCCTTTCAAAAACAAAAACCAGAGAGTGAAGATTAATTAACGCAAATCAAAATGATGAATCAGAATAAAAAAAAAAGAATGTCTAGATCGAATCTTTAATTTGAGTAATCAAAATTTATACTTGCACAAGCGAGCTCATGTTTGCAGAGAGAGATAGAGAGAGAGATGAAGAGGAACCCTAGATTTTCGCAGAAAGCAAAGACTGCTCTTCTTTTTTTCTTGTTCGCTGTTGGAAGATTGACTCTCTTCAGTCTTCCCCCCTCTCTCTCTCTCTCTCTCTCTCTCTCTCTCACTAAGTGATTTGAGCTCTGAGTTTGTGACTCGGGCTGAGCCGGCAGGATATCCAAATCAGCTGGCCAGAGCGACGACTCTATATAGCAATAGTACTACTATATTATTAACACAAAGTGTATAGTATAAATTTAATACTAATAAATAGTAATAAAAAGGCAAAAGGGTGATAGAAAGAGTGTTTGTTTTTTGGAGCGTGTGGGTCACTTCCTAGAATAAGGGAATCCTCCGGCAAATGGAAGAGATACGATTCGGTGGCGGGGCTTTTAGACGGCTATCTTTAATCTTTTAATGGCGTTAGGCTCACGCAAGTTTTTTATCGCGTAAAAAATGACTGAGATTCGCATTTTTGTTTCTATCCATGCTCACTTAATCAAATTATTTTTTAATAATTTTATAATTATTTAATTATAAAAAAATTATATAAAAGTTTATCATAAAAGTTATACTCATAAGTGATAGACTTCTAAAAAACTCTTAGCTGTAATTGAATAATTATAAGATTATTATATTTGAAAAATAATTATAAGTGATATGGTTTCAATTATTATAGTCTCAAAAATTCATTCATCATCCGAAATGTCCTCAAAATAAAGTTTTAGATCAATTTATTTTTATCAACATTTTAATGTTCTATAAATGCAATATATAACTTCTCCACTCAACTCAATCTTAAACCTTAGAGAAAAAAAGAAAAAAAGAAAGTGAAAATGCATTAATATGTTATAGGTATGATCTTTATGGATGATCTCATTCTACTAAATCTTATACTATAAGAGAAAAGAAATATCCTACTAGAGTACCCGTCCTAACATTCCACATCCCAATAAAAAGAAAACGAAATGGTTCGGTTGCAAAGTTGGGTGCTGAATGTCAAAGGAGAAGTTATGATGTTACGTCACTAGCCACCTTAATGAACGCTCAAAAGTTCATAGCTGTCCATACAGGAAATTGAAGCGGAAGGAACCAATAAAATATTATGAGTTTAACTTATATTTGGATGATTATAAAAAATTATTTTTTAGGTATTTAATAATTATATGACACTTTATTGATTTTAAAAGATATTAAGATTTTAAATATACATTCACCCTCATCAAATAATTTTTCTAGAAACAAAAAAAAAGGGTCTTTTATAACAAAATTTAGCCCTAAATTAAAATTTTTTTATTTTTTGAGGGTAAGTTTCAATCTATGTTATATTTATTATTGTAGGGTTTTTTTTGGCAACTATTGTTGTAGGGTTTAGTATAAATAAAAAAAAAAGTTTATGAATTAATAAGAATTGATTTGGTGTACATGTGTATAAAATAATTGTTGTATACCTTTTAAAAACTATGAGATGTCAAAATATTATTGGATGTCTAAAAAGTCACTTTTTAGGATTATCCTAATGTACGTTATATTCAAATATCATCCCTCCTTTCCTTATTATTTGATCACAATAACTGATCATCTTCGATTAAGAAAGTTAGTTAAATAACAAAATTTTATACAAATTTTATTTCACTTTTCAATTTTATCCTAAATCTATTTCAATCTCTCTCATTTTTATAAGTTAATAGTTGGCTTAATATACAACTACTACATTTAATGGTTCTTATAATTCCAAAGAATGGTAAGTTTGAAAATGAATAATTAATGCTTTATTGAAACCATAAAGGGACAAATAAAAAAGAACATTAGGTTGGTGTCAAATAATAAGGAACGGAGGGAGTGCCTATTTTGCAAATCTTTATACTCTCTCTGTTCCATTTTGTTTATCCATATTTCTTTTTAAAATCTCAATTTATTTGTTCTTTACTATAAATAAACAACCAATAAATTTTAATTATCAATTTTACCCTTATTTTTCTTTTATCACTATCACATTATTACACAGAACCCTAAAAATACTTACAAATATCAATGACAATAAAGTAATTCAACTTAAGTCAATTATTTTTTCTTAAATTTTGTGAAAGTCAATAGTGAACAAACATTAAAGGACCGGAGGGAGTATATGTTTACAAATACAAATCATCCAAATTATAATCAAATCCTCTCACCAAACAAAAATTATAATCAAATCCAATAATTAAAGGAAAATACTAAATGGTGCATCCATACACCATTTAAGATATCAAATATATAAAGTTTTTATATAATTAATTAATGCTTTACTTTTTTTCTTAAATTCAAAAAATACTACATTAAATAATAAGGATTTTCCTTAAATAAAAGTCAATTAAATTTAAAAGATACATAGATGCACCTGTTAACAAAATCGACAATTGAAAGCAAAAGAGCTTACTTTTATTTTACTAGTAATAATAATAATAATAATAATAACAAATAGAGGAGTTGAATGTAACCAAACAAAACATTAGATTACATCACATACGTTTTTTAATACTTATTGGGTAATAAATTAAACTTGTTATTTTGTCAATCAATGATAAAAAATACAGCTGTCAAACTTCAAAGTTATTTTTATCATTTCAAGTTTTCTTCTAAAGAACCATTTATGTTAAATTTCAATAAACCAAGTAATAATTTACTTGTTTCATCATTTACTTATTTGAGAAAGGAAATAATTTCAATATTTTTGTGGGTGAGAAGAAAGGAACTAATTTCTACAAAATTTTCATATCCATAATGTAATTGAAAAAGAAAATAAGAACATCCTGCAAGTCTCACGGCCTCATTGCGTACTTAATTGGGCTAGAAAGAGGCAGCCCAAGTTTGCAAAGAATGGTTGGGAATGGATGGACCTTGACCATAGTAGACAGACAGGCAGCCCAAACAAAAAATAACATACATGAGACATTTACCGGCTGCTTGCCTGCTTGCGGTAAGAAAATGAAAATATGCAAAATTTAATCAAAGATCAGTAAAGTGTTTGCTGAATATGTGCGTAAGAGTGAGCATTGTTCTTAGTTAAACAAACTCTTGTGCTTGACTCACAAGAGTTTCTGAGTTCTGATGCATAGGTGTTGAGCTTGCCTTACTATTTTTGATACCTTGTTCTCATCTTTTATTGGATAATAATTCAGAATTGAATACTACCATTTAATTATTGCCACACCAAAGTCCTAAATTTTTGGATTCTGGCTAGACATCAAACAGTCTCACTCACTCTCACATCTCTGTGCTCTGGCTTTAATTTGGAGCCTCCCTAGAAATGCCAACAAAGCTAGCCAGATCCTCAATGCAATAAGTTAATTGTCTGCTTTTCAGCTTTTGTAATTTTGTTTGTGGGTCTAGTCTCTGGGCTTCTTTTATCTTTTTTTTTTTTATAATTTTGAGTGGACAAAATTAATCTAACTAGATGCGCTGTTTGATTGCTCTGGACCAATGGTTAGTATTTAAAAATCCTCCACTATTTGGATCGTGTATTTATAAACTGATTAAAAAGGTCAAGTTTGGTTGTTGTCTTCAACCACTTAGCCCTTTACTCTTCAGTCTTCACCAGTCACCCGAACCCCATGCTCGAATCATTGCCAATTCACATGTGACCCCCCGTCCCCACCACCCATTTTCATTGCAGACGCTAAAGTTGCTTAATGCTTGAACTAAAATGATGCCCTCGCAATCATAGCCATAAAGAAAGGCACGAAAAAATTATCACAATTCATAAGCTAATCACACTATGAAATGTTTGGGAATTGCAAGTACAAAAGATCCCAACACTTCGAAATTCATTACACTTTGTTTTGTAGACCCCAACACTTTAGCTTCTAGCTATCAACTTCACGGACTTGATGAAGGTGAAGATACATGCATACATTCTGATAAAACACTGTGGTCCAACAGACCAGCAATGGATTCCTGTATATGGTCAAAAGAAAAGACAACCAAAAAAGCAATTGATAAATGGAGATTGGAGAAGTCCCGCCAGAGACAATGGAAACACCCTTTTTTTTCTTTTTCTTTTTCCCTTTTTTTTATGTTAGAAAAAGTTTAAGAGCATGTAGGTTATTTCATTTCTAATATTAGGATAAATCGTAAATCTTTTGAATATTTACCGATTTTAATTTTGTAAAACTTTTTAAATTTATAAATAACGTATCAAAAAGAGTATGTGGGAGTTCGAAACTTCGAATTGGGGTGTCTTATACCACTCAAACTCTTATCACTTTAATGAATCCCATTAACAAAAACACCCCTTCACGAGCTTGATAAAACCCTCTAAATCCTGCTTATTAACCGGGTAGTTTGGCTAAAAATCAACAGGGCACGGAAAGATAATGATCCCCTTGTCTTGCAGCCCCAACGAATAAATCACCTTGTAAAAAGAATCAAGCTTTGCATTGATAACATAAATACTACTGCTACCAACTTAACTTTTTCATTTTAGCTCGGTGAAATTATATATTAAGTTATTTTACTATACGAAAAGTGTAGATTTAATCTCTCTATTTTGATTTGATCAAATTAAGTCCATCTATTTTTATTGATTGTCAATTTTAATCTAATCACTAACTGTGTTAAATTTTTTCTGTTAATTATATTGACATAGCATTAACTTTGATAATGTGTACCTATAAAAAATATTAAAAAAATTATATGTGATTTTTTTTGTTATATTAAATACCTTTTGGTAGTGAATATGAAATCTCTTATAAAAAAATAAAATTAAACATTAAAAAAAATCTGTTTAAGGTGAAAGATATATTATATTGTAAAAAAAATCACGTGAAATTTTTTTAATATTTTTTAAAAACATATGTTTTCATAATCAACGTCACGTTAATGTAGATATTTAATACTGTTAGTGGTTGAAATAAAATTAACAATAAATAAAAGTAGAAGAATTCAATTTTATCAAATCAAAATATATGGACTAAATCTATACTTTATTTTTCTTTATAGCAATTGGACTAATCGACCAACGTGGGGTTTGATCAAGTGGTAAGTGACTTGTTCTAGCTTAAGCAGGTCTCAGTTTCGAGACCTTGCGTACGTAGCTGCCCCCGTTGGGAGACTCACCCACCATATCCAGGTGCACTACGCGAGTCGAATCCAGATTAATCAAAGCGAAACTCTGGATACTGAGTGAGAAACAAAAAAAATTGGACTAATCGCATAATTGCACCTTTTAACTCCCACTCAAGCCTCTAATTCCTGCTTATTAACCGGATCGTTTGGCTAAAAATCATCAGGCCACGGAAAGATAATGACCCCTTGTCTTGCAGCCCCAAAAAATAAATCACCTTGTAAAAAGAATCAAGCTTTGCATTGGTAACATAAATACTACCACTACCAACTCAACTTTTTTCATTTTAGCTCCCACTCAAAGCTTCTTCGTTCTCTACTCTCGATAAAACCCACCAAAGTTTCCCTCGTAGCTTCTTCATTCATTCTTCCCCTCTTGCTCAAAAAAATGGGGCTTTTCTTTTGTATTCTCTTCGCTGGTTTCTTTACAGCTCCATTTTTGGGCGACTCTCGAAGCTTACCGCAAAGCCCCCAACCCACCACGGTTCTCGACGTTGTGGAAGCTCTTGAGAAAACCAAAAATGTCCTCTCTTTTGACCCCACAAAGAAACCGGCATTTACCCCACTAGACCAAAGCCTCTCAGCGTGGTCTTCGTCTTCGTTTTCACTTCAGATTCACTCCAGAGCTTCCGTCCATAAAAGCTCCCACCTTGATTACAGAGCACTAACCTTATCCAGACTCGAGCGTGATTCAGCCCGAATTAAATCACTCACCACTAGGTTAGATCTGGCTGTCAATGGCATTTCTAAGTCGGATCTTAAACCGGTTGATAATGGGTTGGAGTTTAGCGCAGAGGATCTTGAAAGTCCGATTGTTTCGGGTTCGAATCAAGGAAGTGGTGAGTACTTTTCCCGAGTTGGTATTGGTAAACCAGTGAATCAAGTCTATATGGTACTCGACACAGGCAGTGACGTCAACTGGGTACAATGCGCTCCCTGTGCTGATTGTTACCAACAGACAGACCCAATTTTCGAGCCGGCTTCATCGTCTTCCTACTCGCCTCTAACTTGTGAAACTCAACAATGCAAGCACCTTGACACATCTGAATGTCGAAACGACACCTGCCTCTACGAGGTTTCCTATGGTGACGGCTCCTATACTGTAGGGGACTTTGTTACTGAAACCATCACCCTGGGGTCGTCCTCTGTCGATAATGTAGCCATTGGTTGTGGCCATAATAACGAAGGCTTGTTCATTGGGGCAGCTGGCTTGCTTGGTCTCGGCGGCGGAGCGCTTTCCTTCCCGTCACAGCTTAATGCAAGTAGTTTCTCTTATTGTCTTGTCGATCGTGACTCTGACTCAACATCGATTCTCGATTTCGGCTCGGCTCTCCCTCCTAACGCCATTACTGCTCCGTTACTCCGTAACCGCGAGCTAGACACGTTTTATTATCTTGGCTTAACCGGAATCAGTGTGGGTGGCGAGATGCTCCCGATTCCCGAGTCAGCATTCCAAATGGACGAGTCAGGTAACGGTGGGGTTATCATCGACTCCGGGACCGCCGTGACTCGGTTGCAAAGCGACACCTACGATGTCCTCCGTGACTCGTTCGTTAAAGGGACGCAGAACTTGAAGTCCGCTGAAAGCGTGGCCTTGTTCGACACGTGTTACGATTTGTCGAAGAAGAGCAGTGTCGATGTGCCAACGGTGTCGTTTCATTTCCCGGATGGAAAAGTTTTACCGTTACCGGCCAAGAATTACCTGATACCGGTGGACTCCGTGGGAACCTTCTGTTTCGCGTTTGCGCCAACACCTTCGTCGATATCAATCATCGGGAACGTGCAGCAGCAGGGAACACGTGTCGGTTTCGATCTCGGTAACTCCCTCGTAGGATTCGTGCCCAACAAATGTTAATTAAGGAGGACAGTAATAATTAAGCTTGTTTTTAACGTTTTGACCATTAGTGTACGGTTTTCACCTCGGTGAAACTGAAAAAGGAAAACTTTCATTACGCTTCGAAGAAAGGGAATCGGCGTGGGCCCATTTCATTTTCAATACAAAGTGCCCAGATTAGGGATGGGGTGGGATCAGGTAAGCAGTGGCATGTATAGTAAATTAAAGGAATGTAAGAGGAGAATAGTGGGAAGAAGAAGAAAAGAGTATTAAAATTTTAAAAGGTTGTTGATATTACCGTTACAATTTTGGCATTGGCACCAAGTGAGTACTATTATTGATTGTACTATTTAATAATAAGTAAATCAATTAAAAGAAAGATTCGCTACGATGCAAGGAAATTGAAAGGTGATATACCACGGCGTCTCCTGTCAGGTCTCAGTTGAATTAGACCCTTTTTTTTTGGACGATAATTTTATTTATTTATATTTATTTGTCCTTGCGTTGTGTAATGTATGGCACTAAAAAATTGCACAGTTCAATGGATTAGTCACCTCACGTGCACTTTCATGGCAGAATTTGACCTCTATTCTACGCAATATGCATGTTTAATCACGGGCTTTTTAGAAATAAGAGCAATAAAATAAACGGACACTGTGTCAACTTGTTCAAAGGATATAGTTCTTCTATCAATAAATTTTTGTTTTAGCTTGAAGGATTACATGCTTGATTTGCAAGAGTATAGTGCATTATTCAGGTTATTCGCTTTCTTTATAGCTAATTGGTCATTTTGACATAAATTCATTATTGACTGAATTCACAGGGATATTATTATTATTATTATAAGAATTCAAATGTATAATTCGATCGTCACAAATCACAGCACATTTCAAGTTTGAAGATGAAGAATGTTTTTTGCTTTCTGGTTTTTTAAGCATGAAAATCGAATAAAGAATTTGCTTAATGCTAGCCAAAATGCCAAAAGAAAATTCCTTCTTGGGCCTAAAACATGCCAACTTCTTGAATCTCAAGATTTCTAGAAACTGAAGTGGGCTTAACGCCGTAACCAACGATTGGAACTTGGACATAGTCCAAACATGATTTCAGATTCACCACAGTCCAAATTAAATTCCGAGGCTGAGCCCAAATTCATAGAAACAGGGAAATCAACATTCGAATGTCTCAAAAAGCAAGAACTTTTGAGCCCAAAGCAACATCACTCGGAGTCTGGCAGGCAACTGCCACTTTACCGCCATTTTTTTCTCTTGAGGGGAGACAACTTGTGACCATTTTACTTTCCAGCGAAAGGCTTATGAAATTGGATTCTGAAATACTAGTTTCTAAATAATTCTCATGATGAAAAGGGTCGACAGAGAGAATCTTAATCGTGCCGAGACATTGATTTGCTTAAACCCAAAAGAACAGGGGACATCTTGCAACCTGCAAGAACAGCTAAACTCAAACTGTAAAAAACAGTCAGGCAGGACCAGGAACAGAAGAACATCCCAGTTCAACAGGCCTGCATGTTGACGTTCACTTTTTAACTTTTAAGCACTTTTCCTTTTGATCGGAGCTTGGATCCTCTACTCTCTGGTGTACGGAGTGGGTGGCTTGTCCCCCTAGTAGCTGTAGCTCCGTGGCAACTGGAAGACAACGAAGTACCACGTGGCGCGAGCACAATCTCTGGTGCCTGGAATCCTATAAACTCTTTAAAGAGCACCTTTCGGTGGGACAAGGACAACCATGCGGATATAATTATGGATAAATATAATATCCGCATTTCTTCCAGCAACGACACAAACACAACTTCAAAGTTTGGAATCCGAAAATGAATATCCCCCGGCACTGGTATACACTGCGCGTGCAACACACTTGACACCAATTACGGTGTCGCCACCACAGCCTGCGCTGACTTATAGTAACGGTTGTCCCATTTTGGACGACGGTCCAATTCCATTTAAAAGTTTGAGAAGAAATTAACTGCTCGAAATAGTTGAAAATTTTTACTAAGTTATTATTCGTTGGTACAATAGATTCTATAATTTCATTGACATACCAAAACTTTAATTTTACTAGTATTTTTTTTTATTTTCTATTCAGTATCTAAAGTTTTACTCTGATTAATTCAAATTCGATCTTCATCACACATCTAGATACGATGGATAAATCTCTTAACAAAAACAGTCACGTACGTAAGGTCTCGATCTCCTAGAAATTGATAGTAAAGTTAAAAAAAGGAACAAAAGAAAGGATATGTGGAACAATCCATATCTCCAATTAATCAACAATTTCAACATCATAATTGAAGTGAGATTTGTTGGCCTAAAGAAAGTCCAGAAGCGCGTGGCCCCACTCCCAATCAAATCCCACGACGCTAACAGTAACGGGTAACAACAACAAACTGGCGAAATCACCCACCAAACTTTCTCATGCTTCCACTTCTTAACCGTCTTTGTGTTTCAGTTATGAGTTAATTATATTTAATACCATTAATAATCCCTCTAACCTTCCCAAAATTTTCCCTTTCTTCTACAGTTCTACTCAGAATTCTTCTAAAGAAACCCTAATCCATCAACTCCATTGACCTTTCCTCTTTTCGCAGTAATTATCCATTATCCTTCTTCTTCACGTTTGTTTGTTTGGTTTGTCTCCTTTTTCCTTTTTTTAATCCTTTCAACTTTGACAAATCTTCATTTTGATTAAAAAAAAAAAAACTTTGCTTCAACCTTTTAGAATTGACTGGAAACAGGAACAAAAGGCAATGCTTTGATCCGACTGAGCAAAGTTGAGTCCTCCCTCTCGCTATCTCCTCCATGAGCGACTCCAACATCTCTTCCTCTTCCTCTGATTCTGCTTCCCTCGCCACCGTCGATCCGGTAATTCACTGCTAAATCACTCTCCTACCATTTTTTTTTCTATTTCATTTCTAGTCAAATTACCATCCTTAGTCAAGCATTCAACATTTTTTCTTTTTGCCCTCAAGTTCCAACTTATATTCCCTGTTGACTCCCATTTTGCTCTAGTAAACTAATAATCTGAATTTCCAAGCATTTTTTTTTTATGAATATGATCACGATCTTCAATCTTTCAGTTGCATTGTCTTCTTCTCCTTAAGATTACTCCTTTGGTTTTGTTTTTGGTTTTTGATATTTGATTTATAGTACTAAAGTAAGTAATGGTTTATGCGGTTAAATTTTCACGTTTGATTTTAAAGCTGCAACCTTTTTATGAATTGATTGCTAATTTTACTCTGTATTTAATTAAAAAAGTGATTAATTTATGCATTATCATCAGTTTTAACTAACCAGTATTAGCCCGTGATTGTTAATATTTATTTACGTGCGCTTAAAAAAAAGTCAATGGCAACTGATCAACATTTTTTAAAAAAAAATTATTGTTTTTCTCAGAATGGAGGGGGTCAGAGAATTATAGATGGCGGGCAAACGTTTTCTCCGGAGTTGCGTCATTGGCGTGATGTTTTCTGGTTAGCGATATTTATAATTCATTTGATTGGGTTAGGATTTGTGCTCGCGGTTCTTGGACTCAATAGGTTTAAGAAATCAGATAGGCTAAACATTGATAGATATACAAATCGAGTTTGGGAGAATTATAATGGATTGACGGAGAATTACTGGCCCAAGTATGCTGTTGCCGGTGGAATTGGGACCGTTCTTGGGTGGACTTGGTTGTTGTTGCTTGGTTCTCGTGCCAGCCAAATGATGAAGGTTTCGGTTCACATTTTGACAACATACCTCGCAGTGATTAGTGTTTTATGCTTTTGGTGCGAACAGATTTTTTGGGGTGTGGCATTTGCAACTGGTGCTGCACTGCAGTTCTTGTATGTTATATCGGTTATAGACAGGTATGAACTTGGATGAAATTGGTTCTTTTGTTGGTGGTGATGATGAAACATGCCATTTAGGAATTATTCATCAATAGATGTTGCAAAAAGATAAGCAGAACAGGTTGAACAGATTGCTAACCACTAATTGGGTTCCACTGCCTTAACTATAAACTACAACTTCTTTTTTTTTGGGTGCCAATTAAATTATAACTTTTAATGCGCCTTTATCTGTTATATCTCTCTTCGAATTTTCTTTTGTTTATTGAAAGATTATATACCCTTTTTGGCCAATTGAATAAATTGATTGATTTTCAGTTGTAAGTGACATTGGAGTGAGGGAACTTGATGGTTCTACTGAGGTATGAAACACTATTTTTGAGAATTGAGAAGTTCAAGTTTTGGTTTTGGTAGCTTATATGGAGACCAAGAAGGTACTTGTATGCCTTGGTTTCTAAGGTTGAGATGCCTATAACAGAAAGTGGAGAAGGGTCAATGAATGGAGTCAGCACATGCTATATCAACCCAATCAGAATCAGTTTACAATTTTATATGTTTATAAGATTGCTTCCTCGATTTATCCATTCCATTCATGATTCAACAACTTTCCCATGAATATACTAGTATCTTCCCTGGAGTCATAATACTGGGGAGATTGTACATATTCTTATATTATGTCAAGGCATATATTTCTGTTCATTGCAACAGGGTTAGGAGTGCATAGTTCTGGAATAATTGGATCCTTTGCATTCCACCTTGACAAGGCTTTTATTTTTTCCATTCAACAGACTTCCGTTTACCATGCTAGTCTTGCAAAAAGCAGTAAAGATGGTATGGAGTCTTCCTGAAGTTATGAGAGTAGCCTATGCATTTACGGTAGTTATGCTTTTATGGATGGGCATATGGTCCTTCGGAGCAGCTGGTGTTGTGGCTTCAAGCAGGGGTGACCTAGGACGGTGGTGGCTTCTTGTGGTGAGCTGGCAAGTTTTGCCCTTTTTCCATTGCTGTTACTGCAATAAAAGTTGCAGGATACTGCCATCAGAATATGGTCAATTAAGTGGTAATAAAACTAGTTATGATGCCATTTATGCTTGCAGGTTCTCTCTGTAAGCTTATTTTGGACTGGTGCTGTCCTCTGTAATACTGTACATGTTATAGTTTCTGGTCTGGTGTTTCTTGTTCTTATTCATGGTGGCCGAAATGCTTCATCAATGCCTCCAAACTCATTGACAAAATCTCTAAGATATGCTGTGACAACATCTTTCGGAAGCATTTGCTATGGATCACTTTTTACAGCGGCTATTCGAACTCTGAGGTGGGAGGTAAGTCTCCTGCAGTTGCTTTTCCTAAGTGGTACACTACTTTTGTTTTAAGGTTAAATGCTTTTTGTTTTCAGTTTTTAACTTTGCAATGCATTTTTAGATCAGGGGATTCCGGTCAAAGATTGGCAATAATGAGTGCTTGCTGTGCTGTGTTGATTTTTTGTTTCAACTTGTGGAGACCCTTGTTCGATTTTTCAACAAGTATGCTTATGTCCAGGTAATATGCAATCGGCATTTCTATTGTTCATCTCTCAAATGAACTCTTACAGGAAAATTTATTCTTCAGAGCACATGAATCAACATCACATCCATGACGATCCTGAAAAACAGAATCTGGTAGAGAAATTGTTAGCCTTTTTAACCTAGCATCTTGCAGTGGCAGGTCTTTATTATTCACTGTTGTTTTCATTTTAAATGAACACTCTTTGGCTTATCATTGCATTGTCTGTCATTAATATTTATGTATATTTCTAAAGCAACCCTAATTCCTCATGAATGAATTCTCTTAGCCTCTTTTGTGTAGCTTGTCCTCAAGTTGCTGCTACTTACAAAACTCTGTTAAGTATATTGGTTCTGCTGAAGTATGAGGTTACACTCATTTTACAGATCTCAGGAAATAATGTATCCTGTATATATTTACGTACTGCTTTCTTTGCAAAGACTTGTTTGAAAATGCACACTGATGAAGAAAGCCATAATTGCACATTTATGGACATGAAAGATAAATGTTAACAAGTTTATGTGGGTTGGTGAAACAGTAAACATGAAAATTTCAATGCTTCAGACTTTCTGACAGCAGACATGAATCTTAGGACACATCAATATAGTGACTTGGACAGTGTTAATTCGAGTGAGGGGTTTCTAAGAGTTTCTCACATATGTCCATTTTTCGGATGCTGAGGAAGAGTTTTTTTTCCCCCTTCTGTCAGTATGATGGTGGATGGCATGTTTAGCCATGAAGAAAACTTATTTTTTAAACTTGAACAATTGACTTCTTGCGTTTACTCATCTATAGGGCTCTTCTATTATAAATTTTTATAATATTGCATAAATATAGTGTGGTTTTGCATGCTCTGTTCCTACCAGATAGCTGTTTATGGCAAAGGTTTTAACCGATCCGCAAGGGATGCCTGGGAGTTATTCCAGTCAACTGGAGTTGAAGCCCTAGTTGCCTATGATTGTTCTGGTGCTGTTCTGCTGATGGGTACTGTTTTGGGTGGGCTTATCACTGGAACTTGTGCTGGTGTCTGGACATGGATTACTTGGAGGGACAGGGTGATCATGGTGGGGTCCACAGCAATGTTAATGGGAATGGTCTTGGTTAGTGTATTTTCTGTTTTCCACTATGCTTATTCCTATTGCTGATTGATTAGAAATTCTGGTTGCCTAGTTTGTTTTAGGCTTCATGTGTAGTGAAAAATACACTAGCTCTTTGGACCTTTGACCTTTAGTTTTGACCACATTACTGCTAATAATCTTTGTGATCAGACTTAATGTCCGCTTCTTTTCTCGTTCAAACATTAAATTGTGGAAACTGCTTGCCCCAGGTGGGACTCGCAATGGTCGTTGTGGAAAGTGCTGTTACATCTATATACATCTGTTATGCGGAAGATCCCTCCTTGATTCAAAGATGGGATCCTCAGTTCTTTAACCAATTGTCAGAAACACTGCACCAGCGTCTTCAACATAGGAGTGCGCGAGCCAGGGAAGAATGGACTCACAACCAGCTCGATGGCCACATGCAAGATACATACCCTCTTTGAAAATTTTACCTATATCAATTATTAACCAAAATGTCAAGTGTAATTCATACCCCTTAAATTACTCTTCTAGGTATAAATGACTTCGTTAATTAATAGGACTTGCCCTGTTTTTTTTCAGTCTTTGTTACAAGTTACAGCAGGTAATTGGATTTTGTAGATGAATGCTTCTGTTGTATGGAGATGAATGTACATTTCAGAAGTGTAATAAAAATGCAAAAGAAGTTATTTCTTGATGGTGACTTGGGCTCGGCTGGTTTCCAGGACTAGTCAAAATGTCATGGCTATTGGGAGGGACCAACTTGGAATTGGATTGGGATGCGCAAATAGTTGAGTAGCTGGCAGAACCCTGGATTATGAAATATTGGGCCTGAAACAGAAACTCACCCTTTGCATTCTTCAATTGAATTCTGATGGTCCATGCCTAAAAAGATTGAGACTAATAATACACCTATACCTGGTGGCAATATGTTGATCGATGGTTGGTTGCAGCCTTGCAGGTGAGCTTCTGAGAAACGGATTCAAGTTTAGTAATCATTCAGACAGATCTGCCTTGATAGGTGGTATGCTCAAGCAACTAATGCAAGCAAGTTCCATTCCTTTGCTTTTACGTGTCTTCATTTTGTTGTACAATTGAGGGGTGTCGTTCCTTTTACCGTCAGCCTTAAACTTTTTGCATTTACACTGAAAAAGGTTTAAAATCTGATAACTACCCTGTAAATGGACGTTTTAACTATTGAAGTAACTTAATTTCATTAAGGTATTGCTTGTAATTAGATATTCCTAAGAGGAATAGAAAGATTGGGAAAGGAAAAAGGAAATGCGGCAGCAATCCTAAATGCTGCGGGCAAAGAGAGAACAAATTAGAGGTGCTGCATGGACCTGGAGCCTGAACGGGACTGGAGGGGAGCTCGAGGGGATTTATAAAAAGGCAAGGCAGCTAAATTCTAAACAACGAACGAGGGAGTGAGAAGACAGCTCCCCATTCTCACGTGACATCATATCCAGGCATCCAAGATTTAAAGGAAATAAAAGGCCAATCCCATTTCTTGCTTTTTTCGCTTTTTTCCTTACCGTTCGAAGTCTAGTCTAGTCTCCCTTCCTACGTAATACTCCTACTATTCTACTGCTACTGCAAATTGCAAAACTATAAACCCATAAACAAAACAAAACAAAACACCCGGAAAAAAAAAAAGAAAGAAGCATTGGATGGGCAGAGCCCAGAGAAACCCTGGCACGTCATAACTGTACGATTGCCGTATCAAATGCGTCATAATATCTTTTTCTCTGTCAGATATCTCTCCATTAATCAAACTCATTATTACATTTATTACGCATATTTATTTTTTTAGGGTACAGGCATTTATATACTTACTTGTAAATATATACTACTACTAGTAAACTTATTTTAAAGCCGGCCCACACAAGAAAGCAAATTCTGTATTTATGAAAAACAATAAATTTAGCCTGCTCGCCTCTGCTAGTCTGCTTCTGCTTCTGCTCTTTTATTTAAAGAATCTGCCCCCCTTGCCTTCCCTCGGCTCTCTAAGTCCCTTCCTTCATCCTTGCGGTTGCTTTCAAGCAAACCCCTTATTTTAAATGAATTGAAATGAAATGAATCCTGAAAGAGATTCTCTCTCGATAAAGTTCATGTCTCTCTTCTTTTTTTATTTTTTACATATTTTTGTCTTCCTTTTTAGTATAGTAAATAAATATAAGTATATCAATATGTACTGCTATTGAGGGATTAAATTATATGGATGACATCTCATCACCATCACATCATCAAGCCGCGCAGACACTCTTCCCCAGGGATATTAAGAGTCTACGTGTAACAGAGCATCATAATTTTATTATTGAGTTGAGAGAGATAACAAGAAACAAGAAATGAGAGAAAGGAAAAAAAAAAAAAGGGGGAAGAGAAGGAATCATATCAAAGCTAGTAGGAGGAGTAGCTGTTTTGAGGCCTACTAGTAAAACGGGCAGTAGCAGTATCCTTCTCTTCTCTCCTGCTTCCTGTAGAGCGAGCCATATACTATGGGAGAAAACTTGAAAGAAAGAAAGAATCATTTCATTTCTTTGGCTTTCAGCTCTGTGAGAGAGAGAGAGAGAGAGAGAGAGAGCGAGACAAAGATAACAGAGAGAGGGATCGATTGAAGTGAGAGAGAAGACAAGGGTTGGGGTTTTCTCGTCTTGGGGAGTGGGCTCTTTGCTACTCACTCGCCTCTGCAGAGCGTGCATATATATCGAAAGTATGGTCACAACATCAAGCAAATCCATTATTATCATGCATTTCATGCATGTTGTTAAAGGAACTTAATGATTAATGTACTTTGGATGCATCATACCGTGTACCCTTTCTCAAATACCGTAAGAATAAGCTGAAACGTTTCACTAATATGGAAAAAGAGAACAACTGTTCGGAAAAAAAAAACTTAAATCATGTTTCTCAGTTCTTCTACATGCTCTGCTAAATTTAATTCCAACATCAATGGGACCCATTCCTTAGCACTTGCTATGAGCATTTAGTGGTTTGACGTTTGAGTCTCGGAGATCACCATTCACCGACGTTTGAGTCTCGGGCTTTGCCCGACTGGCTCATATCCCCACTCTTAAGAGGTTAATCTTGCGGCTGCTGGATCAAGGATTATTCCTATTGCCAGACCAAAAGGAATCTACATGCATGAATGCCATTTAATCATGATGATTTAATTCACCATGCCGTAACTTATGAACATGCAGTAAGATTTACCATGTGTTGTCCAATTTGGGATCATAGACATGTTGATGAGAAGCTCATCTTTTTCGTGCATTTTGTATTTTTCATTATACATAGTAAATCTTTCATCATTATTCCTTTTCATCATACATAGGAAATATTTCATCGTAATAGTATCATATTATTATTTATTACTTTTCAATTAGTAATAAAAATGTAGGACGCAATTGTATTAGTATGTCTTTTACTCTTGTTTCTTGCATGATGATGTTGACAGGGATTTTAATGCGAATTTTGTCTCCTAAAATCTAAAGGTGAAATAAGTGTATTTTTCACTGGGAGAATAAAATAAAATGATAAAATGCTCACATCAATTCAACATTTCACTATGAATGAAAGTTTCTCTCTCTAATGGGCGTTGGGCTGTTGGCAATGCAGGTGAAGTGAACACAAAGTTAGAAGCTTTATCAATGGAATGGAGCATTAAAAAAAGAAACTCTTTTTGCGTTGGATTTTCAGCCTTTTTAAGTTTCTAAGCAGAGCATCAAATGAACTGAATTTGAGACAGATAGTGCTGCTAAATCTATTGGCATGCAAAAAAAGGGTACAATGTAATGGCAGAGCAGAGAGCAAAAACAATAGAAAGTTGACAGTAAAGAAGTTAAAGAGAGGGGGAAGGGGGACTGGGAGAGTGAAGCAGACGCACAGCCACGAGAGAATGAGGGAGAGAAACAGTGTGGGATTTTTTTTTTATTGGGAAACTAAAATCCCGACTCTGAACGCAATATACTAAAAAAGCCTGATGTGTTTCTCAAAACCCATATAAACAAAACTTAAGGACCCGTACTGATACGCAATCCCTTCCTCCATTAAAGATATCCTTCCTTCTCCGAAGGATTTTCTGTCTCTTTCTCTCTTTCTCTCTTTTTCCCTTCCTTTCTTTCTTAGGAATGCAACTGACTCTCACTTTTATAGGAAAAGGTGGAAACAATGCAGAGCTTCAAAGCTGCAACTCCTACTAACCCAGACATGTTTTGCCACTCTTCTTTTTTTCTCAGGTGTTGCTCAGTTTTACTCTCTCATTAAGAGTTCATTTTGGCTTTTTGGTTTTTGTTTAAAGTGCATGTCTTTGATCGCAAGGCAATGGTTCTACTTTAAAAGATAAAAAGAACGAAAGCTGTTAGCTGGCTGTTGTTTCTGTTGTAGTACAAAGAAAGAAACATGCTTTTATTCTGACTCTCTCGGGTGTCTCTGTTTTTATTGGAAAACAGAGGAGACGATTGTAATAGCCGTAACCAGACGCGTTTCTCGGATCTTGGAGAGCTTGATCATCCCGCTGCTGCTTTTCATCACGATGATGCTGTTGATTTAAGTCCAAGTAATCTCGTCTGCTGCTTTTTAGTTTCTTTCCTCAACAACTCTCTGGCTTTCAGTTCGTCTAACTACTTTCTCTGGTTATAAAATTCCTTGTAGGCTCCATTTTTAGTTTAAAATCCAGCAATGTTGCTGTTGTTGCTAATAGCTTGCACTATGGAGCCTTGAACACGGTACTCAACCTCCCACCGACCTCTCTCTTTGTGGATAAGAGGCATATCATAAGCCTTTCTTTATATATTTTGCGTAGTTTTTGATGCTGTATGGGAATGGTTTTGTTTTGGTGCAGAGCATTGGGGCAACAGAGATAGTTTCAACTGGAACGGGGTGTTTGGACACAGGGCAGTTCATATACCAGAAAGGGACAACATTTGGTGCCTCGTTGGGAAATGGTCATATTGAAAACTGGGGTGATTCTGGCCTTGCTGATAATAGCCAACAGACTGACACTTCTACTGATGTAGACACTGACGATAAAAACCAGGTTTTGTCTCTGTTTGGCTTATGTCATTGCTATTCTTTTACGCTTTTCTTGCCTGTGTTGTTGGCTTGTTGCAACAGGAACACCATTAGGCTAGAAATTTGCATTGTCCTTATGATCATCTTTTAAATTGATTTTGCAAAGTTTTGCTGGCTGACATTTACCGTTGTTAGCGGCCTAGAGAAATTTTATAGACGAATTTTGCAGATCTTATTATAATTGTATGACAATTAGTTTGATAGTGAAATTATAGCTTAAATCTGACTCCCCTTAAGGTGCTAATTTATAAGTATCATTTGCCTTTGGTGTGATGTTATTAACTTATGATTATGGTTATTAATGGTGTTATAGCTTCGTGGAGTTCAACATGGAGCTATTATTACAGTGGATTCTGTGGATCAGTCCAAGCCAAAAAATGGTGACCAAAAGGTTCTTATCATTGTTGAAATTGTCTTTTTTTTTCTCCTTTTCTTTTGGCCAAAAGGAAAATGACATTATTGAAGTTGTTGTGGAATCCGTTTTTATATTTGGAAGCTAACCGCTAACCAGGTGGTTTCGTTGCTTACCGTTGTTCAGACACTTCGTAGGCTGGCTCAGAATCGAGAAGCTGCAAGGAAAAGTAGATTGAGGAAGAAAGTAATGTGTATATCGCTCATTTATATTAAGTTTTTCTTGGTCTGTTGTGGATAAATGGAATTCGTGGGCTCTTGCCGATGTCCTGTCTTTTCCATGTTTTCTCCAACTTTGAGTACTTTTAATTGATCTGATAGGCCTTGAATTGTTACTCTGTAGTGATTAACCTTCTGCAATCTGTATGTTAAGGATTTTCTATCAGGTGGTCAGTACTAGACAGTTGAAAATTTGATGTCTTATTCATGTCTGAGAAATGTTAGGATGCTGTGCATGGAGTTTTGGTGCTTTTTTTGTGCATTAGGTCTGGAAGCAAGGTCAACCGTGAAGTGCATTGCTATGTGTAAAGTATTCAAAGCAGAAACCAAGTGGCATTCTAAGTGATAGTTCTGATGTATCTTTTGCTGAAAATGTTCAATACCACACCCGAAATAAACATGCTAGTATTGCAGGCCAACCGAGATGGTTGAGTATGCACCCCAACAAAAAGTACTCTGCATCAATTGCAAGAATATTGTTCTTCTGTATGATTATATGATGGATTTCTTCATCTACTGTCTGAGTGTTTGTTTTATGTCTTACTCGGTTATAGTGTCTTAGCAAAGGAAAGGAAGAAGTGTGTTGGTTCCCTAACCTCTTATCAATTGCTTCCAGTCTTTTTCTAATGCATGACTCTAGTGATGTCTGTGGGAATGTACCAGCACTTGTTTCATTTCCTCTGATTATCATTTATTTGTTGTTTTCCCTTCTGGTATATATAAATATTGGTCATCTGCTGTCCTTCTGTTGTCATAAGTTGATCAATGAAGCATGCTTGGATCATTTATAGGTTTTGGTTTTTGGATAGGCATATGTCCAGCAACTTGAGAATAGTCGACTTAGGCTTACGCAACTAGAGCAAGAGCTTCAAAAGGCTAGACAGCAGGTATGAGAATCAATTCTGTTCATTGGGGGGCTCAAGGGAGGGAGTTAAAATCTCCAGTTCTTTATGCACTTCATTTTGCTCTCATCTTTTGTTTTGATCCAATGCAATAGACTCAAAGGACATCATATTCTTATTGGTATATAAACCAAAATTTTGTTCCTCATTCGCTTTATGCTCTGATGCAGGGTATGTTTATTGCGTCTGGACTTTCTGGGGACCATGGCCATTCGGTTTCTGGAAATGGTGAGTAAAACTAATATATCGTTTTGGCCAAAAGCTTATTGTGTTATCTAGGTTCTCATTTACACCGCTAAAAGCTAGGTAGAGATATAGAATTTATTCATCTTTATTATGTAAAAGATGATTTCCGCACATTGTCTAATCCTTGTGCTTCCAGGGGCCCTGGCCTTTGACGTCGATTATGCTCACTGGCTTGATGAACATCAACGGCTGATAAATGACTTAAGATCAGCTGTAAATTCTCATATGGGAGATAATGAATTGCGTATTCTTGTTGAGGGTGTGATGTCACATTATGATGAGATTTTCAGGCTAAAAAGCATCGGTGCTAAGGCAGATGTATTCCACATGCTTTCTGGCATGTGGAAAACACCTGCCGAGAGATGTTTTATGTGGTTGGGAGGATTTCGTTCATCTGAATTTCTCAAGGTGCTTTACTGTTTGATACTTTCACTCAATTATCGAACTAAACCCTTGGATTTTGTTAATCTGTTTGGTTGACGGACTCTTTCATCTTCTAACTTTAGATCCTTGGAAACCACCTTGAGCCTTTGACAGACCAACAATTAATGGGCATATGTAATCTGCAGCAGTCCTCCCAACAGGCTGAAGATGCCTTATCACAAGGGATGGAAGCTTTGCAACAATCTCTAGTTGACACCCTTTCATCTGCATGTTTGGGTCCTACCGGTTCTGGAAATGTTGCAGACTATATGGGCCAGATGGCTATTGCAATGGGCAAGCTTGCCACATTGGAAAACTTCCTTCACCAGGTAATTAACTTTTACCTCATCAATGTCAAGTACCATGGGGGTGAATGCTTATCAGGGTTTTCAAAACTGTCTCTTCAATTCGCAGGCTGACCTTTTGAGACAGCAAACTCTGCAACAACTGCATCGAATTTTGACCACTCGCCAAGCAGCCCGTGCCCTGCTAGTTATTAGTGATTATACTTCTCGGCTCCGGGCGCTTAGCTCTTTATGGTTAGCCCGCCCTAGAAACTGACATTCATTCATGCCATGAAGCTCTGGTTTATTCCATTAATGCTGTTCACAGAATAGTACAGCAAATTTCTCTATCATTGGGAACCCATTTTGAAGGTTAAGGCATAATGCGCAATGTCACGAGATTCCTTAAGGTTGTTGCTGTGGTTGTAATTTTGTCAGCAATCATTGGAAAAATTCTCTGCCTTTTGGCCCAAGAAATGACCTATTTAGAAGATCAGCTCTGTATATTAAGTAGGATCTGGGCATGTATTCTGATTGTCAGTAGTAATCTCACATGTAAGGCATAGCCTCCAAGACTTCGATGTTGGCAGTAATCACCTAAATGCAATGCTAACTTAGAGATAGTTCAATGCTTGAAAGCATTTAAAGATAAAAGATATACTAATAACGTGTAAGTTGTCCTGTTTTGCCTGCAACTGAAATCATGTCAATCTTTCAAATCAGAATGGACAAGTACTTGGCTGTCTGTCTATATTTACATTTTGTACTAATGTTCTGGTTGTGTAAAAGCTCCTATTACAAATTCGAAGAGGACAAATTTATTTACAGCTTCTTATTTATAATGAATAAGATATATGAACCTTAAAATACAATTTCCAGCCTGTTAAGCCGGAAATAGATTCTGCTTGTTCATGATTGTTGGGCTTCCACCTGCCTGTACACTTTTCTCTTGTTCATCCTTCCTGCCAGGTACCAAGTCAATGTAAGTCAATCGCAGAAACAGTTCATTTTGATACCAAAACTTGGCAGAAGAGAGAAGACAAGGGGTGTGCTTGAAATAAAACTTTGCCCTTTTGATGTAGAAATCAACGTACCTGGCCTATGGCGTCTTCTGGATTTGGCGACGTGAGGGATGAACACACCGGTTCCATTGCTGCTTCTCCAGAGATTTGCAAGCCAAGTTGGTACGGAGTTTGTGTTCTCGCTGTCCCATGAGCTGAAATAGCTTCCATATTGGAACGAAGAAGAGAGGTTGCCAACTGCTCTGCTTGATCCTGGCTTGGTTGCGCTGACAGAGGGGTAAATTTTAGTTTCTCGATGATCATCATCATCTGCTGTCAAAAGTAGAATCTGCCTTCTAATCTCAGCATAGAAAACATCATCTTCATATTCATAACTGGGTTCTCTGTTCATTTTCATGTCCGTGGTAGGCTGAAGGCTGAGGTACTAGAATTCCGTAAGAAAACTTTGGCACAGGGAAAAGCTTGGCTTCCATATGACAAGTTTTGGGCAATTTATTATAGGAGAATCTGGAGTACAAATTACTTAATTTAGAGTCAATGTTACTGGTCCAACCTAAGTAACCTGGTGGCTGAATTGTCTCCAGATGGATCTTAATCGCAAGGAATGTGCCTATTTTTGGACATTAGTTGATGTTCGTGTCTTAATTGGTTTTAATTTAATATATTAAATGAAAAAAGAGGACTGGTTTGTTGAACCAAGTGGATTAGAATGACTTAGACCTTTACTTTTCTAGCACTTCACTTTCAAGAGCATTCAATTTTGACTAAGAAAATGATACAAGTTCGTGGAATCTTCTATCTTTTTTATTGCTTAAAACGGAGATAAAGAATGATTAGGGGCATCAAAATCTCGGCCGGTTGACTGCTATATCTAGCAGATATGTACCTTATCAGTTGAGTGGTTAGACCATAAAAGCAGGTATACTCGGAAGGGGAAGTTGATCAAACCCCTAGCAACCAACCCCTTCTTCGATTTGGAATTTTTGAGATTCTAAAGTTTCTCAAGAGTTGGACTCGTCACTTTACTCCATTTACCACAGCCACAAGTAGTCATTCTGTTGCATGAAAGCATGGCCATACAACGCGTTTTCAATTATAACAAAATATGAAAAAAAAAGTTAGAAAAGCATATTTAAAACATCTTAACATCTTCAAGTCAAAATCTTTTGATAAGAAAAGGTAGAAAACGAATATAATAATTAAATTAAACTACATTGAAGTTGATTCAAGTTAACATGAAATTGAAAAATAATTAAATTGTTTTTTTAAGATATTATAGTAATAAACAATTATGATAGAAGTAAAATTAGTTAATTAAAAATAAATAAATAGTTTTAATTTAGCTCAATAATATCAATGTCATTTTTAAAATATGTTAGAAAAGAAATGATATTTTAAGTGATTCAAAAATGTTACAACATTTATACTTATATATTATCTATCTATCTATCTATATATATATATATATATATATATACTACTTCTGTCTCAAAATAATTGTCACGTTTGAGAGTTTTTCTTGTTCTAAAATATTTGTCACTTTTACAAAATTAATGTAATATTATTGTAGTTTTCTAAAATTACCTTTATCATTAAATACATGTCTCCTCTATTTTCTTGCTTTGACTATAAGTGAGAGAAAAATTAAATAAGGGGTAATATAGGAAAGTAAATGAAAAATGCATAAAATTTAACAAAAAAAACTACTTTTCTTGGTCTTGTAAAACAGTTAAAAGTGGAACAGATGGAGTATATTATCAGGTTGCATTACCCATATTGGGAGAAATGATCGACTAGCTAGGCATTTTCAACCCAATCAATTCTATGTTATTAGATAACAATATTTGTATTTGCATTTTAAATTTTTTAACTTTAGTTTATTTTTTATTCTAATAACTTAATTTTAAGGATTAAAATATCAGTAATGAGAAATTGTATGTTTCCCAAAATATCCAACTTGGAAGTAATGATAAAATAACAATTTGGTGCTGATTCCATGTACCATTTTAGGATACCAACCAAGCTAGCATGCGATCATTGAACCAAAATTAATGCCCTTATATTTTTTATAGGCAATGCTCTTGTGTTTAGGTGAGTAACGTCTTTATTTAATTAATTGAAACCCAAAAAATGGCGTCGGTAACGTTTGTGAATTGTGATTGTGTGATCAATATCTTCAAAATTTTAGTTCAAACCAAATTAGGTTATCCATCTTAATTAAATTTGTTGATCCACCATTTTTTTATAAAAGAAAAGTTGTATTTGGATATCTTATTTTTCTTTGTTAGAAAGAAAAAAGCATCTTCCTTCTTGTTGTTGTTTGTTTTTTTCAGGTGGGACTGGTTTACAAGAGATTGCTTGAAACAAAGTTGAATTAAATCCCATAAAAATTAGAAACCTTATACTCCACACACCGCATCCAATCTATCTTGAAGCTCCATAGGTGATTCCGAAAGATCATTTTTTTAACTGACATCCTGATTTTAGTTAAACCATGAGCACATAAATTACCTTCCCCTTAGAGTGTGAGTAAACCTACAAGAACCCCCCACGACGTCGTACTGTTTAAAAAACTGAACTTAGTACATGACCTTTAAGCTTTAACCTGCTGGAATATTTTAGCCCAATAAAACATATATAATCTACATAATATTAAATCTATCCCTAAAAAAGTTCAACTATAGTATCCACCTCATCACTTTTCTTTTTTTATTTATTAATTTTTTTATTTTTTCATTTATTAAATATAAATTTTTTAATAAAATTATTTTTTTAACTTAAACATGGAATTTACACCATTCAATGCCTCTCACTTTTCTCTTTTTTCATTTATTTAATATGAATTTTTTTCCTTTATAAAATTAATTTTTTTAATTTAAACATTGAATGATATCTCATATGATCTTATATCTACACATCTATACATCTATACATACTTTTAATGTTATCCTTGAAAAGCTCTCTTTAAGTCATCTACATCATCATTTATTTATTTATTTATTATTTCTTAGATATATAAATCTTTTGAATTTTTTAAATTAATTATTTTTAATAAAAATATTAAATTTAACTCATTTAACATATCTCATCAAATTTAACTTTTGGGATTACTTAGAGACACTGAAATTTTTTTTAACTATTGGTTTTCAAAATAATCTACATATTTTTTTTTCAAAAATATATTTTTGGGTTACAATTTTCAAAAATATTTACCATCTATATACATCTAATACATACATCCTTTTATGTATATATAAGTTTTTATGATTTTTTTTAAAATTTTTGAAAAAAAAGGTTTATAATCTCTTAAATTTCTTTACATGTTTTGTTATAAATTTCATAATAAAAGTTTTTTTATTCTCTCAATTATTAACTTATCTACATCTATACCTTCATATATAAAAAAGGAAGTGCAGGGGATTACTTTGTGAAAATTTGGGCCATTTGTCAGCCCTTGATTGGCTGGCTTCTTTTTTCTTTTCTTCTTCTCATGCCTAAAACGACGTAGTTTTGGAAGATAAAAGAGAGAAAATATAAAAGATCAGAAGAAGCATCAAGAATATGGTGGTAGGTACGCTCTCTCCTCTCTTTCTATCCCATCGGGTTTCTCTTCTCCTTTTTCTCCTCTTCTCTTCCTTCAATTTTCCTTTCCTTTATTTTTCATATCCTCATGTTGATTGTTTGTCTTCTTTTTTTTTTTTTCAAGTTATGGGTTTTATAAATCATTTAATCTATTATTGATTGCTTATTAGTTTTCTTTGAAGATTTTAATTTATCATGGTTTTGTTCTTCTTAACTTTGATTGCAGGTTGGAATAGATAGTTAGATGGAGAATAATAAGAAAGAGTCGGAACATAGAGGTTTTTTGGGTACAACCTCCAACTTTAATATCTGTGAGATTAATTGAGAATATTCTTTAATATATCTCTTCACTGATTGGTTGTTTTGGTTTGGGGTTTGTGTTCTAAGAATAATTTGGGATAGCCTTATATTTCTGTTTGCTTTCTTGAGTAAAATCAAAGACTTTTGATGCAAGCAAGGGCTGAAGATATTGAATTGAAAAGTCACATGGATGGTGTGGATGAGCAACGTTGGGATGCTAAAAATGTTGATCTCACAGCTACTGCATCTGGTAATGAGACTATTCTTTTCTTCGATGCTCGTAGTAAGTGAATGTTGTTGTGTTGTTGATTAGAAAAATGAGATTTGATGATTGATTACCTGAGGTGGTTATTGGCAACACCTTTTTTTTCCCCAACATTCATTTGCATCAGCTCCTATGAAATTCGCTGTTATTTTGTTTCACCAGTGGCCAACCATTACAAGTCTCAGTATAGAACTTAATGTTAAGTCATGGAGTTTTTTTGGGGAAAAAAAATTTGTTTTTGTGCTGGCCAAATTTCTGACTCCAAAACTTATTACATTTGCAATGCCAAAAAGGCATTTCTTTGTAACTTGGTTGTTTGTTTTATACACAAATCACATATATTACTTGGTTGCTTTTTATGTGAATTAATATGCAAATTTATTGATTTTTTATGATAATTTTATGGGTGATTGAGGGGCAAGACCCCTTTAAGTCCACCATATGATGGATAGTTGGGATCCCTGTCAAAACGAAGATATCTTCCAATTTGAGTCCTTTGTTGTTATTTTTCTGCTTAGTGTGTACTAACTTTTAGAATAGTTTTATCGAAGAGAAAAATCTGTTGGAGCAATGTCATGATTTAATTTGTTATTTCTCTTTATTGCAGGATGAGTTATTCAAGAACGAGACTTAGGTATGAAGATAATGAAGGTAAAAATGCTATTTTCACCATTCCTCATGTGCGGGATATGGTGAGTTTGGCTATGTTAATCACTTAGAAAAAGTTCTATGAAGAAGTACACTCACTTTTACAAGCTTAATTCATATTGTCAGTATTTGAATATGTTCTTTCCAGTGTGAATCTGGTAGTCTTTTTGATATTCTCTTATTTAAATGATTGAATAGTGTATGGTCTGTTTAATATTTCTATTGATATTAGATTTTACCATTTTAGTTTTATTCTTTTCCTTATTTTGATTGTTTCACTCCCTTTTTATACAATTCCCATAGTTTACATGGTTTGATGGTTAAGAAAATTACAGATTAGAGAGCTGATAAGTGGTTTTACTGCATTGGGTTGGTGTAAGCAATGTGAGAATTATGATATATCAAATTTTAGTGGGTAACTTGGACTTTTTAGTTTTTGAGGTTTCTTCCTTTTTACTTTATTGTTGAACACATATATTTCTTTGTCTATCATGGTAATATTTGTGGTGGTCTTTTGCAGGTACTGAAATGAGTTTCAAATATGAAAATCTAGATGGTCCTTCAAACTTTATGATTCTTCCTTGATAGTATTTAAGTGTTTTTAGACCAATTGATTATTTTAGAAAATTGTTGTTATTGAACACAATTTCATTGTAGGAAGAGAAGCTTCAGTGAGTCATTTTTCTCAATATGATCTTCAAGTTAAACTTTTGTTGGTTAAGAAGTGAGAGCAGCCATTGTTTTACTTTCTTATGACTCTTCATAGAAATAGTAATATGTTCGATTGTGGCCTTTCTATTATATTTTGGCTGAAATGGAGGTTTTCCATGATTTCAGATGGGTTCATTATATTAAAGAATCTGAAGTACGTGACCAGTTAGAAGCCAGAAAGATGTACTTACACGGTTTATCAAAGACAGGACATCCATTGCTAATTTGCAAAGCATGCAAGCATTCCCCACCAGACGATCTTCTGCAGTTCAAGAGTAAGTACTTTGCTCGTTGGTTTTACTCTTCTTTACCATGAATGATCAATTTGTGCTCATAATTTACAATAGGTTTTTAGTTATCCATGGGGAAAGAGAATTGTTCATAATTCATTCATCTATACCACCATGTAACAAAGAAAGAGCATGTTATCCATTAGTTTGCAAGTATGTGTGTGTAGGTCTATGTGTTTGTATTTCAAATATGCTCATTGAATAAGTTCTAGAAAGCTGTTTGAAATGAATTTTGATCCAAGTTTGATTGAATAAGGGGAAAAATTGCCTTTTAATTTCATTTATAAATTTTAATCAATTGATTTTACTTCTAATTTTTTTAAATATTAAATATGATTTTTTGTCAGGATTTTATGATTAAAGAAACACTTTACCGTGTATATACAATCTGTATAAATATAACTTTTATGTTTATTTAAGCATTATATTCATGAAGTTTATTCAGATGCATGCAAATGTTGAACACCACAAAGATTAAGAGATTGGTCTCTATTTAATTATTGATTACTAGAACTTCCTCTAACTCTTTAGACTGATCACTCTCCATTTACCAAGAGCAAGAGGTAATAGATAGTTGAGCTTGGTTTAGATCAAGTTTCGAGTCATTATGGATTGAGCCATTTCGGATTTAAGTCTCTTAGTTTGGGTTATTCAAGTTTAATTCAGCTGTTAAAGTTTTCTTTTTGATGAATAAATTTTAGTTTTTGGGTTGCATTAGCTTACTACTATCATTTATTAGCTAAAAGAAAGTGACTATTGCTTTTTTGTGGTTGAATCATATCAATTATGAGAATCAATAAAGGGCTTATCAATTAGGCCAAGCTGCTCAACATTTGACATTGATTTAGATGTGAACATGTCCCTACATGAATTTATATGAAGTGAACATCAATTTAGATGTTTGCTCTTTTTTGGATTTATGGCCAAGAGGTCAGGATTTTTCTGTAATTTTTTATTTGCATATTTAACCTGTACAAGTCAGGTTAATAGACTTAGAAAGTTAATATCTTAGAGGCCAAAACATTAAATAGAATTAAGAATTCTATAGGATATTTGGAAAATGTCTATACAAGAAATCACGATACATAGACTCTGATAATCCAGCAGGGTCATTTTGCAGATTGTGTAGGTTGCAGCCATGTTCAAGGTTCATATGTAGATGGAAATGTAAGGGCTGTGAGCAGCCATGTTCAAAGTTAATGTCTTTTGAAGGCTGTAAACAGCTATGTCCAAACATCAGTTGTGACTGAGCATGGAGATTTGGCTGCCATTAAGTTCTTTCTCTGATCAGTTTTATCAAGCGATTTGATTGAGATATGGTGCTTAACAAAGTAGGATTTTTTCTGATTCTAATGCTTTTGTTCTGATTGGATGCTTCATTTGATTTCTCCACTAATGCTTTGATTGGTACATCATAATGAATATTTTATTTCATTTTTTTTACAATTGTTCGGACTGCATTGTCTTGCTGTAATTCATGGATCTTTTCTGTGGTTTTCCTACATTCAAGGCAATAATGAGTCTGCTATCTCTTGAAATGAATCTGAGATTCATTTCAATCATCAGCAGCCATGTGCTGCTCTTGTTGACCATTTAAGTAAGTTAGCATTATCATAGCATTTATTGTTTAGGTTTTCCGAGTGTTCATCCTTTTTTCTTCTTCTTGTAATATATCAATTTGATTTGTGCCTTTTATTTGTTATCATGTGACAGCGAGGATTTGATCACTATGATGGCTTTGAAGGGCTAAACACCAATTGCTATTTTCGGGGAGCACATGTGGTTGAAAGGGACTCTGGATGTGTGATGATTTTATGATGTTCATACTAAACTATTATGACTTTCCTATGTAGATATACATATTGCTCATGTAAAGTATCAGATGATAAAATGAAGAATTTGCCATTTATGTAGGAATGGCTACAATTGTATTTGGACAACCCTTTATGTTATTGCTTTTTAACTACGCTTCACAAAGTTCTTTTAATATTGATTAGAATATATAATTATATCAATTTTTTATCACACAATAAATTCTCCACTGCCCCGCAGCGGAGCACGGGCTATTGCCTAGTAATATTAAATCTATCCTTAAAGAAGTTCAACTAGAGTATCCACCTCATCATTTTTCTTTTTTTATTTATTAAATTTTTTTATTTTTTCATTTATTAAATATGAATGTTTTTAATAAAATTATTTTTTTAACTTAAACATTGAATTTACACCATTCAATGTCTCTTTTTCTTTTTTTTTTCATTTATTTAATATGAATTTTTTTCCTTTATAAAATTAATTTTTTTAATTTAAACATTGAATTTAAATCATTCAATGCATCTCATATGATCTTATACCTACACATCTATATATCTATACATACTTTTAATGTTATCCCTGAAAAGCTCTCTTCAAGTCATCTACATCATCATTTATTTATTTATTTATTATTTATTAGATATATAAATCTTTTGAATTTTTTAAATTAATTATTTTTAATAAAAATATTAAATTTAACTCATTTAACATATCTCATCAAATTTAACTTTTGGGATTACTTAGAGACACTGAATTTTTTTTTAACTATTGGTTTTCAAAATAATCTACATATTTTTTTTTCAAAAATATATTTTTGGGTTACAATTTTCAAAAATATTTACCATCTATATACATCTAATACATACATCCTTTTATGTATATATAAGTTTTTATGATTTTTTTAAAATTTTTGAAAAAAAAGGTTTATAATCTCTTAAATTTCTTTACATGTTTTGTTATAAATTTCATAATAAAAGTTTTTTGATTCTCTCAATTATTAATAAGATACATGAATTGTATTTGATAATAAATTTATCTTTCATAATTAAAAAAATAATATTGATAAAATTAGTTCATGTAATATTTATTATTTTACTTTTTTTAAAAAAATATTGATTATGATAAAATTAGGCCCCATTTAACACACCGTTTCAGTGCGTTTGGGGTCCAAACGAAGCTAATTTTAAAGTGACAGATAATTGAAAATAATTTTTTTTCTAAAGAAACTGTTATTAATGAAACAGAGTATAATAAGCAAATTAAATTTCAAAAAGACTTTCTTTTTTGGTTTTTGTTTTTTTTTTTAAAAACCCATGTATTTCAAAGTTGTGAGATTTTTTGTGATTACATTTTATTTTATAAAAAAAGTACAAATTTAATAACATCAAAATTATATCCACCCGTGACGTTAGCACGGGCAGAACATCTAGTTAAGTTAATTACCATTTTCTGCCCAATCAAAATGCAAAGGGCTTCTTGATCAGTAGTTTAATTATGTGGAATTTACAAACCAGAAAAACCAAATAAGATGAGATTTTCATACAAAAAAACAAATCCATTCTGATTCCTGGATGAGTTCTATATACCATAACGCTAGCGGACCATTCGTGGTACCACAATCGGGGGAGTCACTCCGTCCTCATTCCACTTGGCCACATTGCCTTCCCAACCTTCAAAATTTCAATTGCATAAGAGTAGTACTTCAATTAATTAATTATTAACTTCGTAGTATATTTACATTTTGGACCGACGAAATTGTTAAAAACTAAGCCAGATCAATTATATATAGATATCAAAACATTTACCTAAGGTAGGATCGGCTCCACGAGTTCGGAGTTCCCGGTGCTCTTGACAAAGAGCGCACCACATGCACAGAAGGTGAGTGCACCAATCTGATAATGGTGACTCCGGCAAGGAAAAATGTTGCCTCAAGTTTGTCCGGTTTTTGGCCCCAAATATCCACCCGAACAGCACAACCCCCGTCGCAACGTGAAGGAGACTTGCGGATCTGCACGCTGCTCATGCAACTTAATTAGAATAAGGAAAACCATTGCAATATTAGATTTATTGTGATGCATGCCTTTAAAATTTTAAAAAGCTCTTGCAATATAAGAGTGGTGCTTACATATTTCTCCTCTATGGGTAATCTCGGAATTCTTTCCCATGGTGATGCATGGACAGAAGCATGTGAAGAAACCTTCAAGAAGAGAAATAATTAGTAATTACAACAATTAATATTTCATTACTAAAAGAAAAGGAAATTGGAAAAGAGATTGAATATGGATGGAAGTAATTACAATTGTAAAGATCGTTGTAACACTCGCAAATACTGGTCGTCCAAAGGCCTTCTGGTAGCTGCTTCATGTATCCTTGATATGAAGATTCAGGGTCTGGAGCGAACACTGGGATTGCAGTTTCTCTTTTAGGTTGAAACATTTCACCTTTATATTCTGCTCCAAAAGATACCATAAAATAGGTTTGGAAATTCTTCTTCCACTCTGGGTTTTGCGGCTCGAATACCAAAGGGAAAGCAAAGTCTAAGATAAAAGCAAAAGGTTGTGGAATTTTGGAATCTGCATTTTGAATGTGCATTTAAAGGATTCATATATAGTATGTACACCTTCAGGCTTCAAGTTCAAGTACTTTATTTCCTTCTTCGTCCAGAAAATTATGGAATTTTGAGATGTTTCTTCAACAACACAACTTCCTTGTTCGTATCCTCCTATTATTTATGTTTGCGCCTTTGAACTCAAAATTTGACATTGATCAAATGATACGTTTGGAACAGCTTATACACCCTGGAGAAAGCCTTATTAGACTTTTTGCTGTTGAATTTTTAAGGGATTGTTAATTGTGGTTGGGATTGATGAGAGATCTGAAGGAAGTTTCGAATTCTTTTCTGGGAAACCAAAAGACATAATCTAATTAATTCCATATTTTCATATATGCTCATTTGGATTAAAGGCTGCTAATTATGTTGTTCTTAATTGGACTAATTGGTATAAGCAAAAGGGATTTTAGAGGTCATGATCCGGTAATTAATGCGAAGAATATGCATGACCCCCCCATGCTAATCTAAGAAGTAGGTTCCACCTATTGTAACCTAAAAATGAAAGAAGTAGCTTCAAATTGAAGGGGGTAGATAATCTGGATGCTCGGATTATAAGGTCAATTTTATTTCAATTTAATTATTGGCTTAATATACAAGACAGCTTTCGAACTTTTACAAAATTGTCGTTTCAACTTATATTTTGAATTTTTTTGCCATTAAACATTTATTTTGTACACAATGTAGCATTTGATGCGTGAATTATCCATATATTAGCATGTGAAATTTTCATATGATACGTGAAATTTTCTCATGGGCCACGTCAGCACCAAGTGTTATATTATGCACAAAATAAAAGTTTGAGGGCCAAAAATATCAAAATAATAGTTGAAGGACTAGAACGGCAATTTTGTATAAGTTCGAGGGCCATTTTGTGTATTAGGTCATTTATTATTTTATAGTATGCAAATAAACTGAACCTCTGATTTATTTTATTTTAGTAAAAATATATTCAATCTAAAATCAATTAATAATATAGGTAAAAAGGTTTAGATATTTGTTATATTTATGAATTTAAGATATATCTCAAAATTAATGAACATATGTTACGAATTTATCAAAACAAAAAAGAGGGTAAAAATTAACATCAAAATAAGAAGACAATCCAAAAAAGAGTCCTAACTATATAGCAAAGCCGGACGGTACAGCAATCGACCCACAAATGAAGCAGTACTATAGAAAAGTTCAAAGTATAACCATGAACAAAAGGATCAAAAACGACTCTAGAAGAACGATAGGATACAAATATACTAATTATTAAAACATATAATAAATTATAAACAAATCATTATTCACATTGACTTTCACAAACAGCCGATATAGGCTGAAAATAATTAATCATGTAGCAGTTACAGTTGCAGTTGCAGTTAACGGTTCATTCCTGGTATGCTTATTGGTGGTCGAAGTCCCTCTCTTTTCCACTTCTCAACATTAGCTTGCCAACCTTCATAATCATTCACCACATTGTTAACTAATTAATTACTATTATATATATGGGGATTAATTATTTAATTAATGATCAATTGAAGCCAGGACCAAGGATATATATAGTATTTATATATATATGGGATGATTAATTACCTATGGAGGGATCGGCACCGCGGTTCTTCAGCTCTCTGTACTCTTGAGAGAGGGAGCAGACGCAGCAACAGCAATGAACAAATCTATCTCCAAATGGAGCCTCCGGAAGTGAAAAGAGTTGTCGTAGTTTGTTTCGGTAAAAACCGCCATAGAGCCTTCCACTATAGATGGAGCTCATTGCATAGTAGACGAGGCAGGATAGTCCACATGCTGCTCATGTTACCCCAAAATTAGACCCTTTTTATTTTTTTTTTCCTTTCTTTATAATAATTTAGTAGTCAAACTAATTTATTCGACATTTAATAATTAAATACTACTCATTTAGAGAACCTCAAAAAAAAATTATGCGGAAATAAAGTTAACTAGCAATTTGTCATATACTAACGCTAGGGGTATATATAAAATTTGATTTGATTAATTTGTTGAGAGGGAAATAAAAAAAAATATTGATATGATGTGTATATATCTATATAACTCCACAAATAACAATTTAATAAAATTTAAAAAATTTAATAAACTTATATATGAAAGAAAATAAAAAGAAATTGAAAAAATCAAAAAAGAAATAATAAATGTAAGCGCAAATTTTAATACATTAAATTAGAAAAAAAAGTTAAATTCTCACATTTAAATATTTTCAATAGATGTAAAAAGTAATAAAAAAAGAAAGTTTTTTGAACAAAATTACAAAACAATCTACCTCTAAAATTATCAATTATCAACTTAGAGGTTAAAAAGGAGATTTTAATATAACATTGATTTCTTTAACACAAAATTAAAATTCCTTCAAATAAAGTAAGTTACCTTATGCAAGATTAGAAGATTAGAAGGGTTGAAAGAGGATTTATTACGAGAAAAAAGTAAGATATAAGTATAGAGGTATAAATGAGAGCTTACGTCTCTCTCCTCCATCAATTATCTCAGCTATCCGTCCGAAGGTGACGCATGGACAGAAACATGTAGTTAAGCCTTCACAAAATTGAGTACTTATTCTCGTTAGTGTACAAGAGGATCAGGGCAAAAGTAGCAACAAGAAATTACAGCCAATTCGATAAATATAATTATTTAAAAAAGAGAGAGGCGTTTGAGCTGCAAATTACAGTTAGAGGGATCGTCGCAACAATCATAGAGACCGGTCGTCCATTGCCCTTCAGGACACTGCTCCAGAGGTGGAAACGATTTTGGATTGGCAGCTTCGGAACTTTTGGGATTCATAACTAAAATTTGTCCTCGCAGCTAACTATAAGATTTTATCAAAGGGTGTAAAGGGAGGTGAATCTGTGTTTGAGCCATGGCATTAGTTCTGATCTAATATTTATAGGGCATCAGGCTTTCTCCTGTGGCCTTCAGGGTGAACTTGCTTGGAAACTTCGGATTAAAATTTTGTTTGTAAGTATGATTGACCTTTTCCTTACTTTCAACGAAGCCAGAGAGGAATTCAAAATGCTGAGATTTAATTATGAGTCTTTATACCGGGGAGTTCAGAGTAAACTACAAGATGATGTATGAAGCAAACTATTCATGAGATTCCTCGAAAATTCATAAGCTAAAAGCATGACATCAAACATATATTTAAGATCAAAGTTTCGATCAGAAACGCAAATAGCAGAGAAACACTCAACCCCATTAAAAAAGTATTTGTGGCTGTTGTTTATGTTGATTGTGGGGTTCAGCATAGGTGTTACAGATATGCTCTGATATTTTCCTCCAAATTGGCCTCTGACAAGGCCTTTTTCTGTCTTTTTTATTGCTCATTGACTTCTACCATGGAACAAATAAAAAAATAAACAGTAGGGCCATTGTTTCCAGGTCTTCTCAATTAGAGTATTTCAGAGAAGCTTCACTGGGGCCATTTTTTATTTTCGAATGCTGCAGCTAAGAAGTTTGGTTTTTCACTTTCCAATAGATATATGGTTGAAGAATTCAAGTCCTTGCATTACAGCAGTGTGGTTTTCCACTATTCACTCATGATCAATAGATATATAGGCAGAAGCATCAAGCTAGCAGTTTCCTGGTAAAGCATGGTTAACTCCGGTCCCTACTTTAAAACTTTGTATGTAAGAAACTTGGTTGTTTTGGAGGTCCTTGTATCAGTCACAAATGCATCAGAAAACATATTGAATTTGATGGTTTGGATCATAAAGTCCAGAAAATTTGCAGGTGGAAAAAGGGATAACATTTTTTAACATCCAGTTGATTAGAGTACCCTTGTCTTGAAAGAAAAGCAACCTTACATGACGTAGGCTTGACTGTTCTTAACCTTATGAAGTTGTCAACATCATGACATGAACACAAGGAAACTAAAGATACATATGTGGCACTTGCACATCTTTTTATCTTAAAAATTCCGAACTTTAGCTTGGCTAAACGAAATGGCTCCTCGTTATAAAGTCAATTCTCTGCTTATGAAATAGAGTCAATTCCAACTCTACCGACTGAAATCTCTTCGGCAGTCGGTGCAAATTATTGGTATAACTACCAAGCTAGCTAGGCAGGGTTTTACATTCTGTCATTACAAGTCAAGTAGTTAATGAACCAAGTTGCAATTTACTAAGCTTTTGGGGTCCTTATTAGTCAACCAAGTACGGAACACAATTGTGTCTATTTATAATTAATTTGCACCACAAGAAACGGAGGAAAGGTAAATAAGTCTATGCCACGTAACCAAAGAGCAGAAAGATGGGAAGAATAGAGATGGGATCCCAACTCCCATATCCTCCTCCTCCCCAGCCCCAAGCTCATGCCTATTATTCTTGCCCGCCGCAGCCACAACTAGCCGTAATTTATCCACGGCCTCAAATTAATAATGTTAACAGTGCTGTACAGATTCCACCACAATACCAACAAAACAGTCCCAAGATTGGATCATGGCAGACCAATGCAGCAGCTACCAGAATGCCCGCACAATTCTTGCCAATGCATTCATCAGCACCAATCAAAGCCGTTCCCCCAGGCAGTTGGGCCACCGGACCGGCCTTTTTGATTGCATGGAGGAAGATCCAACCAACGGTGAGTTATTCCCTCCCTAGTTCCTAGTACGTACTCATCTAATTCCTAGTTACATTGTCCTTCGATCATTTTCTTTGAATTGTTATGGATTCCCTTCCTTTGCTAGATAATGGAAATAATGAAGTCTTGTCACGGTAGGGCTATTGATGGTACACATCTAATTCCTATTCACAATGGAATATTTATATCTTCTTTATTTTTGAGAAAATTAATTCCTCCTAATTTCTCACACGAGAAATAAAATCTTGATTAACGGTATCCCAAGTGTGTTTTTCTTGAAAATACACGTTCCTCCTCAAAGCGACATTATAACCGAATTTTGAAGATATAAAACCTTTCTTCAATCTCTTCCAATCAATTGCGATCATAAACGTATATAGTTCAATGGATTTCGAGGAGGACTCACGATTTCCCACACCATCGGCGCCTCCATGTCCGCCACCGCTTCCACCGGGGCCACAACCATCGCATTCAACAGTTAAATCAAAGCCATCAAATCCTCCAATAACTGCTCCTATTATTCCGGATTCGCATTCTCCAGTGCCATGGTCCACTGGCCTTTGTGATTGTTGCAACGATTGTCACACTTGTAAGTTAATTAATTAATTAGTCATGACATTAATTTTTTTTAACAAGATGACGATCTCAATTAAGAAACTGCGAATTTAACTGGAAATATAATTATCAATAATTATCTTTGATTAAACGGCAATCATGACGAACAAAAATGTAATTTATCCCATCCCCATGGGTTTTCTTCAATTCAATAGGTCATTAAATCTCTATTAAACTTATTACAGGTTGCTTAACTTGTTGGTGCCCATGTGTAGCATTTGGTCGAATTGCAGAAATAGTAGACCGAGGATCAACCTGTAAGTTTCAATTTCAAGAGAATTTAAATTAATATCATCCTCGATCGAGCAAAATTATATTACCCTGAAATTAATTTCCAATAACTCCTTGTGTTGTGTGGATGGTTGGATGCAGCGTGTGGAGTGAGCGCAGCACTTTACATGGTGATAATGTGCGTGACGGGGTGCTGCTGCATTTACTCGTGCTTCTATAGATCCAAGTTGAGAGGACAATACTTGTTGAAGGAGAGCCCCTGCACCGATTGTTGTGTCCATTGTTGCTGCCAACAATGTGCACTCTGCCAAGAGTCTCGAGAGCTCAAATCTCGCGGTTTTGACATCTCCATAGGTTCGTGTACATTCTCTCTATTAATTTTTGGCCAACTTTGGGTCATTTTAATTTATTATTTCGATTTTAATTTGTTTATGATGATGGAATATAAAATATAGGGTGGTATGGAAATATGGAAAGGAATAAACGAACGGCCGCAAAGCCTCCATCGATTGAAGACGGCATGGTTCGATAGGATCATATATATATATATATATATATATATATATATATGTATAGGAGCCACATTCTCTTGTAATATCTATATAAACTAAAAATTAAAGAATTTGAATATTCCAGTTTTCAGTTTATGTGCACAAATGGTGATAATTATATTCTATATGTTTTCTTTTCTTTTTTTCTTTTTCTTTGTTATCTACATTTTGTTATACAGTGCAATTACGTATAATAAAGATTATAATTAAAGAACAAAGGAAAAAGAGAATGTTTGAAGAATAAAGAGAACCGCCCATTTGCATGTCTTTGATAAAGATTTGATCCTCACCCAATATATCTACTTTCCTTTTCTTTCCTGTTCTTTTCCTTTTCCTATTTTAGGAAAATATATGCGTATCCAATATTTCAAATAAAGAGGACCCAATAAAATATATGATCATCACAGAGATCCCCCCATTATTTTAGCTTTTCACTGTATTATTGTGCACTTTTATATATTTTTTTTCTTAAAAACTATAACTATCTCACTCTCACCCTCTCAATTAACCTGGTGGTTGAAAGGTTGAAAGAAGTTGTCTAAAGATTATTTGACTGTGAATCTGCCTCCCCTTCCTCTCCTTGTAAAAACCATATATATATATATATATATATATATATATATATATATATATATACACATATATATCACACTAAATTTATGAAACTTTTTTTGGTATAACCACAGGTATCCGTATCCATTTAATAGTCTACGACTAATCTTGTTCGAGTCGCGTCGGAGCTTAAATATGCGGAAACTCTCCCAAACATGTTTTTTTCATTCACAAGATTTGAACCCGATACTTTATTTAAGGGGTATTGAGCTCATTTCACTTAACTCAACAGGTATTGGTCTAAATTTATGAAAACTAATTAATGGAAAAGAACTGCATTTGCACCCCAAGCGATTATTTCCTTAATAAGAAAAGAAAGAAAAAGATCAAAAGAGGTTTCAATTGTAATTTGGTATTCTCACAAGCAATAGCAGACTTTCAGTATTGAGTCGCGAGGTTATTGTAAATGAGATTTTGACTTTTTTTTCTCTCTAAAAGACCCACTTTAATGCAATCCATGAATGTGAATCAATTGATACAATGAATATATAACCTAAGCCTTAGTTGACTACACGAAGTTATCTTTTTGGCTACGAAGTCCATTAATTAGTAGAACACTTGAACTGCATGTTCCATGGTAGTCCTCAAAACATGGAAGAAGGCTATCATAGTTTTTCTTTACTCGCGTGTGTGTATATATAAACACAAATAGAGATATATATATATATATATATATAGTTAAATATAATTATTTTGAGGGAAATGGTATTATATCCAACCCACACGGTGCACACACACACACATGCGTACATATATATATATAGAGGAGGGATCTATTTACACCCGGTGTAAAACTAAAAGTTTTACAACCTCTTTATAATTCATCGCACGATTAATATTTTAACGATCCGACCTTTGGATTTAAAGATATATTCGAATCTATCGTGCACGTAAAATTTCAAGTCAATCCGATATTTTTATGATATCGATCTAGACTCTAACATTTTTAGATATTTTTAATATATATTTAACGGTGAGAAATTCTATCACTTTAAAACATATGCTAAACATTTAAATTAACTCGAAATTTTGCATGCACGATATACGCAAATAGAGCATGAAATTCGACGGTCGGATTAATTAAATATTAATTGTACGTTAAGTTACGAAAGGGTGTAAAACTTTTAATCTTACACCCGGTGTCAAATGATCCCTCCTCATATATATATATATATATATATTCATCCCTCACCGACCTCTCCCACAATTATGTGAAATGATCATTTTGACCTTAACATTAATAGCGAGAAGAGGTGGGTATGAAATGTGGATATATCGGAACACTTATAATAATTTATTTATTCTAAAAGTTAGTATTAATATGAATAATGATAATTAATTTATAGTGAGAGGATACATAAGGTAATGAATTATGTATATAGCTCACCTAAATATTCTCCATTTTAGAATATGAAAATTATTGCAATTAATTAAAATCGAGCCGCGAAGAAGAAAAGGGGCTTGCTCTATAAAATTTAGGTTCACACGAGAGTCTAATAAATAAATGGAAGAAAAATGGCGAATGCAAAATGCTCCTCCCTCTAATTTGCTAAAAGAAAGTGACCCAAACTGTAGTTTGAAAAGATCTTATTGGGAGGCAACCTATAAAGTTTGAGCAGTGGTGTGTTTTGACTCCACTACATGACATGTCTCTCAAATCGTCAACAACATCAGCCCACATATTCTAAAGTAAACTTTTCTTGTTCCAAACCTTAGCTATAACATGATACGATGATGCCTGAATATCTCATCTACAACAAACCAAACAAAAGATTGAAGCAAACTGATCTCAAATAAAGGGGGTGTGAACTTGAGACCATTCAAAATTCCTCAGCTTACCGGCATGATGATTATTTTACACCTTTAAACTGTGACATAAGTTCAATATAGATGGCGGCCGGCCGGTTTCAAGGCTTTTGCAGTGGTGGCAATGGATTGGTGGAGCTTGAGAAACGTGTATGACCAAATAAAAGTCAGACGTTGAGGCCCCCATTGACTTCTACTTTAATATATAGTAGTACATGATAATCTTGGGGAGGACCTCTGTTTCGTAACTCAAACGGCAAGTTCTTCACTTCCATAGCAATAAAGCCGACCAAAATTTCTTCGACCTTTGGAGAGTGGTTTTGTGTCTTTTTGGTACAACCGAGCGGTCGTATAACAAAAGCAACCCACCACACCAACGATTGTTAGTGCTTGACAACAAAGATCAAAACATCCCATCCCATATAGTTCAGCAAAAACGCGAGACCCCCACGCCTTGATTCCACGTGAAGACATGTGGATAGTACCCAATTGCCCACTTGGCAGCCACGGATGGGACAACATTCTTCTCTCTTTGTCCTTATCATCTTGTTTTCTATATAAGCCGTCTTAAACAACCAGGGAATTTCGATCTCTAATCAACTGGTTTACTTCAACTTCAATTTCAATAATCTCTGCATATACAAAATTATATGGGAAGAAGAAAAATGGCTACCATTGCTGTAGATCAAAGCCTAAGCCTACAGATTGGGAGAGGCTCAAATCACCGACATGGAGCTGTGATAGAAGAAATTGAAGGGCTGATTAAATTTTGCAAAGATGGACATGTCGAAAGACAACAGACAGTTCCATGTGTTACCTCTGCATTGGCTCCAGAGCTTGGTGTGACATCCAAAGACATGGTTATTGACAAGTTCACAAATGTTTGGGCACGTTTTTACGTCCCAGACTCCAACCGGAAGCTCCCTTTGGTTGTTTACTTTCATGGGGGAGGATTCTGCGTCGGCTCTGCTGCTTGGAGTTGCTACCACGAGTTTCTAGCCAAGCTAGCAGCCAAAGCTGGTTGTTTGATCATGTCTGTCAACTACCGTTTAGCCCCGGAAAACCCTCTTCCAGCTGCTTATGAAGATGGGTTCAAGTCTCTTTTGTGGTTAAAAGAGGAAGCACTAAATGGGTGCGGTCAATGGTGGTCCAAGCACTGCAACTTCTCTAGCGTTTTCTTAGCCGGTGACAGTGCGGGTGCTAACATTGCCCATAATGTGGCCCCAAGACTTGGCTCTCATAATCCATACCCTTTAACTCTTAGAGGCACCATCTTAATACAACCATTTTTTGGAGGAGAAGCCCGTACAGATTCCGAAAAGAATATGGTCCAATCTCCTCGCTCTGCCCTCAGCCTAGCAGCTTCGGATACATATTGGCGAATGGCGTTGCCATGTGGCACCAATCGTGACCATCCATGGTGCAATCCATTGGGAAAAGGGTCAGAGAAAATGGAGAAGTTGAGGCTGTTGCCAACCTTCGTGTGCATATCGGAGATGGATATATTGAAAGATAGGAACCTCGAGTTTTGTGCAGCCTTGGGTAGAGCAGGGAAGAAGGTGGAGCATGCTTTGTATAAAGGTGTTGGCCATGCATTTCAGGTCCTTAGCAAGTCTCAGCTCTCACAAACTCGAACTCATGAAATGATTGCCCATCTCAAGGCTTTCATTCATCAGTGATTATATGTGTGATTATCCGAACCCATGTCCATACGATAAATTTATGTGTAACTGTCTCATATATATATAGATAAACCGTATAGCTAGCTAGTATGCAGAGGAAATAATTAACTGCATGTACATCTCTAAATATGTTTATAAATAAATACAAGTGTAATTGATGAATCTCTAAAATTTTAAGTGGTGGAAAGGTTCCTTTGGTTCATTTCGATTGATTGATATGTGTTTCTATAGAGCAATAAGAGAACAGCTAAGACAGGTCCGTGCAGTACTGTACGTTATGGGCACCAATATAATTTTGTCTACAGTGGACCCGAACTCTAGATAGAAATCACATCTAAGTTCAAAGTCTATTTCACTTATATGACCTCTCTTTTACACCCAAAAATTATGTTTGGCCAGAAAGGATTGGAAGAGGGTAGTCTGTAACTCTGTATGTCTTAGTGTATATCTCCCCATTGGAGCTGGAGAACTTTAACTTAGTCCAAATTACAGTTCCTACTCGTTTGTTGTCTCAAGCAGTGTAGTCTGCCATCTGCCTACTAGAAATTGAACCTATTGACTTTTGGGAAATAGTGGCACTATGGAGAATATGACTTATCTGCCCAAAGGTGCAATGTGACTAATTGAGAACCATTGAACATGGCCATCAGCCCCCACTCTATTGCTATTTGGAATCAACTTTAACGCTCAAGGATTTGATCAATGGTAACAAATGGCAGCTGGGGACTTGGAATGCATTCTTGGACTAAATTGAATTGTCAGGACATGAACCATCCTTTCTAGGGATTCCCTAGAATTTTCTGTTCTTCTTGATATGAACCAAACTTGAAGAAAGCACATCACGACTAAAATACCCAAGCACACCAGCTAGCTAATATCAATCAAACTGCTTGGGCAATTTGGGGAAATTAAGCTAGTGCAGGAGCATATATAATCAGGAAACGAGGAAAATGAAAAATGTGGGGTTCCTTTATCAATGCTTCTTTCTTACATTATTACTAGCTAGCTAGCCGGCCAATCAAAAATCCTTGCTCAACACAACTTCAAAGTGGCTGCCCACCTGTCTGTAAACTCACCAATGCCATGAAACCAGCTGCCATGCCCCCTATTGGTTAAACCAGTTAGGCAGTTCTGGAAGTGTGGACATGTCATATCAGGTAGCCAACCACTGGCTTATTTTCTAGCTGAGGAGTTATTCTGGAACAGGACTTGGTCTTGTACCATCACAAAGTTCCTGCTATAATTAATTACATTTTGTATGTTAATAATAAATGTACTACTACTACTTTAATTAGCATAAGAGTCCAAAGTCTCGATTAATATTTACAAAAACTTATTAAAATTAGTTTTTTTTATTAATGCATTTTTAGTCATTTTAGAGGGGAATATATATGTACGAATATGTGTCATATCATCCATGATCTTCATCTGTCTTTCCGTCCAAGGGTCGATTTGATAAATAACCATACAAAAACCTCAAAATAAAAGGTAGCAACACCTCAAAAACCTCCTTTTAAGGTCCGAGGTCGAGGCTCTTTGCACCCCCGTCGCTGCAGCCTTCATATTTTCGTCCTTGCCTTCAGATTCTTGCTCAAATGAATGTTCCACCTATCTACTATATCTTCTAATAACACTTCATCATTTCCTGCAACAAAAGAAAGTGTAATTTTTTGTTTTTCAAACCCATCAAAGAGAAAATTATAGAGAATAAAATTAAGGTAGAAATAATAAAGATTTATTTATGTAATAATAATAAAATGAAGATGATAATGAGGGAATACCGGTTGAGTATCGAAATAATTAATAAAAGATTGTATGGGGGTTTCTTCTTTTTTCTTCATCGATCCGGCTGGGTATATATATATATTGCTCTCAATATATATATTGAAGGAGTTGCGCATGAAGTTTCTGATCTTTTCTTTTCTTTTTGGGGGGTTTAATTTATATATATATATATATATATAGCTAGTGCATGAGAAAATTTTCAGAGTAATATGGAGTGTATATATATAATAATGCAAGACAATATGAGTATATATCTTTAAGGGCCTCGATCCCGGCCGGTTGTGGTATATGTAAATATTATGAATAGAGATTTGGTTTGGTGGTTGGATTCCGAAATGAGGCTGAGCCACCAGTCCGAGGGTGACAATGCTTCAACCACCAAAATCTACTCCACGCCACGGGCACCACGGGCTGTACACAATATTGCCTAGCTAAGTTTAAAACAGCTATTTAATTTGTGCTTTGAGTGATACTCTATTGGATAAGTTGTTAATCCTTTGTTTTCTATCTACTTTTTTTCTTTTTTCTCTAATGGGATTCACCAAAGACAAATTTTTAAGATTAACTTCGTTAATAATATCTTGCTACTACTTAAAGAATGAGGTCTCATGTGGCTATTTTCTTAGTCGTACCCTTTAATTTCAAAGGTAATCCTAAGAAGATGTATAGGGTCATGTGTAAAATTAATGTGTGAGGAAATAATGTAACGTGTAATTAGTGAGATAAGATTCATAATTAGTCGAAATGCTCGGATTTTGGGGACAACTCCCTTTCAAATTCAGAATGCCCCCCCAACAAAATAAATTGAAATTCACGTGATGCTGGTGCCTGGTGGGCAGCTGACCCTCCTTTCTTTTACTAGAATTAGATATCAAAACTCTATTTATTATTATTATTATTATTATAATATATTTTTTACAACAAAAAAATCACAAAATTTAACCCAAAATCTCTACCAATAATCTCACTAGTCACTACATCCTTGCCGATACACGAGTTATAGCCCAAGAGCAATTATATTTCCACCTTTTACTTGCCAACAGCCAACAGCTAAATTGATATCGCGGGGGCGCAATGTAGCTTTCGAAAATTCCTCGGCCTGGAGGGACACGTTTTTCTTAAAATTCCCCAGAAAAAAAGATTAAAAAAAAAGGGAAAAAGAAACTAATGACACCAAAAAAATAAAAATTGATGAAATATAAACACCAAAAAGCGCATATCTCAAAGATTAATTAGGGATATGTCTCTCGAGCTTGAGCACATTTTGAGTAGCCAAAAACAGCTTTCTACATGTCAGCCACAATAATACAACAACGCTACCAATCAGCATTAGGAAACACAAGCACCAACCCCAATGAGCAAAAATAAAGCACCTCTCCAGCAAAGCGGTCTTTAACAATCGGGGAAACAAGTCTTCGCCTAGTTGGACATCATGACATGATCGATCGATAGAATTGCTTGGTTAGCAAAATAGCGGACATCAACGTCTGGGTCCTCACTCAGCTCAACCAAGCATGGACGGATTGTCTTCTCTACCACCTATCCCAGCAACCAGTAGGCCAACAAAAACCAATTAAAAAAAATGGAAAAAGATGCATGGAACTAAATGGGGACGAGAAGAACAAATGCTAGAAAGCTTTTGTTCAAAATCGGAATACTAACCGACTGATCGACAATAGGCATGAGAGACTGCAACACCTTTGCCACATTAAACTTAATGTTCGGGACCCTGCAGAAAGTAAAATGCGGTCCATCATTTAGAGATCACTCAATCAGAATACTATAGTTTGCCTATTGGTTTTGCAAGTCCCACAAACCTATCTTTTGATGCATTGACGACGATTGGCAACAGCTTAGAACATGTAATTTCTGAGCCCATAACAGGAGCAAGGAGAGAAACAGCACGAAGAATCGTCATTCGATAAAGATAGTGTGAGTCGTTAGCCATCTCTAACACCTGCTTATGTAACACCCAACTTCTATATTATGCAAAACTGTAAACTGAATAAAAGAGTAAATAAAATGGGCATAACAAATATACAAAAATAAAATGCCAAGGTCAAGCAGAATGACAAGAATATATGCGGTGGGATTATCAACCAGACAAAGCATCGTGGTTTTTATTCTTTTAGCTTACATTTTGGCAGAGAGCAATTGTCAAAATTATCGCACAGACCTGAGGAATTATGTGCTGCATTGCCCAATCTGGGCCAAATTCTTCAGCAAGGCGCTTTAAATTGTTAGCAGCTGCATCTCGAATAGAGTAAACCTGCAATAAATATCCACGGAAAATAGTGCTTAGATTTTAAATCATTTATTTCTTTGCCCTCAGGAGGTAAAAATTAACAATGCAGTGCTAAAACTCTTCACATATTCAAATAGACTTTTCCCAATGCTACTCCTATGTGCCAGCAATATAGTCCTTTCCCTTTCTTGACACCGTAAAATATGTACCCCGTTCAATATACAACTACAGTAAAAATGCTATTATAGCCTTCTAAATAATAATACTAATCACAAGCCAAGTGCGTTACTTCCTGAAATCATAGAGGACAAGAAAGGAAATAAAGCAACCTGAGATGTGGATACATTTAATATGCTTTTCTTGAATTCATGCATTATCAAAAACAGACTAAATTTATAAAGGAAAGAATATTACATAGACTAATCAACAATATTAGAAATCCCATCTTATCCCATCATGTAGCCTTCTATAGTAATATAACAAGAAATTCATCTTGTATCTTTATTCCATGCATAGTCCCCCAAAATAGCATCGGTGAACCAAAAGCACAGATAAACACTCAAGACAGAAACACAAGATATATGTAAATGATTCTAAGGATTTTAATTAGAAAAAGTAAGACATGCATAAAAGATAAGAAATAAAAAGATAGAATACTGAAATATGGCCAAATGCATAAAAAACATTAGTATGCAAAGAGTAAGGCATAAAAGCAATAAGCACTTTAAAATTTTAGCTATTATGCATGCAAGATAGGAAGAGACGAACCTTATCCTGCATCCATTGCATGCAAAGGGAACCAAGTTTATCGTCAAAAAACCCAACACCTAACTGACTTGCCAATAATGGTATATACTCAATTATTGCAAGCCGAACCCTCCAATGTCTATCCTCTGCAAGCTCAACGATCGCTGGTAATAAGGATTGGGACAATAGGTCAATTCCAATAACCTGCAAGAAGATATAGTTTAAACAACTTGAAAGCTGGTTTAGAGAAAGCACTAATAACATGTACATCAAATAATAAGTTGGGATTGAAACTTAAATATTTTCATTGTTAGCAGCAACTTTTGAGACCCTGGTGCAATTATGCTTTAACTGTTTTGATTTGTTTGATATAAGTTGCAATCTCAAGCAAAGCCACACAATCAAGGTGGTGAAATAAGTAGATCAGAACACAGAAAACGGGGTGAAGCTTAAATTGTACCAAACCTGATTTACTTGATCAAGCTTGCTGATTATGTTGAGGCGCACATCAGGAAATTCATCCTTCAAAAGGGCAAGAAATATTGGAAGAAGCTGCTCGATAGTTGCATCCTGCAAGGTCCATCAAATGAAGTTTATTAATCTCATAAAAACAATTCAAACCGGTATATGAATCTAGCAAGAACACTGGGAAATCAACTAAAACCAAAGAACTTACAATAACAATAAAAGGACCTATATTGTGGCCAAACCAGTCAGCTAGGATAGAATACTTATGTAGCTAACTTTTTGTAAAATCAATCTTTCTGGCATCTATTCATTTGTCCTACATTACCAGCATTAAACAAACCCTGAAATTTTCTTGCATACTTACTCATCGAGGAATTACTTTATGTTCTTACCTTTCCAAGGACAGGAGCCATTCCCATTATAACTGAAGCCAAAGCAGAGCGTACATGTTGGGAAGAATCTGATGACAGTTCCTGTAAAGGCATTTGCAATGCACTCAGATGAGTAGGTGACAGATGCTTAGTATAACTTGGAACACAAGTAACAGTTTCTTCTCCAACAGGAAATGTCATACAGGATCAGAAACTTCTGAGTTACCACAAACGTCTGTACCTTCACACAAGGAAGAATGTGTTGGATAGCAAGTTCTGGACTCAAAATTCGACAAAATTTAGTTACTCTTCCTGCAGCTGCTATGCGAACTTCAGCCTCATTATCACGAAGTAACCGCACATATGCAGGCACCAGGTCCGTCCTTCAAACCCAATCAACATACATAAAAAGTTTAACCAAGACCACCTTAGGTCGATGGAACACAATAAAAATCCTATAATACATCATCAGTCATTTAACCTTGTAAGATAGTAATACATATGGTTACATCCTTGTTATGGTACAGGGAGGAAAATCCATCTATATATAGCATGAGCATATTTTATCAGCGTTTTTACGATAAATAAATACCTAGTAGGCTCTGGTCCAACAGCTTCACAAAGCTCATATAATTGATTTGCAACCATATATCGCACGCGCCAGGATTTATCCTTTAGATGCAAGATGTAGAACAAACATAAGCATGTAGATTGTAGAGTAGGAAAATTATAAAACTATTAGTCTATTACAAGAAAAAGTACAAATAACCTGCCACAAAAATATGCTAATACATGGGAACAATTAGCATAGGGTTATCAACAGTTTAAGTTTTCCATAAAAACATGAGTACATGACTCACAGACTATCAAAACTAAGAAAAGCGAGAAATAGAATTAGTAACGTTCACAGAAAACTGATGTAAATGGGAAAATTGTACATCAGCTACACATATACCTGTGAAAAATTGACAATAACATTGAGAATGTGTGCAACACAATCCTGGGGCTCTAACAACTTTCCAAGAGCAGCACATCCCTCAACAGCCAATAATCGAACTGAGTCTTGATCTGATACAAATTTAATAAAATTTTTCTGTGTGAACTCTCACCAAATGAATGTAATATATATCTAACATTTCAGCTACTAGACAGGGGCGAGCAGTAGAAGAGAATAAGCATGTAAAGGAGTATCCATGTGTGGAAGGATACATAATCTAACCAAAGTTAACAAGGACACATCTTAAATATTCAAATTACCATCTTGTGTAAGATCCTCAAAGATTTGCATGATCTCGGTCTTCAAATGACCAGATTCAACTGTTGCAGCAAATTTCCCCAGATTTGATGCCGCAGACCTCCTTACCATGGGCATGTCATCTTGACACAACTGACTGTATATTGATCTTAATTCCGTTTTCAACATCTCAGAGGCACTAGGATAAGCAATATGAAAAAGCCCACAGGCTGAAACTCGAGCTGTAAACCATTCACCAGCAGCCAACCTCTGAAGATTTAAAAATAAATAAATAAAACCTCAAAAAGAATATGAAACAGAAAAGATGGCTATCAAGGGTAATGTGAATAAGAACTAGAATGAAATGTAAAATAGCAGGAAATTTCACATCCTTCACATATGATGCAATATGCAAGTTACTCCAGTCTATCACTGATATCTCACTGACCAGTGGGAAAACATATCATCAGAACAAATTATACAAGATTAAGAAACCAAAAGTCAAACCTTAACAAGAGGAATAAACCAGTCAACTAAGTCCTTCTCCCTCATCTGAGACCCAATTCTACACAATGACTCAACAGCTTTGTCCCTTACACAGGTTTCCTCAACAGTGCAAAGGGTTTCCAGGGGCGGCAGCAAAACATGTGCATGCTCAATACCCCCAACATAGGGAATAAACACTCCCAACTCCTCAGCCATTGCAAGAAGCACCTCATCGTCGTCGTCATTGTTTTCGCTCAGAAATGGAATTAGCTCCTTCCTGGTTCTTTCTTCCCCAAGTGCACGTGCAATCGTTGATAGCCTACGAATTGAGTTTAAACGTAGTTGAATGTCATCATTTTTTAGCTCATCTATGAGGACAGCTATTGGATACAATGGTTCTTCAACCATAGCCATTCGTAAATCAATATCCGGCAACTTCAACCCACTAGTTATATCTGCATAAGTAAAGAAACATAGTCAACTACCTCTTGTCAATACCGAGTCATTTCAAAGTATATCATAACAGTGTTCACCTTTGATCCGTGAATCTCATATTCACAGCATTCTTGGAACTTATAACCAATTCAAAAGCATAAAATTCGATAAATAGATCAATTCCAAACAGCATGATCCCAAGCAAGCCCTAGAATTCAAATCTAGAAAGTGAAAAAACTTAAATGAAAAACAAACAAGACGAAAAAAACAATGACGAAAAGCCCCGATTCCAAGCTAAAACCAACTTCCTTATTTGGCCGCGGAAGAAAAAAGAAACACAAGGAGAATCAATGAGAATAAGAATTTTGAAAACTGAAAATTGAAATACTAGGCACGGTGGGATCGGGAGAATTAACAACATTAACTCACGGTCACGGTGGTTGACACAACTCAAATTAATAACTAAAACCTCAAAATTCATTTATTTAAAAAAAAAAAAGAGAAAATGTCAGAGAAGGGGCGATAAAATTGAGAAATGGTAGCGCTTCTTACCGATCTCGACGCCTTCCCGCCGGCTGTCTCTCAAGGAAAGAAAGAGAAGAGGAAATTATTTTCGAATTTCGTTTGTATTTTATATAGTATATATTGTTTTTCATTTTTTCTCTCTCTTTTTCATGGTTTTTTCTGATTTAATAATTTTGTAATAATAGTTGTATTTTTAAGGCCCGTTATTTTTCATGGTCGATGGGCCAAGTAATTGCCCATGAACTTCCTTATGTATACCAAAAAGGCCCAAAAGCCTTTCTAAGTTCTAACTAAAAGGTAAAGAGGATTATATGGGCCAATGACTCCCTTTAGCTTTTGAAGCTTTTTTACGTTCTACTACAATATTTGCAAAAAAAATTCAATTCTGCAGTTAAGTTTTCTTTAATTCAAATTAGGTTTTATTTTACAGATTTTAATTGAAATTCAATATTTATATAGATAATTTTCCGTTCTAGGGTGTTCTTCCATCCCTTTAACCTCAGAAGAACAAGCCTGAATCAAGCTATTTTACTTGGCATAAAAAGAAAAAAAAAAAAAAAAACAGGTTTAAGTTAGCTTGAGTTAAATCTTTATTACTATCAGAAAAGAAAGTATCTTGACAAATCCCAACTTGATCATTATCTTTGATCTTGCCTTCTGTGTTCTATCAGAATTTTCATCCGTGTGTGGTTTACCAAGAACAATATAACATAAACCTCAAGTCAAGAAGCTTATTACATTTGCTGTGACTAACCTTTTACATTTCAAGGTTCTTCCCAACGGCATTTGGGTAGGCAAGCTATAACAAAGCAAAAATCAATGTAAATCTTGTCTTGGTGACTATATTTGAACAGTTTAGTTCCATTGTTGAAGACCAAAAATATGATCCTTGACCATGTTTTCTAGAATTCAGCTCTTTGACAGAAAGCAATTTCTTAGTTTGTTCCAAAATCCTACGACCTCTTTTCCAGCTGGTTGGTCAATGGGTACCTTAAAGTTTGCTTTCTCACTAAGCTCTTGAAATGCGTCAACAAGATTTTGAAGCCTTGCAACAAACTCAATCAAGAGGGATGCAAATGTTGCTAAGGATAAAGAGCTAGCACTTTCGTATACTTTGGACTCCTGCTGGTTCAGCAAGGCATCTCCTGTGAATGAGAGACGTGGCCATGACGGTTTCATGAGCGTACTATCTTGGGAAATTAAGTCTTGCATGCGGGAGTCCATGCCCATGTTTGGGTTCTGAACATCCCACATATCACTGAGGGATTTAATCACTTTATTATCATCGTCTTTAACATCAATTATGCTCACAGTAGGTTCTTCATATTCCTTGAATTGAGGTACAGTTGCCCAGCCCTCTGAATTAACTAGAAGGTATGACTTTTCATCTACCTTCATTTGCAAATCCTCTCCTGCCTCGTGTATTTCCTTGAGTATGTCTCCAGAGCTTAACTTTTCCATCTTTTCAATCTTGTTTCCAAGTTCACGCAGCACCTTAGATCCTGCATTACCAACCCTCTGAAGCTCACTCGCAAACACTTGTCTCTTCTCTGGTGGTGCCTGCAGGTACAAATTTACAATATCAGATTTTGTAATTGGAGGTCTAAGGAAGTTGCCTGAAAGATATGCTAACACATAGTTGTAGCTACAAAGGTACCATAGGAAAAGGAAAATATACAGCATTGGTCATGTGGCCAAATGGGATTCTTAGGGCCAGATTGCATAAGTGTCACCTACTTGGCAAACAAATGGTGCATTAAGAGCAGCGTATGATGAATGGATCATTGAAATTGTGAAAAGAATATACCATTGTCCACAGACAGTGTTCGGCCATATGTGCCAATGGGAAAGGAAACAGGTTTGGTATTGTGGCTATTGGGATTCTTGTGCAAGATCTCTTACTTCATGCCAAACAAATGGATTGTTAAGTGCAACCTATGGTGAGAAGATCAATTCACAGTTCAGAATAGTCTTCCATTGTCCATGAATTTTGTTTGTGGCATCATGGGCACATTTTACTTCAGAGGAAACCGCAAACTTAATTACAGGAAGCTACTAGCCTTTCCCACTAAAAGCCGATTGTAAGGAAATTGAAGAAACTAAAAATGAGTACCGCATGTTTGTTAGACTAGACTAAAGCTTCAAACTTTTCAGGTTATACCTATTAAAACGCAGATACTCAATTTCATTATATCTCCATATGAACAGCCTAACTCAATCATAAATTCTACACCCTTTTTTCCCTATAAGCAGCCTGAATGAATTCTGACCTTTCTGTTGGGATTGATGTTAAATGGCTCATCCAAATGAGAACCTTAGAAAGTATAGCAAAAAGAAGGGAATATATTTAGCAGCAGATATCATGGTATCCAAAACCAAGAGACTATTATGAAGAATGTCCTGGAAAACAGTAAGCATAAGTTACTTTCTATTGAAAGCAAAGATAGGATCTTGTTATTGGTTATGACCACAAAAGTTTTCTATGGACTTAACTCATCATCAATACAAGTTCGCTTCTAACAAAAGTTTCTGCTATGCTATCATCCCCAATATAAAAGCACCATTTGCAGGAAGTGGTCAATTACAATTAAACATCATCATATTTGCTTCTTATCATCAAGTTGTGAAGACATAAAATGATGAATTTCCATTATAATAGTTGAAATAAACAGGAAAAGTAAAACAAAGGAAACTTTGTATCACCGCATAATTGGAAACCACATAATTGGGTTGGAAATCCCTGAGTTCTGCCAGATTGATGGGGTCAAATTGTCTTACTTTTTGACAAAGTTATAATCTCAGTAATCATCCCTGGTGAAGACCTATTATATAGAAATAAGGGCCCGCAACCACAACAAGAATAGACTTTTATGTGTGAATTGTCTGGGTTGTTTTGTTATTGCTACCAAATCCTTGTTCTAATTGCTCAGAAAACTCAATGAAGTGACATATGATGGCAATAAATGAATAGAAGGCATATTTTATCAATATTATATGAAATTATGGGCATTTTATAGTCATGGGTGTCCATAACTCTGGGATGGTATCCTAAAGAGGATGGGATCATAAACAATGAACTGATGCTGGAACCTGGTAAGAAAATTCTAGCAACCCTGCTTACTACTTCAAAAAGGTCTAGCAGGAGTATAACAGAGAAGTTTTAAATACTATATACTTTCAGAAGCATTTCCGAAAAATGCAATAAAGCTATAATATCTATGGATCTGTAAATAAAAATCCCAATGAATAAAAGTGTTGGTAGACATGATTTCTTTGAAAATATGCAATAAGACAAGTTTCTCACCTGAATTTCTGAAAGTATGCACCCGTGCATTGCCATGACCATGAATGCACAATGCCTCAGTGCACCACTTACTTTGACATAATTTCTCCAAGGGTAGTTGAATGATCTGTAAGGACCATGTGGAGGCTCCCATAAGGCAAAATCTAGCTGAAAAAACAATTAAGGTACTAAAGATGAATAAAGAACTTCTACATTCTTGGCCTGATAATGATAAAGGATGAAAACTGGCATATGAGAACATACCAGAGATTCCTCTTGGCTTGAAGACTGCACAACTGATCTATAGCCACTATACAATGGATCATCAGAAGCTTGGTATGTAAGAATTTTGGAAGGGATCCTCTCATATTCAACACATTGAAGGTATCCATTAACACAGCCTAGAAAAGAAGAATCATGGCTATCAATCAAGCAAGCGATCACAGTAAGTAGTAGATTTCAAAAATGGGAAAGGAGAATTTCACAAATAAATTACTCAAGCAGCATCAAAAACACATAACTAAAGCTGGATCTAACCTTCCAATGAAGTAGCAACACTCTTGAAATTTTTAACCACCAATTTGTGTAAATCCTCCCCTGACCATATGGGGTATATACATATATTTACAACTAAACAAATGCCAGCGCCCACCGCGATAAGCAACAATCGATAAAGGGCAGTGGTGAAAAAGGTTCTTGTGTTGTTTCCAGACACCAATACTATACAATATGTCAGCAAGAATACCCGAAAACCATATTCATACGTCTTCATCGGAGGGTACAATTTAGCATAACTTGCACAGAATCCTAAAGCAGACCACAATTCCAAGAGTTATAAAGCAAAATGAAATTATAAGCAGGAAGATACATTTATAAAGGAATAAGATTTCTCATGTGTAATTATAGTTGATACAATTAGCTGCTAGAACACTAACCTGCTATGAAAATGCTTATCACAATAATAACTTCTTCAAACTTTCCAGCCAATATCGATAATTCTGCAATGCCTAAAGCAAGAGCTCCAGCAGAGAAAGTCCCTAAAGCTCGATTGAATCCTTTGTTAAGAGTTGCACCTACAACAGAGACAGCGAATTCTTTTACAATGGTCCATTAACCAAACAAAACAGTCACGATCACAAATTTGCATTGGCAGAAATGGGGCATGAATATTGAAGCAAATACCTACGCTGTATTCGAAAACGACGACAACGGTAAGAATTGCCCAGATCGAGTATTGACTAGCCTGCTTTAGAGGCTCTTTGAAAAATATGAGCAGTGATACCATAGCAAGTGAAAGTCCCATTTTTGCAGCGAAAAACACCTTCCGAGGATCTGATCGACCCATCTCATATAACTTAACAAAGATTTCCTGTAAATTATTCCAAAATTTATCAATTGACTCAAAACACCTTCCGAAACACCCGCATTTAACTCCATCCTCGCTACTATCCGAGCTGTTCAAACCAAATTCCGAATACCCTTTTCTTGAGAGCAGCCTTTCTTTACTCTCATCTGCTGCACCCCGTAAAAAGGACCTCCCTGCCATTGCTGAATCAACAAAAAAAAAAAGAAAAAAAGGACAGGATCAAGAAAAAAACAGTAATTTAGAATACCCCGCAAATCTTGTTAATTTTTTAATCAAAATTTGAACTTCTTTGAACACACCTGATAAAGGGTGAGTCACAGATCAGATAAGCTATTGATGACGAGACTACAATTTCGAAAAAGACACGAGTATATACATATATACATATATACATAGAGATTCAGGAAGACAGGAAGATGGAGGGAAGAGGGAATTCAACGACGTCGTTTGCTTACGTAAAGATGGATGCTTTCGCTATGGATGGAAGCTTGAAAAGTACTGATTGTTTTGATTGAAGCGGAAAGGAAGATTTCTGTAATCAACCAACTGAATGTGGGTAGAAAAATAAGCATTGGACCGGTAGGACAGAGATGAGATCATCACTGGCTCCACGCGTCGCCCTCCACTTGGTTCTCAATTCAATAATTTAGTTGCATAAATCTGTTGACTTGGAGAGAACTCCGTCGAACCTCAGGAAAAAAGAAACCCAATTCTCCCCTGTTTTTGTGTCTGTATTATCTGTAAAATTCTTGGAAAATGATTTTCTGGCTCATGCTTGGCATCATTGAAGAAACTGACTTATAAATTCAAATGATTAGAAAGATGACAACACATTATCTCCACTCGTCTTTTTGATTTTTTACTTTTTATAATGGCGAGCAATAGATTACTTTCTCCTTTCTTTTGTTAATATTCGTTCGACTGTTCCTCTCAAGTCTCAAAACTCAAAACCCTTTTTGGGTCTCAAGATTTGGTTTCGTCATTAGTTATGTGAGGATCAACAAACATTATCGTCTATAAGAATGGTTGGATCTTGATTCAGATCAGATTCATGCGACTTTGTTTAAGCTGTTCTGTTCTGTCACCGGTGTACTGTGTTCATAATTATTAATCATTTGTCGGGACATGCAGATGTCCGTATGCTTTATTTTGATTACTGCTGATGTATATGGTAATACTTTCCATAATTTGATAATTGAGATTTGATATCTGGTCACGATGTGGGATCTGAACTCCGAACCATTTCATCATCTGGAATTAAAATGTACAAGAAGAAAAAATGGCAATTGGCTATGAACTTTTTGTACTTTTTAATTTTTATAGAGCAAAAGTGCAAAACCATCACTTTCATCCTACTCAGATAACTGGATGCAAGAAAAGGAAATGTATTCTTTGAAGAAATGAATTCCTGGGGGAGCTTGTTAGATTTTTTTAGTTATAAACAACTGCTTCTGAGATACTCACAGCAGATTTTAATTTTGAAAATGAAAGATGGATACCAAAAAAGGAAAAATGATACTAAAATAGTACTCATTTTGGCTCTTTGATTATCAGAAGAAAGCTTGCTCCTTGATGGCCCTAAAGAATTGCTGCCGATCCACCTCATCCAACCCTCCGCGCTCTGCATAGCCCCACCCCACCACATCACATGTCCTGTCACTACCACTAATGGCTTGGTTCCCCATATGATGATGATGTGATAAAAATGAATAAACTCAATCAATAACAAAGAAAAAAGTGTTTGTGTTTTTTATAATCAAACAAATTTGAGATGATCACCATTTTTTGCTCTATACTATATTATTTTTTACAAACACCCATTCCATAACAAAGAGTGGAGTACTACTTGGCTTTTTATGGCTAATAGTATTGATCAATTTGGGAAAGTTTCCTCCTTTTAAAATTTGATTATTCGATTCCGAATTAATTGAAGTCTCATATAATTATATAGGAGTTTATACTTAAAAAAATTTCATTTATAAGCACTTTTTGTTGTGGTAATAGTACCACCAAATTTGCCTTAATTACAACTTCAAATCATAAAGAAGAGGAACACTTTTGAAAATGAAAATTTTATGGATTACAAATTCGGAGTTGTTCTTTCACGGTAAGAAGGAAAGAAAATGATAAAAAAGAAAATTTTTCAATCCAATGATTGAACTATAAAAGAGAATTTATAATTATAAATCACAACTATTAAAATAAATAATTTTTTTTCTTTATCCATTTTCTACTTTTCTACAAAAATCTTAGATTTAAGTCCAACTCCAACATAGTAATATTAATAGTATCAAAGAAACATGGTTTTAGCCCAAAATGCCCAATATTGGGCTTAATCTAATTCTGTCATGGGCGCCCTAAATCCGTATCCGAAGCCATCCATTTCACTTTGTACATGTAGATGCTTCTCACTTTAACAGTAAAGGAGAGGGAGTCTCGTGAAGAGGTGCCTATCCATAGATAGATCATAAAATTTGTGTGAGCATTTCTAAATGTTAGATGCAAAAGGCAACGCGAGCTACCCGAGTATGACTTCAACCCCAAATCACGGATTTAAGGGGTGAAAAATTAATTCTCTCTCTATCTTTCTGAGCACGAATTTTTCCCCAACTTTATATACATAATTTTGTGATCATACTGAACATGGTATAACATGTAAGTGACCCGGCGACCGGTAAGGAACAATAAAAGACAATGGCAAATTGAGTTTTTGCAGTCTCCAGTACCGATTCTTGAATACCTTTTCTAAAGACTTCCATTATTGCTAGCTAGTTGCTTTGAATGGGAGTTGGATTGTGTTTTCAAGCCAAACTGTGGCTCTTGACCAGTTATTATCATCAATTTGACACTTGGGGTTGGAGGGGAGACTGAGATCTATAAGTCTACAACCAAATCTCATTGAATATGCTAGAAAGTTACCATGAAATGACCCACATAAAGCTGCTAGACAACCCAACTGCCGACTGTTTTTTTACTACTTTGCATATGGATGATAGGCTCCCTGAAGTTGGCTTTCTGACTTAGTTCTTCAAAAGAGTCTACCACGTTGCCTAGTCTAGCAACAAATTCAATCAAAAGTGAGGCAAATGTTGCTAAAGACAGAGCACTTGCACTTTCATAGGTTTTGCATCCGTCTCCCTTACCAACTGAATCAGCATTGGTTGACAGATTTGAGGGCCATCTCCTAAACATATTCTTCGCAGCCTCACATGGCGGTAGAGAAGCTGTCATCACAGGAGTTGGGCTCAAATCCAGCACAGCTTCACTGAGTGATTTGAATCCCAATTGCATACTTTCATCTTCCTCTGTCTCGACAAGATTTTTCAGGTCTTCGAGTTCCTTGGGGGGCCTTGCCCGAATTTCCCAGCTCTCAGAATTCACTAGAAGGTATGACTTATGGTCTATCTTTTTCTGCAATTGCTCAGCTGCATCATGGACATTTTTAAGTATGTCACCAGGGCTCAGTTTCTCCATCGTCTCCAGTTTGGTCCCGAGCTCGCGTAGAACTTTAGCACCTTCCGCCCCAACCCTTTGGAGCTCGGTACGAAAGACTTGTCTTCGATCCGGAGGAGCCTATATTTCGAACATTTGACATCAGATGTGAAAAAACAGGAAAAGTAGTATCAAAGAGAAAAATGTATACAAATTGTGAATGTAATCACCTGTATCTCCGAAAGGATGCAACCATGCAGTGCCATAACCATGAAGGCACAATGCCTCACTGCGCCACTCACTTTGACAAAGTTCTCCCAAGGATACTTCCGCATTCTATACCGGCCGTGAGGTGGTTCCCAAGTTGCAAAGCCAAGCTGAAAAATGATTTACATTCAACAATCCCTCGAAAGTCGAATCATTTGTCCAACAAGCCAACCTGTTGCATAATTTAACCTATGAAATTACACATACCAGAGTGTCTTCTTGGCTCGTAGACTGCACCACTGATCGATAACAATTATATAGCGGATCAGCAGCTGCTTGGTATGTGAGAATTTTCGAAGGAATTCTCTCATATTCAACACTTTTCAAGTACCCATTAACACAACCTGAAAATAAGAAATTGGTGAATTAAGAAATGGGAAACCGATGCGTCTATTAGTAGTTTAAGGAACTTAGTAAAACAGAGCAAAAGCAACCTTCCAAAGAAGTGGCAAGATCCGTAAAATTTTTCACGACCAAGTTATGCAGAGATTCACCAGACCAAATGGGATAGATACATATGTTTACGACAAGACAGACACCAGCTCCAAATGCAATAAGTACCAATCGAGTTACAACCGCCTCAGTGTATGCTCTTGTCCTGTTACCGGCTACCATAAGGATACAATATGTCAGAACGAATACTCGAAATCCATATTCGTAAGGCTTCATTGTCGGATACAGCTTCAAATAGGATGCACAGAATCCTGTTCAAAGGAGAGACAGCAGTTAAAAATGGAGGGAAATAGTTTTTCTTTTGATTCAATCTACACCTTCTATCAACCTTTCAAACACTGACCTATTATGAAAATACTTATAACGATAACAACTTCCTCCAACTTGCCAGCCACCATCGATAGCTCAGCAAAGCAAAATGCAAGTATTCCAGCACAGAGTGTTCCCAGGCCGCGATTGAATCCTTTGATAAAGGTTGCTCCTGCTTAAACAAAAAGCAAGGACTCTATTACTGTTCAATATGAAGCATCTGAAATGAAAATAAAGAATTCAGCAAAACTGATTTGAAATAGGAAAATGGTGTAAACTGTAAAGATTTATCTAGATACTCATTGGTTGATGAGGATGCTCATACCTATGCTGAACTCAAACATCACAATGACAGTGAGTATGGCCCAAATTGAATATTGAGAAATATCCTGGTATGACCCTTTCCAGAATATAAGCAAAGACACAATTGACAATGCCAGCCCCATTTTTATGGCAAATATAACTTTCCTGGGATCTGAACGACCCATTTCCAAGGATTTCCTGGCAAAATCTTGCAAATCATCCCAATACTTCTTGATTTTTGCCCTCGTCACTTTCAGGCACGAGCATCTGCTACCTGTACCTTCATTTCCCCTGAAGCTGACCAAGAAAGGCAGCCTTGCCTCACTGTTATCTGCCCAATTATTGTTCAGTGAACCCATTTGTATCACCCTTTTCTCCCCTTCTCTTCTTCAATGAACAACAAATCTGCATGATCCCAGAAGTTAGCAACACAAAGATCAAACAAAGTCAAAGCAATAGAAATAAGTTCTTGACAAGTAAAAGCCAGATAACGCAACCAAATCATCAAAATTAGCTCCAAAATCCCAATCAACTCAACAAAAGAAAAAAGTATCTACATAGTTAAACTTCAGGAATCAGCAGCATATTTAAGTTTTGTTTCTAGTAGAGTCTTACTCTGGAAGCCATTGATTCAGTAACAGACTAACTGACATACAACTTACTCAAGTACTAAAGGGACTACTATATTTGTAGGCTTATCTCAGTGATTGAAGCTTCAGTTTCCAGTTTCCAGAGTACAAAAAGCTTTGCTTGTGGTATCAAAAAGTACAATGCTAGACTTTGCAGTTTCCTAGCAGAACACAGCAAGTATGTAAAGACTAAGGATCATGTCTTTAGTAAGAAAGCTCACTCGAACAGTATTTTGTAAGTTTTCCCTTCATCCAATTCAAATGTGGTATCCAATATTCATTGCCACATGCACTTGAAGACAAGAATGGCACTTTCTGTACAATTTGCTACTGCCTGCTAGCATTTTCTTCTGCCCTCTTTTTCTTATTGAACCATTTGTTCTCTTCTGCTTTCAGAACTTAAAACATGTTCTACTTAACATTGTACTAATTGATAGCAAAGCACAGTTTTTCGGACACATATGTTGATTAAATTTTTAAGCGGCATGCTTATATGAACACTTGTACTGAAAACAAACAGATTGATTGCGATCAATTTGTTATTACCTTAACAAGTTTGATGGTACTATGTTGTTGTATCCAGTGCTAGTAGGCTTAGACTTACAAAAATTTGGCGAGGGGTCAAATCAAACAAGAAGAAAGTCTTGCTTTAAAGAAAGGAAAAAAACAAATTGAGAATAATGCGGACGATATATCTGTATTAATCTGTTTGAAGGCAATCCTGGCGGCACAAGAACCATGTCATTCACCCATTTCTCGAAGAGATAATTTTTCTTACACTATATTTGATAGGAAGGAAATAAGGAGGAAAGAAATTATGTAGAAAAAAAAGTAGGTGAGAAAATATAATTTTTTTTTGTTTGATAGGACATAAATGCTCCTAAGGAAAGAAATATGAGAGAAATAAGAGGGTTTATTTTCTTACAAATCATTTCTGCTCAAATTGGATGAAAATAGGAGAAAAAGAAAATGATTGTTGAGTTTAACACATAGAAATATCTATTATGCCCTTAAAATTTATTTCTAATTATAAAATTTACCATTACAAATAAAAGAATTGAAAATAAATTTTTAACTAAAAGTAAATAATAGTAAAATTATCATATCAATTAAAATAATTTTTTTTTCTTATTTCTTGGTTATATCAAACAAAAAAAATAATCAATTTTTTCTTTTATTCTTATTTCTTTCCTTGCTATCAAACATGAAGGAGGAAATATAAATTTCTTTCATTTCCCTACCTATTTCCTTTCCTTACCTTTTTTTTTTCTTACTATTTCCTTCCCCTTACAAAACATAGGCTTAATTTTTGAAAATATGTTTCTTGACCTCCAATACTTAACTGTCCTGACATGACTTTTTCTGATTTGTTAAGTTTTTATGAATATTATAAAAGTTTAATCCCCAATTTAATAAGGTTTAGTCCCAAGTTAAAAAGCTATCATATTTATAGGATAACTTTCCTTTTCTTAACAAATATAATGATAGGATTTTAGAAAGAAAATTAAATAGGACTTGCCACGTCAAGAGTGTTATTAAAGGAATAGATTTAGACGAATCATGTAACAAAACTCTAATTTTTGTTTCTCTTTCTTCCTTACATTCTAATTTAAAGGGACTAATAATATTGAAAAAAAAAATCTCGAGAGCCGACGGCCAGGAAGGTTCCTATCCATCATAAAGCTACCCACTGGTCCTACCAAGAGGTCAAAGACTACTTAAAACTTTTTTCCATTTTTCCTTTTTCGGTTCATGCATGGATGTCACAATTGCTTTACAAAACTATGATCGATGTGAACCAATAAACAAATATCTCTATTATTATTCAAAATTATTAAAAATTTAAAATTATAATCTAATGGGAAAAAAATGTAAAGAAGGGTGTTGGTGAAAATTCATCTCTTGATCAAGTTTGAGATGCTACAAATGTTGAGTTCCAATCTAATGTGAACAATGTTGCTATTTGTTAGTTTAAACTTTTTAATGCATTGACTAAGACTGCACTAGCATAAATGCAGCTTTTAGTCAAAGAATGTATTTATTTTACCTATAGATGCACTTATTTTTACATCCATAGATAGAAAATGTTGTAATGTTACTAGTTATTAGATAAAGATGATAACTATAGAAATTCTTATAAGCCAAACCAATTATATTAAATATATTAATATATTACCAATAATTGGTTGGTTCAAGTAGTTTGACACTTATTCCCTTAAGTAAGGTCTTGAGTTCGAGTCTTGTGAATGGAGAAAACTATTATTGGGAGAGCTCTACCCGCATAGTGGGTCAGTTCGGTTCGAAAAGGATTAGTCTTGGACCAAAAGGCCCAGGATACCCTTACTTATACAAAAAAAATTAATATATTAATTATATAAAAATATATATCAAATTCCAAAGTTACTACCACTTTATAAAAGACAAAAAATAGTATTAATTTCGGCCCAAAAATAAAAGAAAAATTAACACTAATAAATGACCCACAAATACCCAAAATATTTTTGTTAGCCCATGAAACCCAATATATTCGTAAGCCTAAGCCTGCTCAAAAGCCCATAAACTTCCTCCGAGCAAAGCCCCACTGCCCCATATCCCTTATCCGATCTCAAAAGTCTGAGCAGGGGGAGGGAGACACGATGGAGTAACTTAACACACGCGCTCTCTGTTTCTGCAATAGAAAAATGTTATCCATGGCAACTCAGTCTAGTGTTCATGGTGCTTTCACTTGGCATTCATTTCCTTATCAGAAGCCCACCTTGAAATCATCCAACACCGCCATTTTTGTTAATACAAAGCCAAGTTCGAGACAATCATCTACCAGTCTGGTAAAAAGCATCACACCCACTTCGAAAAGTGAAAGACTAACTGCTTCAGCAGCCCCAGAAACATTCGCAGCTGAAGCATCCATAGAAACTGAAACACCATCTTCCTCAGCCCCTCAAGAAACTGAGGTCCAATTCCCTCCTTTCTCTTACTGCAGCTAACTACGATTATATGCATTTTGGCATTTATGTGTTTGCTTGATTTAACGAGTTCTTGTTGATTTTTTTTCAGAAGGCTGAGGTGGTAGTGAAGCAAGTTCAGAAACCAAGGTTGGTTTTGAAGTTCATATGGATGGAAAAGAACATCGGGCTTGCTCTTGACCAAGTGATACCTGGGCATGGGGCTATTCCTCTAAGTCCATACTTCTTTTGGCCCAGGAAAGATGCATGGGAAGAGCTCAAGGCTACTCTAGAAAGTAAGCCATGGATTTCCCAGAAGAAGATGATTATCCTTCTTAATCAGGCCACTGATATCATCAATCTATGGCAGCAAAGTGGTGGCAACCTTTCCTAGGTGTGCAATGTCGTATACACTGGCTTTTCTTCCTTTTTTTGTTTTCTTTTCTAGTCTGCTTGTTATATTTCTGCTCTTGGATATTGATTTATAATCGGGAATTGAAATCTCCTTAAGTCAACATCCATTCCATTTATTAAATAATTGAGATTTGGGAATGCCTGGTTTGAAATCTCTTAGCTCTTATTTAGGACATTAATTTGGTGGATGTGATGATTAGTTAGTTTAATTGAAGGAAACAAAAACAGCGCTGAATTATTGACCAGGAGTATCTCAATGTCATTAACCGAGGAGGAAATGTTCTTGCTCAGTGGAATGATCTGAATTTATATAAAAGATTGAATACCAGTGGAATGTTCTTGCTCATTGTTAATTCCTATCTCTGTTCAAGAATTTCAAGGCAAAAACAGTTTTCATATGCTCAATTTTGCTGAAAGTAGAGCGACGAATTTCCTCTCTTCATACATTATGTCTTACAAGACATTTCTAGTCTCAATCCCTTGGAAGTGCCGGCAGTATGGCATCAAACTATTGTTTCTCCTCGAGTTCCAAAAAGAGAAGATAGGCAACCAGGCCAACCACAGGGACAAATCTAAGATAAGTTACCAGACGTACCCTGCTTTCCTGAACATTTTGTAGGTTCTCACCAATCAACCACGGCTGGAAGATTGTGTACAAAGATATGTCCCAAATGAAGGCATAAGGCAGCCTTTCTGAACCCAAATAACTTAGCAAGAACTGCCATCTATCTGTTATGCTCCCAAAATCACCATCCATTCGACCAAAGAGAGCCCATACTGCAGATAACAGACATACAGCCGCACCAATCAATCCCACTACTGGTGCACCATTTGTCATGACAGAGCCTAGAGGAGAGCGCTTGCCAGGAGGGACAGCTGGATCAGCTTCATTTAGCCGGATTGCCATATAAGGAATCAAGAATGCTGGCATGGCATCAGACAATGGAGGAAGAAAAGTAAGACTCACACATGACAAAATAGGAAAATTTATTCATAAAGGTAGAACATTTGCTTCAAAACTATCCTATTGATGTAAGAGAGACTACATATGACAGCCAAATCAACTATGGCACTCGAGATTTCACCAGGTTTATCGTTGAGAACTCGTGAGCTAGGCTAGAGTAACGCATCTTAATTGCATAACTAATCTATCGAAAGCTTGAGAGATTGGAAGGAAGCATACTGTTAGTGAGGAACATCTGTAAGCCCCATAGAACATCAAGAGACCCTTTGTATCTGTCCCTCTTATAATCCGTGTATAACAATGGAGCAAACATTAGCGTCCACCCAATGACAAAGTTGAATAATCCCTCAGACATCTAACAACGAACATATTAGACATAATAAGCCTTCGTGGAAAACAACAAAATTTACTTCACTAAAATACTATATGATGCTTACCGGGTGAAGAACAGGGGCATCAAGCAGACGAATGCCAACTACTCTGCCAAAAAAGGTTCATTGATTGTATATATCATCATCAAGGAAAGAGCACAAAAAGAAAGAGTAATTTTTTTTGTCCAACACTCCAACTTGAAATGGAAATGTAAAACCAAAGAAGGAACTGTTGAATGTACCAGCATTCATCAAAGGCAAAATGAAGAAGAAATTGAGAGAAAGACCGGTGAGATCGTTTATTGTCTCCGAACTGATTGCCCATACGGGATCTCCCTGGTAAACTCAAATATTAATAAGAAGAAGAAGAAGAAGATTTTTCCCTTTTTAAAGAAATGTAGAGAAAGTAGGAAAAGAAAGAGAGAAGCAATGCATACAGGGGCATAAGGAAGCAAAAAAAGCCACAGGATGTAAACAGCCTCAGCAGTCCACAGAGCCAGCTGAAGGACTCGTCGCACACTATAATTTTCCTCCTCTTCCGAGGCGGGACTAGTCATGGGGGTTGACTTGCGGCGAGAAGCCTGGCATACAATGATCGTCGGATTTCTGGGGACAGAAAAGGAGATTGCGGGCCATTTTTTGCCGGGATGTTTGCGAGGTGGGAGCGAAAGAGGGTTGGGATTGAAGGGTGTTGGCCTTGGAAGAGCCCTCCAGTGGGTGTTGCAGTTGCAGAGGAAAGCTTGAGTTGCTATTAAAGCCATGCCCCTTCAGGCCTTCACTTCTTCTTCATCTCCTAAATGAAAAATAAAAGCAGTGCAGAAGAGTCGACAGAATCATCGGAGAACAAAAATGGGGCTGAGTTTGTCATACGTGGTTCACCCGTCATCCACACCGAGCTGAAGTCCCAGCCGCTACTTTCGTCTTTTTTCACATTTTTAATTTTTTTAAAAAACAAAATACCGATTTTTCAATGCGATGTCGTTTTGTAAGCCTTTTCCTATAGTGCGAAGCAAGTTTCCGTCGAACAGTCCGTTATTATATTTTACATTGGCTTGGCCTTTTGAGAGAAAAGTGCTAGTTTTCCCGCGGATTTTAATTGAAATTCTCCGGCCCATGGCTCCGAAATCTGACAGCGCCGAAGGTAGCACCGACTCTCTTTCTCGCTCGCTTTGGCTCTCCCTCTCCATCTAAAGCTTCTTTCTTCATTTCATTCTTTGTTAAAGCTTTTACCATCCTTTCAGATTTTCCAACGCCCGTTTTCTAAATTTAATCCAAAAAATTTCATTTAGAATTTCTCCATTTATGTTCTCTGCATCGATTAAAGTTGGCTTCTAACTTTCGTCTTTTTTCTTCTTTATCTGATTTCAATTTGCAGCAATCGTGCTTAACTACGTGAACGAGGTAAGCTTTTTCTCCTTTTGTTTGCGGATTTCTGTTAAAATAGTTTAAGCTCCTGTTCCTTTTTCTGGTATCAATTAGGTTTAAATTCATTCATTATTTGGATAATTTTATGCTTAAACTGATTGGCTGGAGAAAAGTTATTAGGGCTCTGATTTCAGTAACAAAGTTGCATTTAGGTCTTTGTTTCCCTGATTTTTCATCTTAATTAGTACTACATATTTAACTCCACTTAGCGGTAATTGAAAATTAAAAATAGGACAAAAGAAAGAGGTTTGTGAGAATGTTTGATGAAAATCATCTCTGTTTTTTCTACGCAATTTCTTTTCAAATCATCATATTTCATAATTATTAGATAGTTTTTTTTTTTTTTGAAGGACATAAGGATTAGATGGTTAACCTTACACTATATAGTGTAGTTCTGGTTCTGCAGGTGCCTGTGATTATTTGTTGTTGATGTACTTAACCTAAGAAGTATGTCTTGCTTTCTCTAAACCAGCAAAACCGCCCTCTAAATTCTCAAAATGTGGCTGATTCTCTGCAAAAGTTTAACCTCAAAAAGGCCTCCATTCAAAAAACGCTGGATAATCTTGCTGACAGTGGAAAGATTTCATTCAAGGAGTATGGTAAACAGAAGATATACCTTGCTCGTCAAGACCAGTTCGATATCCCCAATAATGAAGAGCTCGCTTCTATGAAGGAAGAAAATGCCAAACTGCAGGAACAGCTCCAAGAACAAAAGAAAGCAATCGCTGAGGTTGAAGGAGGTAATGATTCTTAAACATTCAAGTGTATTATTATACTGAAGTTCAACATGTCAGCGCTGGCCTTAAGATTCTTTCCTTTTGGTTTAACTGTTTTTGCAATTACTGATGTATGTTGTTATTGCAGAAATTAAGAGTTTGCAGTCAAATTTAACACTGGAACAGATACATGACAAGGAAGCCAAACTGAGGAAAGAGGTAAGGGTTATGGTAAATTTTGGGAGGTTTTTGTTTTCTCTACGTCAGGACTTGTTTCATACATGTTTATGCCAAACAAGTCGGGAAGATTTTGATGCTGGTTATCATGCATCAGGTTAAGGAAATGGAGGACAAATTGGAGAAATTGCGGACAGGAGTTACCCTGGTTAAGCCAGAGGAAAAAAGGGCAGTAGAAGCTATGTTTTCTGAGAAAATGAACCAGTGGAGAAGGCGTAAAAGGATGTTCAAGGATCTCTGGGATGCTATCACTGAGAACTCACCTAAGGATCTAAAGGAATTCAAGGTCCCAGATTGTCATTCTCTTTGGAAAGATTCAACTTCTGGCACATAAAAACTCTCTTAACGGTGGTTAATATTTGCAGGAGGAACTGGGCATTGAATATGATGAAGATGTTGGTGTGAATTTGCAATCATTCTCAGAGCTTCTTCAGCCTGGAAAGAAGCGGAGGAGAGGCCAGTAACTTAAAGTGAAGTGTTCCATACTTGCTCATCAACCCAGACAAGGATTTTGGTATTTCTATAGAGATAAATATCTACAAATATATATTTGTAGATTCCTCATCTTTGTTCCACCTAAGTCTTTACTTTCTCATTTCATGAGTGCTACATGACAAATCGTTTTTCTTTCATGATGTAATGACGATGATGCTAGTTTTTATAGAATTACCTTTATGAATAATATTACCAGCCAAGCCGTTGTAATATGACCAGCAAGTCTGATTACAGTTTGTAATTGTGAAGTGCTTAGATATAGATCAATCAAAGTATGAAGCTCTAAAAGCTCCATGCATATCCATTATCTGTTTGTGAAGAAAAATCTAGAAACCTCTTGAGCTATTTGTTTTCCTCTGGATGTACATGCATTTGCCAAAAGAGATGAATGATATTTTAACCTTATATATTAATGATGAATGACTTAATGCTCCCTTTAAATAACGGCCAAAGGAAAACATTTCGCTTAAGTAAATTGACAATCATTTTATCACATTATTTGATGCTACCAATTCGTCACCACAAATTTCTCCTTTATTCCTTTCTGCCTTTGCCTGCATTCCTAATAAACTATTTCGTCCTGATTTGTTTTAGCTTTAGGCAGTCTATGGGTGTTTGCCTCGAGGATAATACTTGGATAGGTTGTCTTATCTTTTGGAACTTGAGTGGTTTTCCAAAATCTTTCGTTTCACAAAAAGTTTCAAAAATTATTCCAAAAAATTACGAGTTTACATCAATGAAAATTAACCCCAAAAAAGAAAAAAAAAATCAAAGAACAAAAACCAATTTATAGACGCAGCCAACGCTATCGCACAACTCGCCAAACTTACAAACATGCAATTTACCGGTGCTCCTCAGCTCCTCAGTACCCACGCACTTGTCTAGTCCTCACAGAAATCGGCCCCTTACTTATGGTGAAGTGTTGTTTACCTTTCAACCCAGAACTTTCAGCAGCATGTTCTGTGGGGTTTTCAGGTCCAGTCTCCACCTTCAAGCCAGCACGAAGGTTTGAAGGGATTTGTTTATTTGATGAGGACTGAAACATCGATCCAGTTTTTTCTGAGCTATCTGTATCTAGGACCTTGTCTTTAAGCTTCCATGTGTTCATACCAGAACTCAAACCATGGGAATCATAGTCATCATCGTCACTCTCATGAATAACTACTTCCTTTTCCAATAGCTTGACTGGATCCACTTCATCGAAGGACATTGTCCCGAGGTCCAGATTTCCTTCTACTGAACCTTCACTAGAAGAAGAACTTGACTTCTTCATTTCTTGTGACCTTTTGCTCTGCATCAACTCCTCTGCTTGACTACTATGGTGAGTTTGCTTGTCTTTAGCATTGGATTCATTTCTATCTGACACTCTTTTTCGTTGACTATTGGGACTGTTTGGGTCATCGGGATCATGGGAATCAGACCGAGAGAGTTCCACGGCTGCTCTCGCAGCTGCCGCTGCATAAGCAGCTGACTCAAACGCTGCTTGAGCTGCATCAGCTACATCCTTGTACTTTTTCTTTGCTTTCATTGAATCAGAGAACTCATCAGCATCCCCTGAAATTGTACCTTCTTTATCTGATGCCTCTGGCTTCGACTGGCTTTGCTTCTTGCTTAGATCCGAGTTTTCCTGTATTGATAAACATAATTGGGTGCCATGAGTTTTTCGTTATACATTTTCATCATACAATAAGAACTAGTAATCGTTGCAAGCATAATTGCATACCTCACAGGAAACAGAGGTTTCCTCAACCGGTAGAGCAATGCCATTCTCAGCAGCAATCTCCTTGAGCACATTCCTTCTGTTCTGCAAGTCTGGTTGTCTGGTTGAGAGCTTTTGAATGATCTGTAGGAATACCCAAACAATATGTTAGATCATATTACTATGTCCAACATTTCTGCTTCATCTGACTAGCCTAGTTCTTCTAGCACTTTCTCCAATACACTACAGACTGAATCTTGCCGCTGATGGAAAAATATCTGATGCTACTTTTGACATGAAAGGAACTTCACTCCAATTCAGAATCAAAATATAAAGTTTTGGTATAGTTTCTAATTGACTTATAACTTATAAGCATGCAACTTCTATTTCCGTTCAGTATTCAACGTGGAAATATTCAAACAAAACATTTACCTTGGTGTTCACTCCACAATTGTTGCGCAACTCAATGGCACGAGCAGCGAATTCTTTGCCATAGCGAGACGTGAAAACTGCACGAATCTCTTGAAGCTCGGGAAAGTCCCCACATCTTGAAGATGCAAAGAGCAAGCCAGAGATTGCCTCCTTAAGCTCGTCAGGGCATACTCTGCAACAAAACAAGAACTCAAGGTTACCAAGAAACGGGAAAAAGAATCTGAAAGCCATTACATAAAGAACCCTGACAAGAAAATAAGAAAGAATCAAAAGAAACTAACCTCTCTTGCTCAATGAGATGAACCCTTTCAATGACGAGATTACAATACCCTTCCAGCATAACAAACACGTCCAACATATTTTGCTCCTTGATCACCTGCTCAACCTGTCCAAGAAGAAACCCCCAGTTTGAGCTCCAAACTAGAAAGGCACAGTGAAGTGTGAAGACAAAAGGAAAAAGACGATAGATCAGATCTTACTCGAAGAAGAGCTCGATCATGGTGACCAAGTTCAAGGAACTGGACAACATCAGAGCGAGCCTGGTTACAGCGAACCTGACGTTGGTTCTTGAAAACAGCAATACGGGAAATGGCGAGGTTGACATGTGATTTGAACTTTGAGGGCTTGAAGGCTCTTCCAAGCAAGGCGTCGAGCTTCTTCCCCATCAAAGCCTGCTCTGGTTTCTCGACTGTTTGATCAACAAACCTTTGAATGAGTTTTGGCAAGGCAGAAGAGAACAAACAAGACAAGGCTTGCTTGTGACTTTATGTGCTGACGAGAGACGAGAGACAGGTCTTTATGGGACGTTTTTACTTGTCTCGTTGGATTTCTTAGGAGCTAAGTCGTTTTTAAATTTTAAGAAGAGAAGAAGACAGAGCGTTTAATTGGGTGATGGCCTAATGGGAAAACCCAACAAGAAATGAAGGTTTTATTTAACGCGGTTGGGCCGTCAATTTCCAGGAAGTGAGCGCCTTACGAATTGACATCGGGCCCATTTTTGTCTGAAGACTCGCACTTCAAGCACGTGAACCACAAACCCAAATGAAAGGGAAAATAATGGGTTCTCAATGTACTATATCAATATATCATACTTCACTCCCTCCTTTTTTATTGCAAAAATCAAGTGTTTACTAAAGTTTCTTTTTTCTTCTTTTAGGAACTTGTCAGTCTCTCTCCTTAGACCAGAATTAAAATGCTTGGCTAACTCTATTTAGCTACAACATTAGTTGCAAAAAGCAATACAAATCAAGTATTTTGTTTAGGGAAGGAAATAGATGAACGGATGCATTAATAAAGATGGAGAGTAACCATTTTTATAATAGATTTAAAGGAGGATTTTGTTTTATCGGATGAACCTCTAAGTTGTATTAAAGACCTGTTAAATGATGATGAGGCAAGATATTGTATCTTCCGAATTACTCCTCTGTCTCAAAATATAAGTTCATTTTTAATTTTTTTCGATCAAACAACTTCATCTTTGACCATTATTTTTTATAAAAATATAAAGTAAAAAAAATTTTTTAAAAAATATTTGTAAACCTTAAATCATGAACTTCTCAAAATATATTTTTTGAAATTTTAATTCTATATAATTTTTTCATAAATAATAGTCAAAGATAAATTTGATTGACCGAAAAAAATAAAAATAGACTTATATTCTGGGACAGAGGAAGTACATCTTAATTTCTAATGCATTCTTTTTTCACCAAAAAAAAAATTAGTTGCATAGAGTCACTTTTAAGACATAACACCTTCTTCAATAGTCATATGAAATTCCAAAAATCATGGCTTGAAATTTTTCAATATTGCTTATTATTTTATTATCATTTTTAATATTTGTGAATTAGATACAAAATTAAGTATTTGTATTTAATAATGTTATGAAATAAATATACCCAAAATGCTCATTATTACATTCTAAACTTATTACTATCACATAAGTTTCATCATAGATCAATTATATAGGCCCAGTTCCATCAAAATACGATAATCCTCCTTTTTCCCTCTTCTTTGTTAGTATAGTTTGTGACTTTGTAGACGTATGGAGCGTGATTTGCACAAGGAAACGCGGGCGTGGGGAATGAATAGAAACGTGAAGTTTCTTGATGGTTTCCCATTTTCCAAGCGGGCAAGTTGAGCAAAAGTTTTCAACTTTTCATAGATAAAATATCAATTGCAGATTGCAGTCTTTGTCATGGAATTTAATGTTCTTAGATATTGAGATGTATATCGATATTGATATTGTGATTTATTTACGATAATTTTTTTATTAGATATCTGTTGATATATTCAAATATTAGTAATATAATTATAATATTTTATTTATTCATAAAAGTTAATAATATATTACAACAAATTTATTTGTTATTATACTTTAAATTTTTACGATTCGGTTTGAATGGTGATTTAATTGAAAATATTTAGGATCTTGACTCGAATGGAGAATTATTTAAGATATATGATGAAAGTAAAATGTTTGAATTTAAAACTTAAATTTAATCACTATATTGCATTGAACTATTTTATATGTCTTTTTCTTATGTTAATATCTTTTTTAGGATTAATTTAAAAAATATTTGTGGACTCCAACCCCTATCTAATATAGTATTGAACTACCAATAAATAAATTTCTAGTAAAATTAAATTTTTTTAAGTATGGTTTGAAAAATTAATTAGTGTTAAATTAAACATGAGGTAAGAATTGAAATTTGAGGAAATGAAGAAGATAAAATTGACATTTTTGTCAAATAGTATAAATAGGTCAAATAGTGTATGGAAGAATAATTTCTTCTTCCTTCTTCGTTTCCTTTCCCGATTCTTTCTTCTTCTTCCTCAATTAAACTTTAAACCTCATTTCTTCATTTCTCCTTCAATTCCTGACGGATCGGAGCAAATAAATACTCTATCTTGCGTAATTTTTTGAGATCTATACAGCGTTAAAACTTGGTGAATTAAGCTCAATCTCAAGCTAAAGGTTTGGACTTCTCTTGGAAATTTGGAGAAATGTTGGCAACAACGTCTTAAGCTAAGTAAGTATGTTGTTTTACTCCTCCTTAGCTCTCAATTAAAGTAAATTGCATGTTGATTTGGTAATTGATGGCTATGTAAGCGTAGAAGTATATTGTGAAATTAGGCTTGTACATTTAGATGGTCATGAATAAAGGAAGCTTAATTCAGAAATTAACATTCGTGCTCAAGAATGTGGGATTGATGTTGATAAAGTCTTATATGAAGAGTTAGGCTTGGACTCTTCATCAAATGAAACCATCGGTCGTCCACCTGGATTCGAAGGTCATTCAAGAAACCAAGAAGATGATGATGATGGAGGAAACGAAGAAAATGACTACAACAACAGGAACTCAAGGTGGGGATGGAGAAAGAGGAATAGAAAGTGTTGCAAGGTATGATACTTCATATAAAAGTGATTATCATAGACCAATAAGTCCATTTCAGTGTGAAGCAACTTTCATACATACTACGCAATATGAGGATCATGGGTCTCCCAAAACTGGGCATTGAGCAAAAGGTAAAAAAGAGAAGAGAGGTATGAATAATCTCACTAATGATTTTGGCTCTATAAGTATAACCAAAGAACAAAGTTATAATACACCAGTGGACTCATATATCCAGAAAATTAGTTTAATGGTAGATATGAGGAATATTATCATGGGGCGCTATATTTATCTAGTCAGTATCCATCATATTATCCCCTTGAACAACAGTCTTCTTATGATTGTCAACCAGCACAGCCAGTGCAACCAGCCCAACCACTGGCTGATTTTAGTCAATTCCCCCCCTTGAATATCTTCTACAAGTTAGTTCGACTGAATATTTTGCTCATGTGTAGAATCATGTCAATAATTATACAAAACTTATGAGTTGGCCTAAATATTGTGCCTTAATTCAACCTATGACTGAAAGTCAGGTCAACTATGAGCCTCTAAGGAATTCGATGCGGTATTAAATATTGTCATTTTGATGAACTTTGTAATATTTGATGTTATTGTGTCACACCCCGACCTGAAAGGTCGAAATATGACAACCGCAGCGTACTAAGAATGTCGAATGGCGCGCTCACCCGAAATTCCAAGTACGCAAGGCTCATGGTTCTCACAACCCATTTGCGATTAAATAAACTTTATCAAATGCATAAAATGCATATTAAATCAAAATGAAAAATAAAATATTTTACAGTGGCAAAATAAAGTCTTTTTTATAAAATACTAAGTATATGAAAAATATCTCATCAAGTATTTAAATACACTGAAAGCAGCAACAAAATATTACCGATGGATCCATAACAAATTTGCGAAAACTTGACCACATACTCGATAAAAGGTCGGCTCCTGTCGAGTTGCTCCCCTGAGTAGTTTACTGTCTATCTAACACTATTGACCTGAAAATTTTATAAGGAAAAACGGGGTGAGTATATTTTCTATACCCAATAAGTGAGACAAGACCATAAAATTTAACACAAAAAGGCAATTTCATCATGAAATCATTTTTATGTAAGCTAGAAGAAGTCCAAGGAAAATTTTATGCACAAAGTTTTGATTTCCATATTTATAGAATTTCATCAAGTAGATTAATTTGTATATTTAAAAGGCTCACCAAAACACATTGCTTAAATCTCATCCGGCCAAGATGAGATTCAAGCCCGCCAAAGTTTTTCTTTAATTACTTCATTTAGAAAGCAAAAAAGCCCTTTTCTCGGCGTTGGCACGAGCCTTTACCACGGGTGGTGCGTGGCTATGTCCGTAGTACTCCCACAGGGATCAAATAATCACATAACAGTGCGCACAATTAACCCATGTCTCACTCCATCCCTTTGTGGGAGTGAAAGCCTACTCGCGCCGCCTCCATAAGGTTAGACCGTGAGAGGCGCCACTGCAGTGACCAACATTTCATCCACCATAATCATAATGTAAATATCATAATTCAATCGAATATCATTTGACATACTGGCCCATTATCGAAGTCAATTCAAATAACATCAATTCCAATCAATTTCATTACAAAATCCAAATACTTGATTGCAAAAATATTAAAACAGATCAATTCATGCCAATATCATAAATAACCATCATAAATCAATTGAAATTCAAGGAAATCAAACCATTACATTTAGAAAAAACAATTTAAACAGTAAAATATTTATTTAGGTCGGTAAAGTCCCACTCACTAGTATAGGGAGGGTGTGCACTCCCTTCAATCCTCTCGTTCCCCTTTCTCTGGAGGAGTTTCACTGCCTATACAATTTGTGACTCAATGTGTTAACACTAACTATGGTAGGAAAATGGCAATCTGGATTAGTTATTTAACTAGTTTGCCAATTTGGGAACTTAATGTCTAAATTAAGTTCTAGTGATTCAAATGGCGAGGCTAAGATATGAATAGGTTCGTTTCGATAAACAGTGCCTGTCAGAATTTCCCATTTTGCTTAGAAGCCCAAAACGAAAAAGTTAGACGATTTTGCCCCTACATGAGGAAATTTTCGGCCTATGAGTTTAATATGTAGAAAATTTTAGCCAATTTAATTTCTTTAAGATTTAGGCATGTTATTAAAGCATAACGACAATAAGGAAGCTAAATTTATGGGCCTAGGTTAAAGCTTAAAATTTAAAGTAAAACATTTAAGTTTTTCTATAAGCTTGGAATTGGTTATTTTCCTCCATAAGTTTTCTATGAATTGTCTAATTATCCATACTAATTTCTCATTTCATTTAGGACTTTTACAATTCCTCAATTTCATCAAATTAAGCTTTTATATCATATTTGTCCCAAAGTTCATATTATGGCATGGAATACACTCATTCTACAACTATCAATTTTACAATTTTTCTTATTAATGTCTTAATTTATATTTGCTCCTAATTCCATCAAATGATTACTCATAAGATAAATATTAAAGTTCTCTAGCAACATACTATATTTCTTGTAGGTGAGATTTTACTATCTATATTTTCCTTCATAAATTTTTCATAATTAAACTAACCATTCATATAAATTTCTCACTACATTTACAACTTGTATAGACTTTAAATGACATCCAATTAAATCTTCAAACTATATTTGTCGAAAAGGACTATACCATATCATAAACTAAATTCATTTTATAACTTATGAAATTAAACTTCTTTCTATTCTTTTTCTAAGTTTACATTTCTTGCTAATCCTATTAAATTATTATTTATGAAAAATAGTATATGAGTGCTCTTTGGTAAAAGACTATATGTTCTCTAAGATAGTAATTTACTACATAAATTCATTTAACTAATTTATGATCTAGTTATGGTGTTTTTCATTAAATTTTCTATTTCTAGTTTCAAATAAATGTCTAAAAATATAATTTACTAACTAACATCTTAATTTCATCAAACAAAATATTCTAGGATTTTTGGAATCATAAACTATATTAGTATACATGAATAAAATTTACAAAATAAAGGTTTTTTAAGGAAAATTGGCATACCTTAATTGAAAATAGAAGGAAAAGAAAGAAAACTCCTTAAAAAACTTGGATTAAAATAGCTTGATGAAATTTGAAGATCTACTCTTGAAATTCTTTTGTTGAGATATTGAATTTGTAGGTTTTTATGGAGGTTTTTATAATTGGGAAAGCTTGATGGAAGGATTTTTTTTGAAAGATGATGGAGTTAGAGGTTGAGAAACTGAGTAGAATTTGAAGTTTGAAGAAAGAAATGATGGAGGAAAAATGATGGTGGTGGATTCGGCTAGCATGGAGAAAAAGAAGAAAAGTGAAACAAAAGTCCATTTTTGAAAAGTCATGCACTCTCTGGAATAATCAAGATTCCCTTGATATTACAAAAATGCCTTCCATCAATTTTGTTAATTCCAATTATGTCCCATGAAAGAAATTGACAAATTAGGAATTTTATAGAACTAATTAAAAACTAGGTTACTCCATAAAGTAAGGTCAATTTGAAAATTCTTGATTTTTCTAGAGAAAGCAAAAATGACAAAAATACCCCCATTAAATTGTAAAAGTTACCTTTGTGTTATAAAAAGAAATTATGAAGTTGGAAATAAAATAAAAGAATTTTAAAACTAGAACCATTTCGCAAAGTTTTACAAAAATGATGTGAATTCATCAAAGTATTTAAAGTCATTAGGTTATTGGAAACAATTGCCCTATTTTGGCATTTAAAACTTGTACAAGGATGAAATGGTAATTTTACCCAATAATTTCACGCAGCAACTTGACAGTTTCCAAGTTTGAACAGTATATAACAACATGAGACTCTTCAATACTGTAAGAAAAGTCATTTTCAATGATTAAAAATTCAATTTGTGAATTCACTAATATTTACGAATATGCCATTGAGTTTTACGACATTATTTTCTGTAATTTTTTTCTCCGACTTAGGATGTTCAGAAAATTAACGTGACAGCTTCGAATATTCTTAGACATACTAAAGAAGTTAACTGGGTGGTTAAAAAGGTCATTTATACCCTCAGTATGATGTACGAAATTTTTGAAAAATAATACAAAAAGTTGACTTTTTCTTCCTAGATCAAATTTTGTCCTAGGTGTTTAGGAATATAATTCTTCAAAATGAGACAAATTTCACTAGATAAAAGTTGTTCTTATTCTTACTAAGAATACATCTACGTATATACTAAGTATAAAAACCCTCATTGTCTGAGTCATGGTTCTAAACTAGGCCTTTCTAGGATTAGGTGCTACATATTGGATATATATATTTTTATAAATATGATTGATAGTCTTTTTTTATTATATTTCATATATTTTACCAATTTGAATATTTACCAACACATTAATTCTACATTTAAATATACTTTAATTAAGATGTTTTAACTCTAAAATATGTAAAAATATGTAAATAAACATATGCTAAAATTTCATTTCAAAAGTCCATGCTTACTATAAATATCCGTAAATTTTTATCATTTTTATCACTTTTTTGTGATATTGATATATCCATCGATATATCCTTAATTTTGATGGTGTGATATCGACATGGATATGGATATTGAATTCCATGGTCTCTAAAACTTGATTACTAATTATGATATGCAGGCAGCTGCAAGTTAAAAATATCTTGCTGAGCCATAAGGAAATATACACGGTTTAGTATCTAATTTAGTCCTAAATTATAGAAAAAAAGATAGATTGGTGTTCAAATTTTTATTTAAAACAGATTAGTTACTAAACTTTTATTTTGAGACAGATAAATCATGAATTAAAAAAAAAAACTAAAGAAAACTCAAGGTTCAATCTGTCCTAAAATAAAAGTTCAAGGACCAATTTGTCCTAATTCATCAAATTTGTTACCAGGAACCAATCTATTCGAAAATAAAAATCCATGGATCAATCTATCAGTTTTAATATAATTTAGGGACCAATTTAGACATTAAATCAAATATAAACTGAAACGTATATTATGCTTTTTAATTTGGCCGAAAGAAAATATAATGAAAGTAAATCGATAAATGATAATAATAATTATAAGAAGAAGAAGAAAGGAATCAATCATTTGAAAATATTCTTAATTAGAAGAAATTACAACTATGATCCAACGCAGTACCTTTCAAAAATCTGTTTCACCTCAAAATAAAAATTAAATGATGGAGTGTGATTGATTTTTTATTCTGAGATTTCTATGTTGGAACACTAAAAAAGATGTCAAAATAATATCTGAAGATCTCGTTGCTGAGCCATGATTAGGCGACGTCGTTTAGTTGCTCAACCCAAGCTGCTAGATGGGCTCCATTTCGGGCCTCTCATACAAACATCGTTTCCCTTATTATAATATTTTTAGCCCAAATATGAATCGACCCAAATACTAAGCCCATTCACTCATTCAGTAACCGCTAACCAAGGAGAAAAAAACGAAAAAGGCTCATCCAAAAATAAAAAACCAACCCTTCGCTCTTTCTTATTTATGTTGACTTTGAATTGTAAATCATATTTTCCTTTTTCTTTTCTTTTTTTTAAACCTGTGTAGCCTTTACTTATAGGAAACATTCTCGTAATATTCTCGTCTGTTCATCCAATTCTCGTTTCTCGTTTTCGTACGGAGTAAGTTATTGTAACTGATCATAAAATGTGCGATGTTTTCTTACGTACTATGCATGTTTTTTAAAGTCTGCACTTTGGAAAATGCATTGTAATTAACGAGTAGTTGCCAAAATTTTAATTTTCATGTGCAGCCATGGATACAATCCTTGGCAATGTACGTCATTAATTTTCGATACAATCGAATTTTAATTTTAATGTGCAGCCATCGATACCTGTGGTCTTAATCAAGCTGGAACATGTACAACAAATTTTATTAATGTTCCCAACTCTGACTAGTTAATTTTGTTAATCTGTTCCTAATTTGCTATTCAGATACTAAGACTATGTTTGGTATATAAAAACAGAATCATTTTCTGTTTTCATTTTCATGAAAAATAGAAAATTGATATGAAAATTTGTTTGATTGACAAAAACAAAAAACATTTTCTAAAAAATGAGATGAAAATGGACTCAAAATGAAAAACAAAAAAAAGTTGTTTTCAAAATCCGAAAACACGGCAAATTCAAAAAAATTTAGAAAGTGTTTCAAGGTGTCATGGTTCAAATCCCATCAAATACACTCTTAACAAATTTTTTCAATATTTTCTAAAGCGGCAAGAGTAGCTCTATCTATTTGAATTATAAATAGAAGACCAATCTCGTTAAGCACAACATAGCCATAATCCTGCTTGCTACTCTGCGCTTTCAAACCTGGACCTAACTTTGTTAACACCAAATATTTTAAGAATTAGTACTTGTTTGGAACTTAATAAATTGCTGTGAATATTGTGCAGACCTTTCCTCAACATAGTTATGCTCAGCCAGCTGCTGCCACGACGTTGACGTCAGCTCAGCCAGTTATTCATTTTGATTTCATTTTATTTTTATGAAAGACAATTTATCTATTATATTTGTATTTATATTTTAATAATTTTGGTTTTATTTTTGTATGTTTTGCATGCATTTATTTTTGAAAAAATAGATACCAAACACATTTTCACTATTTTCATATTTGAAAATAATTTTCATTTTCATATACCAAACATGTGTTCTAGAATTTAGAAAATGAAAACAAAAAATGAAAACAGAAAATGAAAACAAATTTTAGAAATTGAAAACAGAAAATAAAAACAAAAAATATTTTTACATACCAAACATAACTTAAATTATTTACTAATTAATATTCATATATTATTTATTCCATGCTATCCCACCTTAAATAATTTTTTCCCACCCAGCTTTTTGTTCTCGCAAAGTAAAATTTTTCGCATCAATCCATTTGAGGCCCAACTTTGAATTTCCGAATGCATTTCATCTACGGCCCAGTATGTATTAACAGTCCAGTTTTGACTTATTTGCGGCCAGAATATGTTTTAAATATAAAAATTCAATGCCCCCCAACCAAGACTTAATGGTCATATTTAGGCCCATTTCATTTCCTCCTATGAAATTTACTACACGTGTTATTAGGTACAGATTTGATTCGTCTTTCTTCTTCTTCTTCTTTCGCAGTCCCTTTCAAGTTTTACTTCGTGTCTCGACAGTACTTGTGATGTGAAGGAAGTTGGTTACGGTGATGGAGCCTTTAAAGTCGGGAACATGAGAAGTGGAGCTTTTAAGCATCCAGCAATTGAGACTGTCAAAGGGAGAGGTGTTGTTTCTTCTTCGCTTTGGGAAGAAAATGGGAGAGCAACGGATATTGGAACTGCAAGTGGCTCTGATAGTTCTGATGATTCAGAGGATGAAGAAGAAACTGAAGAAGAAAAGTCTGACAGTGATTCAGATTCTTCCGAAGAGGAAGAGGAGGAGGAGGAAGAAGAAGAAGAAGGGGAAGGAGAAGAGGAAGAGCACGAGGACGAGGGAAGAACCATTTTGGTGTTAGTGAAAGACAGTCAGAATCCTGCTTCAAAATTAGTTGGTAGAATTGAACTTCGCAAGTGTTCCAATCATAAACATATGCTAAAAGCTATCCGAAAGATATGGGCAAACTATACCAAAATGGAGTTTAATGATGAAGCTGATGATGATCATGTTACTTTCGAGAATGCACGGACTGGCTACACTCTTAAATATTATAGCCATGCAGAAAGCCCATTGCCCACTCTAGTCGTAATGGGTTGGGATGAAGTAACTGATATGCTTGGTTCCATCCTAGCCAAAGAAGGGGAGGAAGAAGAAGAAAATACCATTCCAATCAAACTTATTAATCAGGGGGGTAATTTAGAAACTATAGGTTCTCTTAATCTTGATCAATGCCATGATCAAAAGGAGTTTGTAACTTCTGTCCACGGAACATGGATGAAGTGAATTACACCAGATCCGATCCTCGGCCTTTAGATACCATCAATGAGAACACTGCATGGCCTGGATTTAATGTTACATATCTACAGCAGGGCAATGCAGGTTCTTGGGGTCTTTATCCTTTAGATCCAGGCAAAATGTCCGGGACGGATGTTGAAAATTTGCTATACGAAATAATTGTGAAGAAAGAAGAACGAGATGGAAAAGATGAGGGAGATGAAGGAACAGAGGACAGTGACCGAAGATTGATTTGAGACTATGCTCTTGTGCTTTTGAAATTCACTTGGAAGGGTTGTGTAGGTCTTGTATCTTCCTAAGAGGATCTAGAATTAGTTATAAAAATGGAAAAGCAATGAAAAAAGGAAAGGAAAAAACAAAGTTACATATATATATATATATATATATATATTTCTGAACGATTTCTCAGCTATATATTCCTTACTTATATAGTCAATAATCTTATATTCAAAATGTGATGACTCCGATCGGATAAATTAATACTGGAAATCTTACAATTGTGACTTTAATTAATCAATAGTAGAAGATAAGGATCCAGAACTTGTGTCTGGATATCATAATAATAAACTTTCTACAACAGAGATGTACGCAAAGGGTTGGCGAAAAAGTGCTCTCGATAAATTAGTTTTGATTCTTTCAAGTTGTTGCCCCCAATTAAGGTTTCGTAAAGTACTTGGGACTCCATTTGGTGTACTTTGATGCTTCTTCACAATAAGGTGTTTATCCAGAACCATCAACCTTAAAAGCTTCTTACACAGCTGCATGAGAAATGTAGATTACTGCATTAGAGTTCATACATCCAAGGACAAGAAGGCCGGTATTAAACTCTTATCACCTCGGTAAACATTACAAGAAGAGTTTAAAAGTTGATTTCCTACCACCAAGGTAAAAACTCTTCTTGAGAATACTAACATTTTGAAAAATCAATGCAAAAAAAAAAGAAAGAGATTTCTTTGTATTTTTTAGAGAATAAAAACAAAAAATGTTTTCTCATACAAAAAATAACCTAAATTCTTATGGCTTAATACTCAAATTGGTCCTTGAACTATACCAAAAGGGACAAATTGATCCTTCAACGTTTATTTTGAGACAAATAGATCTTGAATGAAAAAAAACTAAAGAAAACTTCGGGATTAATCTATCCAAAAATAAAAGTTCAGGGATCAATTTATCCCAATCTGTCAAGTTTAGGGACCAATCTGTCTCAAAATAAAAGTTCAGGGACCAATCTATCTCAAATAAAAGTTGAGAACCAATTTTTCCTTTTTAATAGATTTCAGAGACTAATTTGGACATTAAGCCAAATTTCTATGGTTTTTGTATTTGTACTTAACATGTAAGCAAGAATGCTCAGAATACTATATTTATATGTCAAGTTTAACATAATAAGCAGAGGATTTGCACGTTACCTGAGGGTCCGGCAAGTTCATTTTGAGAACAATATCATCCTGCACAAACGGTGAGGAAATATGATGAGAACATATATTGTGAACTCCAAAAACTAGTTCCACTCTTGTACTTGACAGTACAATCCCAAACTAGCGTTAAATACACCAAAAAGAAAAAAGGTCTATTGCCATTTAACACTCATAAGAACAACGAGCGGTTAAAATCTAGTAAATGATTGTCTAACTTGTATAGAGGTCATAAATCTATAAAATAAGCCAGTGAACAATAAAGATATAATGGGGGAGACAATGTGAGCGCCATTACTGTATAAAAATGGCTTTCAAACAAATATAAAGAAGCGTAAGCCTTAATGAATAAGAAACAAAATCTATCTCTTCTATCATAGCTATCACCAGATCTATCTCTTCTATCATATCTATCACCAGTTTTTGTCAGATAACCATAAAGTCCGAAACTGTGTAACTGGTATGTTCCTATTGGAGTAGAAAAAATATACTTTCTGAAACCTCAACCACGTTGATTTTAATCATCCTGTCTCTTCCGCACGTATTTGTGAGGAGAAAGAAAATTGTTCAAGACAAACATACATTAACATGCATTTGCGACCATTACTAGATTTCATCAGCAGGGGAAAAAGAAGTAGTGAAATCTTTTCTAATCATGAGCAAGTTGCAAGCAGAGCAAACATTGTCCTAGTTATGTAAGTAATTTTACACCATCATCATCGACATTCTTTTGCACTAGTTCTTAATTTTTGTCATGTTTTACCGAAAGCCAGCAATCATGCTATTAAAATGAAATAGAAGCAAACACAGAAAGCATGTACCTCCAATATTCCTAGATTTTGTATCACAATACAAAATGTCTGACTTATGATTCTCTTATGGATATTCTTCTTGCTGATTCCTTTGGCATCATAATGTTTGCATCCTTCAGGCAGATCATGTCTATTATTTGCTTCTGGTAATAAAACATTGCCTTGCATAGAATCCTCATGTGACTTGATGGTGTGAGCATCACCACCATCCTTATGATGATTGAGAATGGTGAGTTTTTGCATGTCATTTCCGTCCATGTATAGGCTTAACGGCTTCTCGGTTGATTCAGCAATGGCATGAAGTGAACCATTAATTCTGACCTGCATAAAAGCGTCATCCATTGGAGGATACTGTTTGCTAGGATGAAAGTTTACTTGTGCAGTTGTAAAGGCACCACCAAACAGGTTCAGACTTTCTCATTTCCAAGTATAAACCAGAACAAATATTTGCGAATCTATGAAAAAAATAAAGATAATCTAGTGGGACTCCTTTCCCCATCTTCTTCATAGGAACAGATAACACAGAAAATCAGGTTTATCAATGATGTTCTATTTCTTGTAACGGGTTCATAAATATGGGACAAATCAGCGAGTTAACTACAATGCCCAGAACAAGAAGAAAGTCATAAATGAGATACGACAATGAAAGGTAACCTAAAAGGGGGCTAGAAGATAAATCCATTTAGGCCTTCTACTTTCCATCTTTCAACCACAATTTGTGTTATACCATATGTATAGTTAGCTACAAATATTTCCAAATTTCAGGATAAGTATGGTCAAATGACAGAGTCAAAACTACCTTTTTTGCTCGTCCAAACTTTTGGAGTACATCAATGACAAGTTCAGTCATTTTTTCGCCTGCAAAAGATTGATAAGCAATAAATACTATGCCTGTAAGTAGGTCTTTCTTATAATCTGAAAGTATGCATTTATAAATATGTCTATACTTGTAAAAATTAGCATGTATACCTAATGTATCCATTACTCTTGAAACTTCTCTTAAGGCCAAACCTTGATCACCAGCCTTCTGGATTGCAGCATAGACAGCTTTAAAGACCTCAGTAGACAAAGTACCAGCATGTTCTTCATTGGGAGGTAAGGGCATCAGCTGTGTAGCATAGCCAACCATCATTTCCCAAGTCTTGTTGCATGAATCCCCAGGTTCAGGGGCAGTTTTTCCTAAATTGAGATTATGTGATTGAGTGCGACCAACATTAAGACTTGCAGAAATTCCGTCTGTATAATTTCCATCAGGAAAATGTTCACTTTCGCTCTTCTCCCTATTCTTGAAGGACGATTCCAGAGGAGCAGCTCTTCGCATTGGTGCTCGATGCACAGATAACTTGATACCTGGAAAACCTTTTTCTCGGCGGATATCACAGGAGTCACTGAAATGAGAGGCTTGTTTTAAGCTTCTGGTATGTTCAGCTTCTCCAACACCTTCAACTGGAAGACATGGGGAAATGAATGGTTCACCTGAAGAAACTAACGCAAACAAATGAAATATTTCTCCACACTGTAAATCTAAAGAGAGATCAATTCCTTCTCTCATAAAATCCTTTTCATGTTCATGAAGCCACCTAGAAAATTTAGCAGCATTACTTCCTGTATGAGATGGAAATAGAGAGTTGCATACATCTCCGGGTTTTCTGGGGGCCTCCATTATATCCACCTGCCTGCTCTGAAGAACCTCTTCCAAGGCTAAATTAATCTCTTCCTCATTGAAACTGTCACACTGTTCTTCCTGGATAGCACCTTTGTCTTTATTGCATTTCGTGCCTTCAAAGGCACTTCTATAATTACCTGCCCGGAATGAACACGGTACGACTGGTCTTGCAAGATCATCATCATTCATTGGCCTGCTCTCCTTTTCTTCCTGGTGCTTTTCATACTGTTTGCTAAGCATATTACAAAGTCCCTTTAAAGAGTCTCTGAATTTTCTGTTCTGCTTTAGGAATAACATTCTTCGTTTGCAAACTTTTCGAGGTGCTGGAGGGTCACAAAAAGAGACCCGGCCTTCATCTTTAAATTTTTCTCCAAGATCTACACGGCTCTTTACATATTGAATTATCAATTGCCTGAAAGAAAACAATAATTTGCACAAAATGAAGCAATTAGTAAAGAAATAATTTATGGGTCAATGCAATGAAGAAGAGACTGTCACTTCTTTATTTTCACAAGTAGTCGAAGTTTGTTCGGCCATAACAGCGGGAAAGCACAGCGGCGTGGCTGTAGAGAGGGACGGGGAAGGTAGGCAGTGAGAGAAGAGTCCAGGGTTCGAATCCCATCAGATACAGAAAAAATGCATAAATTTTTTTTCTTTTTCACTAAGAAAAAATGGGTTGGGCTCCCGTCCAGTACCAGTTCATCCATTAATTCCAATTGTATTTTAAATGTGACACGTGTTAATATCTGCTCAAGAGTCAAGATTAGAAGCCTCCACTAACCGTTCGATCTTGGACCAAGAAAACAAAGGACACGTGTCGCTCATCAACGGACAGAGTGAAATATTAGATTAACCGCACCAAAAAAAGGCGTGTTTTCACGTCCGACGATTCGCTCGCAGTCACTACAAAATACACTATTCACTACCAGCTTAATAGGAGCGTCTCCCACTACCATTTTGATTTTTGAGCTCTCCTCTGAACCTCCGAACTCTCAGACGAAGAAACTTCTCTTCAACTCAACTCCATCCATGGGGAGGAGACCTATGAAACCTTCGAAGGTAATCTATCCTTCAAACTTTGCTTTCTTTTTTTAACGTTTTTATAGTGTAAATTTTTCCTTTGTTTTTCGCAGGTCGTTCTGAAGACCAAACTTAACGAGCTGGTTAAGAGAGGAAAGGGCGATCCCTTTCTCGTTCTTTTTGTAAGTTTCTTTCATGCTATTTTAAGTTCATTTTAGTTAAGTTGTTCTTTTTTCTCTTCAGGAGTACTACCTTGATCTGTATGGGAAAGATGACTTCGTAAGAACAGATCTTAAAATCCTTACCGATTTTCATTTTGTTAAATCGAAAAATGCTTTCATTTTTCTTAGATCTAAAAATATTAATTGTTGTTTCTAGTTTAGCTGTTTTATTCTGTATTTGGAAGGGAATTCATCTCATCCTCACTACACATCATAAAGCATTTCGTTACTTAATTTTTTTCAGTATGAAGCTGTTCTTTTGGCTGCGGTTAATGAATCAGTACTTGCCGATGTCTGAGGCTCTGAGCTGCTGCAACCCAAGGCAAATAGTGTTTCTTGTTTAGCTTTAAGTTTTTGCTCAAAAATAATGTGAGTTTAGGGATTTTGTTAAAAGTTTCAGTAAGTTTCTCTGCATTTTGACTTGTTTGGGGTGCGTTTGGGTTACCACTGGAAACTGGAAAGGAATAGTTATTCTGACTTTTTGGCTGGATATACCTGAGTAGTATTGAACCTTGTGGTGTGTTGGAGGCACCATTTAATGTTGTGGGAATGATTTGAGTGAAAATACCTTGTTTCTTGATGTTAAGGCAATATCTTATTCCTATCATTTACCTTTATTGCTTAAGAAAGTTTGTGGAAAAAAGAGGTATTATTTCTTGTTAGTTTCATATGAAGCCAATGGGCTGTAAAGATTAGCTCAGTGATGCACATGAATTAGTATTGCCACATTCCTTGCAAGGGGATCAAACTTGATTAGATATCTAGTACCATGCTTTCCAGCATATATAGACTTATTACTTAGCAAGTTGGAGCTTTTGGCTTCAGGGAATTAGCTCAACTTTTGCGAGTCTTTTTGTGTACCTATGATTTACTACCATATATATTCATGGTTGATGAGATATTATAGACTTAGAACTACAGATCATATTACTTGGAATTAAGTAAATAACCACTAATGTGATCTTCTATTAGTAGCATTAATTACTAGTCCTTGGTGTCTTTTGGTTGATTTGTGTAACTTATTAATTTATAGTGTGTAATTCTTATTTCCCAAAAAATTGAAGTTTTATGAAGAAAATTTTTCAGGAATTGAATATATGAAAGAGGTTATTGAACTTGGATGAATTGTTGGGATGCATTCGAGCCCTCTTGCTGATTGATCATAGCAAGAAAATGCGTCTAAAACAAAAAGAAATAGGAACCACCCCTGATTGGCACATGGATAATGGGTTTTTGTGCTCATTTAGGCATATGCAGAAATATGGTGGCTGAATTACGTACTAATTAGGTTGAGATGAGGGTTGATTTTGGCTTGGCAGCGCATAAGGTTGGCAATATTGAATGTGAACTGGATGAAAAAGTTGCCATTGATTTAATTGCAGATGCACATGTAGTTTTGCACCGTCATGTTTTACAGTTAATTAAGTTTCAATCTTGGAACCATGTTTAGTCTGCTGCCAAACACTCCCTTACTCTCTGGATATTCTAAAGTGCTTCTTTCTTTGCTACTTTAGGTATTTGTATTTTAAACTTGTATGAAAATACCTAAAAAGCTGTTGTTTTGCATTAACCATGTGAACCTATCAAAGTTAGATGTAGCTTTTTAACCATCTCTCTTGAGTTACTAGATGATGACTGCTCCTGAATGGACAAAATCTGCAGTACTAGGACTAAATTGATGTAACTTTTAGCTTCAGGATTTGAATACTAATACCTTGTATCATATATAGGCTTCTGAAAACTCTGGCAGTGTCAATTTTACACCATTTTGCTTTTTATGCATTCGATGGACGGAAAGGTGAAGTTCGATATAGAAAGAATGAGGTACCTGTTTTTTTGGCAAATCAATTTTGATTCTTTTTTATTATTTTTGTACTTCCTTTCTGCAATTTGTCATATCTTCATCATATGTCAAGGTTTTGAATTTTAAGAAAAGGTATATGCACAGCTATAGTTGTTGTCACCTGATTTGGAAGTGTAGTAATCAACTACCTCATACTTCTCTACATCTAATATAGTCATTTTGCTGGTTTAGAATGTTGAAGAACATTTTTCTGATCCGTCACAGCTAATTCCCCAACATAACTAGAAGCTACATGTGCATGCTCTCAATAGATGTCATCCTGGTGATGTAGGCTTTGAAGCTATTTGGATACTTGTACTCTGAAGTTGCATATAACCCTAAAGTGATTTGAAATGATAATATAATAGTTGCTGAAATCTTATTTGTCACTGGAACCATCATGGGAAACTAGTGAAAAACAGTTGGACTAGTTTTGAATCAGCTTCAGTTTCATTTTGTAGTTAAGATTCAAGTGGATGGATAACCTTCTTGAACTAGGACTACTTTCAAGCTTGGACATGGGAAACTTTGTTTTTATATGAGCTTTTCTTTTTGTGCATTTTATGTGTGTGTGGCTTCAGTCAGTGTAAGAGTTAGGTTACCAAGATTTTTTCTGCTGTTCTTTTCAGTCATCTTGATTTTGATCTCTCATATTGAAGTTAACATTCTTTTGGTTTTACTACTTCCAGCATGTCCCGGAGAGGGGAAAATCACATGAAAGCTGCCACACTATTAGCAAATTGACTGGTAATATTGTACGGTTGAGTCAACATAAAAATGCATCAAATGCTGCTGAGAAGTGCTTGGAGTATGGTGATAGTGCTGAAAGAGAGCTTATTGGACAATCTGCTGAAATTGTCACTTTAGTGGTGAGTCAAATAAAATGCATTAATTGCAACTCATTTGTCTCAGTTTCACTGATAAGCTTGGTAAAGGAAATTTTTTTTGTTGTGAGCCCTTTTTTAATAAAAGAAAAATTGTTGGTGACTTTAGCTTTAGCCAGTTAAAGATGTGAGACTTATTTAAGCCAAGTTTATGGGGCTCCTCCAAAAATGCTTATATACTTATTGAGGCATGCACATGTAAATGTCCCCCTTTTATTATGCATCTGCATCAAAAGTAGTCTGATGTTTGATGTCTCTATATTCTTAATGCAGTTACATTACACCTTGGCGAGCTATTCGTACGAAATCTCTCATTAACCCCACGTCAACACAACTCGACGTTATCATTTCCGCTTTAAGACTCTTTTGGTTACTTGCAGCTGTGTGCATATCTAGAATTGGTTTGATTACTGCAACCGTAGTTGTGTGTAGATATTTACTATGCATGGTCAGTTCTGCTTTTCTTTATATGCCTTCATAGCGTTTTTCAGGCATGGAACATGGGATCTTTACTCAGTTGAATTTTATGCAGGTAAAGCATTATTTCAAACCCATGTTGGAGCATTTGGCTATGATGGAGAGAGTTACTTCTTGCGCATGAGTCCAATTGTCTCATATGTTGCTGTTCTTGGTCTCCTTCAACTTTTCACCATTCTGATCGTCCAAGTCTTTGTCTAAAGCACTCAAATCAGAAAATCACAGCCACCTAATCTTTTGTTTTAATTTTCTGTGCTCTTTTTTTTTTCTGTGGTAATGCCGGATTCTTTGTGGTTTTTCTTGTCGTGGATTTTGGTGATTGTCATGCATTTTAGTGATTGTTTGTTGTGAATTGTGTTGCTATTGCATAGATTTGTTTGGTGTTGCTGATTTTTTTACTTCCTTTTCTGCTTCTGATGGCTGCATGCTCATGTTTCTGTTGCAGTTGTTTCTCTGTTGGAGCTGCGCTTTAGAGCTAGTGGTTTTTCGGATGGAGGTGAATAATATAATTGCCCGTTTTCCTTTCCTTAAAGGTTTATTTACCTTATTTCTAGGAAGCTTTGATAGTGTCCTAATATTTCTCAAAAGCTAATTGGGAATAGCTAAAACTTGTGGTCAGGTTAATTTGCTTAATTTTGGTTTTGAATTTATACATTATGTTTAGTTTTAGTTTTATATTGTAGATATGCATTTTCGATTTTGTTTTTCTACAAAAGAACTAGGATACTGACCATTAGATACTTTCAAGTATCTTACATTGTTTCCGCTATTCATCCTGTTCGGTTTATTTTTTGCTTTTTACCAATTTATGAGTTTGTGATATGCAATAATAATGGCAATGTTTTTCTCTCCTAGTTTAGAGTTGGTTTTGCACATCAGCAACCCAAGAATTGGTTCAATAACGTTGAAGCTACTAGGCGATAAAGGTAATGTCTTGCTTTTCCTAGGGCTAGTACTTGTAGGATTATAGGATGTTGTGTTCATACGTGTGCAACTTTAGGCTAGGCTATTATTTAAGTTAAATTTTTATTTATTTTTTGCAAGGCTGACATTGCACAATTTCTTTGGAGTTTCAGCGTATTCATGTGGCCATACAGAAGAGATTGCATGGAAGGTTTGAAATTGGAGTTGCTCAGTTGCAATTCATAGGACGCGCAGGATGGGATGGGTAGTTTGGGCGGGTCAGCAGGGGTCAGGGTAGGATAGCTGGGGGGGTTTAGCAGGGGTCGGGGTAGGATAGCTGGGGGGTTTAGCAGGGGTCGGGGTAGGATAGCTGGGGGGTTTAGCAGGGGTCGGGGTAGGATAGATGGGGGGTTTAGCAGGGGTCGGGGTAGGATAGCTGGGGGGTTTAGCAGGGGTCGGGGTAGGATAGCTGGGGGGTTTAGCAGGGGTCGGGGTAGGATAGCTGGGGGGTTTAGCAGGGGTCGGGGTAGGATAGCTGGGCGGGTTTAGCAGGGGTCGGGGTAGGATAGCTGGGGGGTTTAGCAGGGGTCGGGGTAGGATAGCTGGGGGGTTTAGCAGGGGTCGGGGTAGGATAGATGGGGGGTTTAGCAGGGGTCGGGGTAGGATAGATGGGGGGTTTAGCAGGGGTCGGGGTAGGATAGCTGGGGGGTTTAGCAGGGGTCGGGGTAGGATAGCTGGGGGGTTTAGCAGGGGTCGGGGTAGGATAGCTGGGCGGGTTTAGCAGGGGTCGGGGTAGGATAGCTGGGCGGGTTTAGCAGGGGTCGGGGTAGGATTAGTGGGTGGGTTTAGCAGGGGTCGGGGTAGGATAGCTGGGCGGGTTTAGCAGGGGTTGGGGTAGGATAGATGGGGGGGTTAGCAGGGGTCGGGGTAGGATTAGTGGGTGGGTTAGCAGGGGTCGGGGTAGGATAGCTGGGCGGGTTTAGCAGGGGTCGGGGTAGGATAGTTGGTGGTTTTAGCTATGGTGACGGGCTCAACGGATTCAGCCGAGTATGAAGTAAGTTTATTATTTAATTTTCCAACCTTTTTAATTGATGTGAAATGGTGCTTGCCTGCGTATGTTTAATCCTGCATCACATCATTTAGTTTTGGAAAGTGCTTTTGTTAATTTATGCTTGTGATGGAATTTAGTTGCTATTTTAAATTGTGAGTCTGTCCATTATTACCAATTTGCGAGTTGTTTGTGATTGAATGGAGGGATATATCTTGGTATTTTGATATGCTCAATTGATATGGTCATGGAGTGCATTATTTGTTTTATTTATGGTGGTTGTTCCAAGATAAGTTTATGGATATAATAGTGGTGCGGCATTCCTATATTTATTTGTTATTTCATTAGATTCATTGTATTAGGAATTATTGATTGTAAAATTTATTGTAATTGATGTATTAATTTAAAAAACATTGTAAAGGAATGTGTTTTCGCATCACTATTATATAAGTATGTTACCTTGGCATGAAGCACCAATATGCTGATGTGGTGGAATGTTTAGTTTTCTTTGTTTGTTTGATCGTACTTTACATTTCTTATTTAAGTTTCAGTATTTTCGAATTCAGGCATGCCATTGCCCAGTTTTTTCGTTTATTTTGGTTATAATTCAGTTATGTTACTTATTTCCCTTTTTCTTTCTTAGACCTTTCTGAAAACACACTTTTACTTTCATTATTTACTTCAATGTTGCCCTTCATGTTTTATTATTTTCATTAATTAGTTATTTGTGCATGCTTTTTTTTTAAAAAAATTTCTTTAATATCTATAATTTCTTTAAATTCATTCTAGTTCTGCGCTGGAATATTGTTTGTCGACAGATTTGCAAAAGTTTCCTTGAGATAATTAATTTAATAGACCTTTTATATTTCATAATTTATCTCGGGCTATAACGGGTCAAAACTTGCCCTTCTTGATTCATTATTGTCATGAATTACTTGTGTATTATGGGTAGTTTAAATTTCTTTAATATAGATTATTTTTATTTAATTCATTTGTTCTCTGGAGGCTAATAAATTTTGTCACCAAAATCAGAATTATTATTAACTAGTTAGTTTTGTAAATCTGTTTTAGTTCTCCCCTTCAAATACTATTAAATGTCTCATATGTAAACATGAAGTACCAAAATACCCAGTCGGTCGATTTGTAGAAGTGCAAGTGATAAGATTAGGTTAATGGTATTTATAATTTTGCGATAAATCGTTTTCTGTACTTTTTGCTCGAGGCTTACTCGAGGCGAGAAAAAAAATGGTTATCCGGTCAAATAGATTGGATGAACGGTATACAAGGCAGAACCGAATGTCATATATGTCGTGAAAAAAAAAAAGATGATCTGAATTATGAATTTTATAATGAAATTATGTTATATATCAAACATGGAATTGTAGAATTATTCATCCAATTGCAACCACTATGAATAGATTAGAGTCCAATTTCTCCTGCCTTCATTGTCAAAAATGGCAGGCTAAAGATAGAAATTGGTTGGGGCTTGGGCTAACAAAAAATGAGGTAAGATACTTTTACCAAGGTTTGCCTACTTGATTATTGCAGCATTTGCAAAAGTAAACCCACATTAATTATTTACTTAAGGAGTTGTTATGACTTGAATAAAGATTTGAAAACTTTAAATCATAGTTGTCTTTCTCTAATTTTTATTAAGAAAAAAGAGAAAACAAGAGGGATATATATAGAGAGTAAATTAAATTCACCTAAATCATTTGCATTTTATTATTTTGAATATATATAATTTGACTTTGATTTTTGAGCAAATCACTAACTTAAGAACATGGTTCAAGCATGCTCTTTTTGAATAAATATAGTTTCAATGATTATGTAATTTCAAATCTCGATATTACCTAATAAAAGGGAAATATAGCTAAATAGCTTTTGGCAATTTGTAAGGCACGTATGTACGACATTTTAAGAACTTAGAAGTTTCTCTTCTAAGTTAGCCAAAAGACAACAAATTAATCACAAGTGAAGAAGAGGCAACCGCATCGCTTTATGGCAGCGCATAAGGTTGGCAATATTGAATGTGAACTGGATGGCAAAGTTGCCATTGATTTAATTGCAGATGCACATGTAGTTTTGCACTGTTGCGAAACCTGATAAATGATATTCGGGGTCTTAGAACGATGTGATTGGTCTTGTTCTTTCTCTCCTACCTTGCTTGAAGGGAACTTCTGCGTGTGTAAAAGTTGATTTTGAGATGCTTTTGGAGCCGCTTGGAGACCTGTTGCCTTCTACAATTGGATGTTTGGGGAGTAGCTTTTTCATGAGGCTTTAAACTTGCTTAGTTGATTTTCTTTCCTTTGTTAACCGAAAAAAAAAAAAATGAAGCAACCACCATCTTATATAAAGCAACATTGACCCTAGATTTTCGACGTATGTTTGAAAGCTTTGAGACATTCAGCACTAGAGGTGTCCATGGGTCGAGTTCGGGTTGGACTTGAACAAAAATTTGTAAAAAATTTGCTTATCCAAATCAAGCCCGACCCGATCCTACAATTCGGATCTATTCTTTTGTCCAAACCCGGTCCTAAAATATTTATGAAAACCCGAGACTCGTCCAAAAACCGTTTTTAATTTTTTTCGTACACAATTTTAAAAATTAAATTATATTAATTTATATTATAAATAAAAATAAATCAATACATTTAAAAAATTATTATCTAAGATAATTTTTACAAAATTAACAAAATCTAAATACTAATAATATTTAAAAATATCAATATCATATAAAAAAAAAAAATAACACATTAACAAATAAAATAAATATATAAAAATATATTTATATTAAATCAATAGTAAAACGAGCCAGGTCAGGCCAAGTTTAGGCTTTTACACCTATGACCAAGTCCGACCCGTTTAGAGAAAACGGGCCTATAAATTTTGTCCAAACCCGACCCTTAAATTTAAAATTATTGTCCAAACCCTCTCAATTATCAGACAGACTTACGAGCTCGGACAGCTAACCCGGCCTTTGGACAGCTCTATTCAGCACCAAGAGCACCGGCCCGGGCACTGCTATAAAAACAGCAAGTCAAATTACTTGGATGGTCTATATCTAACTTTGACTTCAAGTAATTAACAAGCTGCCTGCCAGGACTTTAATAAAACTACGTACCACTGATAACACAATGATCACAGCTTGAGTTACAGAAATGAATGAAGCAAACTTGAATTGGGACCCGAGCCAGGAACAACAAACCCTCTTCTCGGCTGCTGACGCGAAAAAGTCCAATGATTAGAGAGAAGCGGTAATTAATCAAAAGTCAAGGACAAATTTACCAGACCCAACAGCAAGAATTCCTGTCTGAGGAAGATTAACGATGGCACAGACTTACAGCCCTCCCAAAGTTAGAAACTGTCACTAACGAAAAAGTCGACACATCTACGATGACAATATTGAGGAGGTTGCTAAAGATGCCGATGAATTTATTTTAGGGTCTGGTTAATGGGCGCACCCTGCACACATTAAAACCCCTCTTTGATAGAAAATGTTCACTTTTTTCTGCTTTTGTGTTTTGCGCTCCAACGATGAAGTGGATCCTACTAAAAAAAGCTAATAAATGTTAATATTTTCAGATGGCAATACCCTTATAATTTGTTTTTCATAAAATTATATATTTACTCTAAAATATTTTTATATTAAATTTTAAAAAATTAGTTCTAAAATCTATTATAATAGATGTTTTACATTTTAATTAGAACTTACCCTTAATTTTCATAATAAAATTCGGAGCTAAGCTTTGTCAAAAGTGTTTAAATATTTTTTTAAAATCCTACCACAATATATTGTAAATTAAAAAACTTACCCTTAAAACAAAAAAAAAATTAATGTGGGGGGCTAAAATTTATTTTACGAGTAAATGATATAAAAGTAAAAATTAAAAATAGTGTCACAATTTTTTATATCTACATTTTGAAAGAAAAATGAATAAAAAAACTAAAGGATAAAATTGTAATTTAATTTAATATACTTGACAAACTTTTTATGAAATTCTACAACTGATAATACAACTGATAAAAGAAGAGCATTAAATGCCTTATTTTAAACACACTTAACCGGTGTGCCCATGTACCGTCAGAGCGCATTTGCCTTTATTCTATATTTAGATGTTTATTCCTCTAAAATTTAATTATGTTTAAAGGTGGAGCTCATGTAGAACTTTAGCATGGCAACACTTGGAAATCCACTAGAATAATTTTAAAAAATATATATCATTGCATTATTCATTTTACTTCCTATAGTAAAAACATCATCTAAGGAAAAAAAAATGATAAACATGAAAATAACTATAAAAAAAAAAGAAAAACAAAATTCCCTAAAATGGAAAAAAAAATCCTAAAAGTCTTTTCTATGCAAATAAATAAATTCGCAGCCTTTTCTAGACAGGTTTTCAGCCTAACTAAGAATTAATGGTCATATTCAGACCCATTTTTGGCCTAATCAATACATAAGAGGCCAACTTGAGGCCTAAATGAATTAAACCCAGCCATGTTTGTTAGATTAACAAGCATGTTTAAATCCAATTCCAAGGTTTATAACATTTAAGGCCCAACCGACTTCAATTGTAATATCCCTAACAACAATGATTCTGTTGCCATGACTTTCCCAACAATAACATAATACTACCATCTTCGACAATTTTACTCATTCTCAGATATTTACAAGGATGATGGTTATGGGTCAATAATTAGCCGTATAAAGTGCTTCCTGGTACTAGCAACATGATCATACAATCGAAAGACACATTTCAGTGTTTTATACGATCGAAGGGCACATTTCAATGTTCATTCAACAAAAACTTAGATCAATATAATAATCCAGTTCCCCAACCATGCAAAACATAAAAAGTAAAGAATTGAGGCTTGCAAAAAGAAAGCTACAATAATTTGATGAGATTTTCGTTGGTGACTTTGCAAATACCACCTAAATTTAACAGAAGGATTGTTCAGCCATTATACTGTGACTGACTAACTGAATAGCCTATTCCAGCAAACTTGAGTGATTAAGGAATGTGCAAATTGCAAAGCTCTCATCACGGAGAGAATGAATCATGCTTTGAGATTTGTTAGACAGCTCTCAGAACACCAGAATCACATTATACTTTCAGAACATTTAAGATTGGAATGCCACTGAAGAGTTGCTTAAACCAGAAAACAGATGGTGCACATACAATGATAACGAAATATACTTACCAAGCGCTGGGGAGCACAGGTTTTACACCCTAAAACAAAATAAAACAGAAAATCACATTAAAAATTTCGCGTTTTCAACAAGATACGATGCAAAGTATTTCAGAGGAACAAGATTACTCACTTTGATGGACTTCCACTTCAAGTTGACTCCTACACGACCAGTCCAAGTGCCCCCAGAATAATTGAACCATGGATCAGATGTAATGCAATTTCATTAGGAAATGCATATCTCTAGAAAAAGTAAAAAGCATTTAAAAGAAAAGCGATAATAATAACAGGCACTAAACTACAGTCTACCTAAAATGAGCAGTACACAACCACAACAGAAAGCATTAAAAAGCAACATTAAGCACAGACACAAGGTGTCTAAGTGAAACTAGACAATAGAAGAATAGTAGCAAGTATTCCTCATCATGCATTAAACCAATCATCCCTACACCAGCATGTCAGTAGAAGCAGACTCAGAAACTATCAAACTACAGCTTTCCAGCAAACAAAACAACTCCCAATAAACAAACCAAGGTACCTTCTCCTGGGTGCCTTTTAAGCATTTAAGCACTGGAGGGTTGCCTCAAAGCAGTAGCGGATATCCTGAATGAAAAATCAAATTAGATTTCCCAAGGCCCAAACAATTTTGAAAAGATAGAAAAAGAAAAGCAACGACGGAACCGGCAAGCATCACAGTGATTGAAATAAGAAAAACCAACAAATGTCAAAGAGCAGGGCAAAAAGGAAAAAGGAAGTCACCTCGCCTACTTTACAGAACAAATTTTGTCCTATAAAACTCATAGGGAGAGGCAACAAGAAGAGAAACAAAAATAAAACCCTCATGGAACTAAAAATATAGTTTTGTCATTATTTAACAAGTGCGGCAGGAGAAAGATAATATAAGGAATTTGCACAATGGCCATAATCAAGAATGATTACAAGAGAGAAAAACGCCTTTGGCTAGTTGTCTTACAATAGAAAAAGTACATTCCCCTGAAAGAATCGCCAGTAAAGAGTACTCCTGATCAAACATCACCCTTTTGACTTCAACCACGCCGAAAACTTTGTCCAAAGCTCTTAGTCCAGCACAGAGAATATAAAGACAGACAATTCCCATGATTAGATTTCTAAATATGAGTTAAGGTCATAATGTACAGTATCTAGGGCAACACATTTCTGGAGTCATAAAATCAGCAACATGTTTCACTTGCCCGTGATGAATGGATGAGCCAATGCCTGCGACACTGTCATTCTCTTCTCAGGATCCAACACAAAAATTTTATCAAGAAGATCTTTGAAGTTGGCTACCATCTTGGGGTCCTCGCCAGGATAGCCAACAATAATTGAACTGATATCTTTCGGCCTTATGTTAATAATCATCCTCTTTATAGTCTGAAAAGCAGAATTCGATTTTTGGTGAACAAAGGAGCAAACATGTTAACTTCTATCGACATTTCTAGCAGTGAGATTAAAGAAGATCTGATTAAACTTTCTTAAAAAATAAAAATAAAAAAAGAGGAAAGAGAAGAAAAGAAACCTTTTTGGTAACAGGATCCTCTTCTGTAGCATGAAAATTGAGATCTTGATCAAAATGTTGTTCTGTAAATGCTCCCTGAAAGACAGAATAGCAAAAAGAAAACAGAACAAAAAACTATCAGCACAACCAAGAAAATAAACATAAAAATGAAGGTTTTATAACTAGTAGTAAACCAAGAAAATATACCAACAATGCCTATATCTCTCAGAAAATAAATATTGCTTACTAATAAATAATGTACCTTACGTAACATCTTCTTTGGAAAAGGGCCTTTTAGTTCCATGTGAAGGCGTAGCATGTCATTGTTTGTAGGACCCGGGAAGAGAACTTTCCCAGTATAAAGCTCATACAAACAGCAACCAACAGACCACATATCCATTGGATGATCATAAGGCAAACCAAGAACTGCACCATGGAAAAATATAATCAAAGACTACTACCACATATACAATCATGTAAAGAAAATCAAACAACAAAATAAAGTCCTCTAGGCCCTTAAATACTAACAGCTTCATTTTACAACTTACTTATTTCAGGGGCCCGATAAAATCGGCTTACAAGGTATGGCGTAATTTCATTTTTACCAGCGAACATGGCATTACCGAAGTCACAAAGCTTTAGCACATTTTTTGCCTCATTTACCTGAAAAGAAGAGAAAAGAGTGAAAGTAAGCAATCAATTCAAATAATAAACCACAACCATAAATAAATGAATAAAAAAGACATACCAGCATATTATCAGGCTTTATATCACAATGAAGAACACCACAGTTTTTAAGATGCTTAAGTGCAATAAAAAGCTGCTTAGCATATGCTCTGACAGCAGTTAGTTTAAGACCAATGTTGCGACCAAACTTCTTCAGAACTTCACGCAGGTTCATATGAAGTGACTCAAAAACTAAACAGAGATGATTCCTGTACTTGAAACTTGAAAGAAAACGAACACAATGGCGCTTATCATCTGGATCTGCACCAGCTAATTTTTTCAATATTTGAACCTCCAGCTGACCAGCCTTGTGCCTGCATCAAACCAGTATTTATTCAAGCATGTAGCTGGAACAAGGCCTGAGAACTTAATATCTATAGAGAACATAAATTGACAAACATAAGTGAAAAAGAGCAGGCAACTTATCACTCACATTGTTTCATTATTACGAATGATCTTTATAGCAACTTCTTCAGGATTACCAGCACCAGCTTTAAGATCCTTTGCACGTACAACAGTTGAAAAAACACCTTTTCCATGAGCAGCAGTCACTTCATATCGGCTGTCAAGCAGCTCGCCAAATCGATAGCCTGCATAAGGTAACAGCAGTTAAAGAGTACATTAGAGACATATATACCTGAGAATTTGGTTTGAATATATATGTATCTCTCTCCATATTACCAAAAATATAAATGAAACTTACTATAGTATCCTTCTGCATCATCCCAATTGTCATGAAGGCCACTCCTTATAACTGGCAAGCCATCGCCTTTACCCTGCAAATACAACATTATAGAAAAATTCTCGGTCATATAATCCTATATAAGAACCTTTCCCCCAGTCACCTTATCCCCAAACAAGTAGAAATTTAACCTATTGATAAATACTTAATCGCAGGCATAAACAATTAAAACAATTAAAGAGAAAAAAGGAAAAGAAAAGAAAATAGGGGAGAGAAGGAGAAGAAATTAACAATCAGAATCAATTATCAGCAGCAACTACTAAAAACAGCTCCATAACATAGTAAAGTCGATCTAACCCTGAGACAACACCAACATAAAAGAATAGCAGTTTATTCCAGAAATCAAATGAAGCTTATAAATAATTCTGGGCCAAAAATGTGACAATCGCAACTGAATTTAGATAGGCCTAGAGCCCGAAATACAAGAAAAGCAAATGACAAATGCAACTACAAGCATGATTAGACAAGAGGATGGCTATTCATCAGAATTGCCTTCACCCATCAACTTATGACAAAGTTTAATACTTAAATTAACTCCATACCCTTTGTAGCATACACCATCACCAGGAATCACATAATGGAGTACAAACAATGTGATTAAACTCATACTTAATATACAGAGATAACCCAACAAGGCAAATAACTGTGATACATACCGATCTACGAACTCCTGTAGGTGTTTCTCCAAATATATCATCACAGAAAATATCAGCTGATCTCTCACTCTGCACAAATGACAAAATTAAGACTATACACCTCAATAACCTGAGAAAGCAAAAGGCCAAATTGCAGCACATCCAAATTAAGGTATAAAAGAAAGAATGCAGCTTCAGGCAAAAATAGTAGGACATCAAGAAGATACAAGATTCAAACATAATAAATAGAACATCAGTGCACCTTTGGAGTACCCTGACCAAGCCCAGCAGCACCAGATGTCCTCTCAGCAGCAGCATGCCCATTTTCTGAAGGTGACTTCCTAACTGACAGTAATGGTTCAGCAACAAAGACATCTTCATTTCCACTATCAAGAATATCAGGACCTGCATTCGCAGGAGGTACCAGTTGCACGTGGTTCTCTACAGGCTTGTTATCTGATTTACATAAAAATGGTATAAGCTATTTAACAGCAAGAAACACGAGAAACAGAGCATACAAACATAGAAATAGCCTAAATCAAGCTCATTACAAACACAAGCATAAAAAAAGTCAAATATAAAATAGGAAAAAAAAAGAAAAGATGAAAAGAAAACCTTTATTCACATTCTTGGGATGAGATTGCGATTGCTGCTGTAATTGCTGACACTTATATTTCTCTAAGATGGCTTGAGTTCGCTTCATACTTTCCTCTTTTATCCTATTGAGTTCTTCATCCTCCTGTTCATCAAGTTTTAACGCAATCCCTTCTTCAAAATCATCTAGCGCCTCTTCATCTCTGCAGCAATCAGAAATACACAAAATCATAAGTTCAAGAACAAAATATCATGGGCAACATCTTTTCGAAATAAGCAATACCTTTGAAGTTTATCTCTATCTCCTTCCAATGAATCACTGTTAGAACCATGAACCTTTACTGCTTCATTCTTCCTTATTCTGTCCCGATAAGTTTCTGTCCCATCACGTTTCAAACGCTTATAATTCTTATACCTATCTCGATCACCATAACTATCATTTTCAATCTCAACATCCCTACCTTTATCCCTACTCCAGTTACTTCTCTCCATCTCCTGCACTTGGTTCCATTCTTCAGCTTTTTCCCTTTTCCTATCTCCTCTGTCATTAGCTCTGCTATAATCCCTGCTCCTATCTCTTTCCTTCTCCCTCTTCCTATCTCTATCTACTTCTCTATCCCAGCTCCTATCACGCACCCTTCTCCTTTCACTATCTAGATCCCTGTCCCTGCTCTTCCCTCTCTCCTTTTCCCTTCTTCTTTCACCCTCCAGTTCTCTATCCCTATTCCTCTCTCGTTCCTTCTCCCTTTTCCTTTCACCACTCATGTCTCCATCTCTGCTCCTTGCTCGGTCCCTATCTCTTCTTCTCTCACCATCAATTTCTCTATCTTTCTCCCTGCCCCTTCTCCATTCACCATCAATTTCCCTTTCTCTGCTTCTTTCCCGCTCCTTCTCCCTTCTTCTTTCCCTGTCTATCTCCCTCTCCCGGCTCCTCTCACTGCCCCGTATCTCCATACTCTGATGCCTTTCTTCGCCAACATGTCTGCCATAACCGACACTTCCTTCCCTGTCATCAGCCCTCAGTAAGATTCTACTACCATGTCGACCATCCCGACTATGATCACGTTCATGGCGGCGACTTCTTTTCACAGGGGCCTCCTCATCTACCATGCTTTGGGAATGTGATCTTTCCCTAGCAAGATCGCCTGTCTCAGATCTACTCCTAGTATGATCATGATATCTTGAATCAAAAGGTGAGCTAGCTGATCTCTTGTACTTTTCCCCAGAACTTTCAGAGGATAATGACTTTCTCTTGTCAGTAACCTTACTGTCTTTAGCCTCTTCAACATCCTCACTGTAAGTCTGTTTCTTACCACTTCTTGAAGGTGACCTATAAAACTTACGGCAACTTTCATCCTCTATAAGATATTTAGAAAGGAAATCCCCATTGATATGATCATCAGGGACAACTCTAGATGCCAATTCTCCAGGAGACTCAATACTCAAATCTTCAGCCATAGGATTTCTCTCATGGCTCTTGTCACCACCCTTCCTTACATGCTCATCCAAAGAATTACCATTTTCACCAACTCCCTACAAGAAAGCAAATTACAAACAACAACAGCAACACTGAGTGCACAACCTCAGAATGCATCATTCTGAAAAGTTAAAAGAACAATAATTACGAGCATATATATGCAACAATTGTAACTAGCTCTTACAAATGAATAGAAAGCCATCATTCTCCATTGACACGTCTTCTTTTTGCAATTCACACAAGTTCTTTGTGTAGTAGTGCATATGCATGGGATATCATTCAGTAATCTAACAAGTTCTCACAAACGACAGATTAATTATCCCAATTTCATTAAAGAAAACTAAAACAAAATCACATCTAACAAAGGTACTCCTTCAGGTCACCGAGAAAAAAGGGGTTCAAGGGAAAAAAACAACTCAAGATTTTCAAACTCTTTACGCAAGAAAAAATCCTTTCAAATTTCAGACCCTCCACAGTATTTGTATTTCGAACTTTGCTTGAAAAAGATTAGAAAAAGTAAAATATTTTAAATTCTTGCCATTGGAACTAAAGACTGACCAAAAATTTCCCCCCCAATTTCTCAGTAACCAAACGGCAAAAGATAATATAAAAAATTTAAACACCAAGAGAAAAGCGACAAATTAAACAAGCAGGGAACACACCGGATTCGAAGCAACGGCCTTGATTTCAGCGGTCTGTTCCTCATCAAGAATCTCCCCTTCCTCGACGTCATCATCAGGTCGAGGAACCGAAGGCGAAGGGAGTGGATCTTGGCCACCAACCTTGGATTCGTCTTCGCGCTTCTTGCTGCGGTGGCGGTGGTGACGATGTCTATGGTGGCGATGCTTGTGTCGTTTGGAGGATTTCTCGGTTTCCTCGTCGGAGGAGGAAGAACGTCGGTGCTTACGGCGATGAGAATCTGGGCTGTCGCTAGCCATTGAAAGCTAATTGAAGAAATTCTAGGGTTATCAGGCCCAAAAAAAAATTCTAGGGTTAGGGTTTATTAGTTTGTGAACTTCTATTTTTATATAATTTTTTTGTTGAGCGAGAGGAAGGAAAGAGAGGTTACTGGTGAAATTGGATTTCCTCTTTTGTCTAAGGACTTGCTTCTGGTTTTATGAGGGGGCGATCTTGGGTTGCCTGATTTGGAGGCCGTAAGTTGCGAGGCGCGTGCCAGACTAGAGCCTATGGCGTGTGGCGGCTCGGCTCTTTGTTTATTGGAAGTTGAAACTATTTCGGTTAACGGTGAATTATTTTGCAAAATTACAATTTACTTACAATTCCTTCTGTTTTTAGACTCGAGACGGTCACAGGAGTCCAAATTTTAAAGAAAAGGCCCACTGGGCTGTTTACTTTTTAAGAAAAATAACTGCCTTGAGGCCCAAGCCTTTGACTCTCGTGGCAAAGGAATATCAGGGGGCCCAATCAGACCTTGAAGTTATGCGGTTATGCACGAAGGGCTTAATACACAATTTGTCCCTTGAAGTATATATATGTTTTGATACTTTACCCTTTAAAGTTTTATCTTAGACGTTTTACTTCATGAACTTTTATTTTGAACATCATTTACCGCTCCATCGACGGAAAACTAATGGCAACGTGACGATGTTGACGTGGCGTGATCCACGTCCTCATAGTGCAATGTGGCATGTGTCGATGTATACCATGTGATACAATCATCCTACATGGACCGTGCCACATGACACAACTGTCCTATGCGAACCATGCCACATGGCGCAACCGTCTGACGTAGACCATGCCACGTCAGCATCGTCACAATGCCGTTGGTGGAAAAGGGCAACTAATGTCCAAAATAAGAGTTCATAGAGTAAAATGTCCAAAATAAAACTTTAATAGGCAAAGTATCAAAACCGATATAGTTTTAAGAGACAAATTTTGTATTAAGCCAATAAAGACACAAATTTGATTACCGGGAAACATATTTGTTGAAAGAGGTTTTCCTTTGACACTCCCAACCGAAAAGGATTAATATCATACCATACCCTTTTCAAACCAAATGGCTCAGAAAAGTGATATGACTTGATTTTCCTTTATATCATCAGTGAAATGAAAGAAAGGCTTTGGCATCAAATAAATTGTGGTTGCTAATTAATAGGCATTAGTTCCCCTTAAAAATGTACTTTCTGCCACCAGAAAAAAAGAAAAGAAGAAAAGGAATCAAATTATGCTCCAATCCAATTACAGCTCTTATTTGCAGCTAATCATTGCTATTGCTAAAATTGATTTGCACCCAACAGTGTGCGGCGCAATCACAGCAGTGGGGAGATAAAGAGGCATGATGAAAAGTTGAAAATGCATTATTCACTAAATCTTTTATGCCTCTAAATCCACAAAAACCAGTGAAAGTGGAGAGGGGTCGATTGATTTAAGTATTTGCTTGATCAATGCCAAAAGTGAAAGTTGATGAATAATTAAGCACAAGGCCGATCAAGACCAAGAAAATTCCCTAACCACCCCAACAACCAAAAACTTTAAGCCAAAAGTTGCCTGATCCACTACGTGGATTTGAAGTTGATCTTACATTTCTAAATGTTTTTTTTTTTTTACAGTTGTCGTTCTTGTTCATCGTATTAAGTTACACAAGAGTTTTGGGAGCAACATAACTTTCCATCAAAGCTTTTCAAGGTATGTATGATAATGGCTGACTTCATAAGCTGACGCAAAACTCGAAAGAAATGGCCACAATCATTGTTGGTTAGTGATGATAGGCGCCGGGTCTGGTTGTTCATCGCCCATCTCCTGAATTTCCAGTATCTCTACTCTACGGTTCATCTTCTTTCTTATCTTTATCGCCACATCTGAGGGTCTAAACCTCCCGCATACGCTTACCTTGCATTGCTGCTTCTCGATCGCATGTGTCTCTATTTCTTCAATGTGAAATGATAGAACGATTCTGAGGTTTATGAATACATGACCCAACAATAAAAAAAGGATGGAAATTTCAAGATTATTAATGGAGACTTACCTTTCATATTAAGAATGATTCTTCTTAATTTCTTGTAGCAGCCATGGCAGTCTATGTTAAGTCTCATCAACATGCAACAGAGCTGCTATTAAACCCAAAAAAAAAAAAAAGAAAGAAAGAAAAATGTCATTAGGGTGAAGCTTTTTGAAGTTTATTAGTAAAAATATTTGTATTATGGGAATAAGCTAATATAATTAATAACAAGGGATAGAGAAGAAATGGGTCAGGAACATCTGTCTTAAACTTGCCGTTCCTGACATGAAGCGGGGAACTGAAAATAATCGAAAGATCAATGATTGGAACTGATTTTGATGGTTTTGGAGAAGGAAATTAGAAATTAGAGAATTCAAGGGATCAAGGACCAAGAATATCTCAACTTTTAGCTCTCTCATGGGAAGTTCTTTGCTTCATTTAGGAATCTGATTCTGCCTAGACCAGCAAGAAGGGTAATATTAGGCTAATTAACCACGACTTAAATATCAAGTTTTCTTTACTTCTTAACAGATAATTAAGAGAAGCATCCTTTCATGTTAAATTCTGTGTTACCCTCTACAGGATTGTGAAGTATCCTTTTCTTATTACCAAAGGTTTCTGTTTGCATTAAATTTAAGCATCAGTTACCCTTGATTTCAGTTTGCCGGAAAGACAAGAAAAATTATACAGAAAGTCATGTCTGAAATAGGTTTCTTCAACACTTCACTCAGAAATGAAACTGGACATAGTACAGCAAAGATCAAGGAATTTGGCTGATCCCTTGTAAGTTCTGACACATTCAACATTGCCATTCAAAGACTTAAAACAGTTAAACTGGGCCTATTACTTATTCTGTTTGCACAACAAAAAGTATATGTACACGGAATCAGGCCACAACAGACAATTCTTTATATGAAGAATATTTTATAGCATGTTGGATTTCTTGATTTGGAATTCATCTTCGGGAAGTGCGAAAAATCCTCTTGATCATCGCTATTGTGCTGACAGGAGTCCTGTAAACAACAGGAACTTGCCTTGAAGGTAGGTTAACAATGCCAGGGTATCTACAAGTGAGTGTTACCTTCTTCTCCAACAAATTTACCAAAACAGAGTCCGTGTCTGCCAAGAGATAGTAAAGTTAAATCAGAATTCTGGTAATGGAAAGAAGAAACACTATTCATTAAATGTCAAACTCTGGATTAAGACAATAATCCTGGCTGAACCAACTCTCTTCCTTAAAGAAAGTTCTACCAAGATTTAGGTAACTCCCCCATTGTGCACATTGTATTACTCTTTAAGGGACTATCAACAGTGCACATAATAATCTGTATTGCTCGCTTGACTGAAGGCTGGATGCAGTACTTGGCCGTGGTTTACACTCGCCCTGGCCGCCACAAACTCCCCATAAAGTCTAAAGTTCCTTGCATATTATGAAGTAGAGATATCTAATTAGCACAGTAAACGTACCAGTCATTCTTGACATTATATCTGCTATTCTCTTTTGACACTCTGCACATCGAATGTCAGCTGAGAGAACAACTTCGTGGACCTGCTCCCAGAGAACAGAAAACAGAACAACAAAATCTATTAGCAACTTTTCTGAACAGGCACTAGCAAGAAAATACGCAGAGAGAAAGAAAGAGTACAAACAAGAGGCATTGATAAGGATTCAACGGAAGCAAGGCAGGTTCCAGGAAGCAACACGCTCTTTGGCTTGTTAAATTCAATTCTCGAGACCCCACTCTTAGCCTGACCAGGAAGGACCATAGCTCCTTTATGAGTTATGTAGACACTGAAAAGGTCTTCATACAGAAAAAGAAGAAGGTACCACGGTTCAATCTCAAACCGCTAGGAGGAGGTGAAAAAGGAGCTGGAAAAGGATCTAAGAACAGCAGTTCCTTCTATTCGGTTTCCTGTTATAGCTGAACTACTGATGAAACAAGCCCATCTTTTGAGATGTCTCAGTTTGGAGGGTGAAGAAAGAGCATCTTAAGCTGGTCGGAAGCAAAGTAGAAAAGGGTCTTTTTATGCTTAGTTGAAAAAGATGCTTCATTCACAGAGGGGGGTGCCCCACATCCCGACTTTTTTCCTAAAATTTTCTCCCCCATAATAATTCTTTAAGAGGTTGCTTATGAGACCAAACTCATATCTTTGTCCACCTTTAGTTCATTTAATCCGTCATGCCGTAGTAAGATTAGGTACGGACCCCCACAATGAAACCACTAGGAGATTTGCTTTAGAATAAGACAGAGAGACTTCAAAATTTTAGGAGGATCTTCTTCCATGAGGTGAAAATGATTTGCACATTTTGTAAATAGAGCAACTCACTTTAAGCAAAAAAAGAAAAAAGGTCCTTTATGGCTTGCTTGAGCTTGGTTGAATATCTGATACCAAAACTTTCTATTCAGTTTTAACTCATAAGAAGCCAAACAGTGTATACTCAATCCACTTAGGGTATCTTTGGTTCACCGGCAAAATTGGTCCGGTGAAATTGAAAATAATGCTAGCGGTGATATTAATTATTGTGAAATCTTAATCAACAATGGCCCAACAATAGAAAATGATGCTGACATGTGACAAGGATTAAGCTCCTCGATAGAGATACCACACAACAATCATGATAATAACAACGGGACCTACCCTGGTAGCTTAAACGATGTCGTTGCGGATCTTCACTGAAGTGAGAGGAACCACTGCCAATGCCATCGTTCTGCCATGCTATCGAATGATACCGTACTAAATATGTAACCCGAAATCAAGTTTGAACAGTCATGGTCTACTGTTCCAGGCACCCGGATTAAAGAGGGAACCGAAGCTGCCAAAACAAGTAACAACACACCACATCCTGTGGACTGTCGAGAATACATGCAATGCAATGCCAAAACAACCGAAGCTCGCAATCGAATAATAATGAATCAAAAGAAAAACGCAAAATCTTTATTGGTTATTACCAGAAATGATATACAGATTGCATATATATAAGAGAAATCCTATTGCAAACATTCTAAACAAATCCGGCTTGGTAGGTTAGAGATCTACTAGGTTATTGTACTGCATCTGCAATCCAAAATTTCGGCCTGAAATTTGTAGGACTCTAAGATAGAGCCCAACAGGCTCAAGTTACATACAAGTACATAGAGGAGAAGAGGAATGCCACGGACTTCCCAAATGAACATTTCTAACACAATGCATTCAGTAGGTGCACCATATAAGAAGGAAACGCAAAATCTAAGAAAAACAGAAAGCAGAATCTCCAAATCTCCAGTTCTCCACTGAGAAAAGTCATAATCACCTAGTCATAACCAAGTTTGTTAAAGGCGGCACTACTGAAGAACTGAATAATGGACGACCCATGTACTTGCAGTTATCTTTATCTACTTTCAAGGATGCAGGGATCAAAAACCTTTCGCAAGAAACAGACCCTGCAAGTTCTGCGGTTCTCTTGATAAAATTATGACCGCAATTCAGCTTCTGTACAGTGGTCCCAGCCCCACGTTTTCTCTTCCTAGATGACTTCCACTTCAACTTCGAAAGCGAATCATCCTTTGAAAGGTCTGGAACAAGAGCCACATCTTTTGCCCCTTCACTTCCTGGTTCACCAGGACAATCATCATAACCAGTGGCATCCTTGGAACAGTGTTCACTGTCACAAATGGTGGTTTTGGCCAAATTGCAATCGGAGGATTTGACTGCATCTTGCTTTCTGCCCAGGAGTATGGAACTCACAACATCATGCCTCTCCTTTATACTTATCCACCGGTTTCTCAGCCATTCCTCGGAATGTCTGACATCACAGCAGTCAAAGACTGATTCCCGCTTCTCTCCTGCAAATTGTAAAATAAATCAGAAACAAAAATACCCCCCCAAAAAAATCCAGAACATGAAAGCCCTCAAACTTTTACATTCAGATTTAAAGTATTTTCCAAACCTGGGAAATAAACATGAAGTTTGTCTTCTGAATCCTTCTTAACAACAATGCCTTCCCACCACCCACTATGCCACCACACATCAACAACAGACCCAACACCAATATATGATGCACTGCCTTTAGGGTATTGTGGAGATGGTCGAATAACTGTCCTTCCAGAAATGCGGATACCCACTTGATCAGGAACAGCAACCCTAGATGCCAAAATCCATTCCTACAACAAAGAACAACAATATATTGAGAGAGATCAAGGAATGGTCAATGATAATGAGAGTTTTAATGTAGCTACCTCCTTTCAGTTTTGTAAATTAAACATAAGAGAAATATATACCTCTAACTTTTTAGCTTCATTAGCTGCATCCTGAATGTCTTGGTACTGCACCTTCACCTTATCTTTGTGCTTCTTAATTATCAAGGCTCTAAACCAACACCCTCTAATACCACTGTCTTGCGCTAGTACTTCAACCTTGGAACCTACTTTTAAATGCTGAGAGGAATTTTGCTTAGCCTCATCTGCGGATAAGACAGCAGAATTCCCTCCACTGAAAACGAATGGCTTTGTTCCTCTTTTGCTCTTCCCAAAATTTTGCACATCACACAAGGCATCCACTGACTCCCTAGTGCCACAGTAATTGAAGCACACATCGTCATTTGACTGACGATACCTCTTTCTAGGCCTGATCCCAACACCGTCATCAGCATTCCAATCAGCTTTCTGGTCATCGGCACATTGCTGGCGACACACACAATCATTCAAAGGAGAATGACCATACATATATCTAAGAATATCTTGGTTCCAATAACCTTTAACATGAGTCACGTCAAAAGGCTTGGCATCATCATTTTCAAACTTCTTGCAGCATACAAATGGCTCCAGCCGAGTATGTGTCGCCTCTTTCAAAAATTTCTTGAAATGCTCAGGACTAAGGACAGTAGCCAATCCATCTATGCATTCAATACTGAGATCTTGAAGACAAAGAGAAAAGAGAATCTCTCTGTTATTGTAATTGCGAGGCAAAACTATATCAACTTCATCAATTTTGTGAAACCACCGTACCACAACCATCTTGTTGCCTCTAGAGTCCTCATACATATCTTCCAAATAGGCAACAAGTTGTTTATGCTCCTCGGCTAAGACATAAACAAAGTCATGAATCTGAGAAGATTTTAGGAGAATGGGACAAGATAGGTAAAATGAGTTAGATAATTAAGCCATAGAAACCTTAAACAACAAAGAAAGAAAAGAGAAATAGACAAAGACAGCGACAGCGACACACACCGAAATTATTACACCATTCCTACGGAAGGACTGATAATGTTTCCTTTTTTTCCTGCAAATCCATGAAGTACCTAACCATAAAAACTCTTTAGTATATGGGCCCAGCTTCTGAGATTGAAACCCCTGTATGAGAAGAAAGTTCAAGATTTGTCAAAAGAATTTTAATTGAAGAAAGAAATTCACATTCATGAATACCATTCATACCTTGGGGGCAACAAAATCTGAATTGTTCACAATTTTTCCATTATAAAAACCATCAAGCGAACAGTCTGGCTCACGAGAAGACGAATCTGGACATTTTAAGCCACAATTAGCAAAACAAATAAACAAATATTCCACTTCACCTAAGATGCTTCACTAGAGAAGGAAAACAACTACAGAAAGACAGGGTGACAAATACACTGGCACTCAAAAAAGGACCCGAGGAAAATAAGATGCAAAATTATCTATATACATGTCTTAACAGGATTCTTTTCTTAACATCCAATAGGAATCAACAGCTGATCAAAACATGTTTCAGCAGAAATGAAACTTTGTTTATTAACAATTACGCAAATAGAAGGAAAGAAACTTTGTTTATTCACGAAAGATGTTGACCTAGATATTTGAGGGCGTAAGGATGGTGACGCTCTCAATCAGCTCTTAAAAATTGAATTAGCAATCCTGCAGCCCAGATTATAGTCACAGTTAATATTTACCATGCTAAGGGCAGAACCAAAAGGAACAACCCTCGCCAATCACAAAAATAAACGCTTCACCCAAAACAAAGCTAGAAAACATGGAAAGGAAGACGAAATGCCTTAGGTTACTAAGAACAAAAAATAACCCAGGTCCAAAGGTCAAAATACTATAATAAATCAAGATAAATGATAATATAATAATTTAAAAGAGAAAATTTAGATATATTCTAATTATTAATAATAACGAACAAACAGAGAACCCAATAAAATCTCTCAAGCCGGGACCTTCTTTCTTTGGGCCAAAAATACCAGCAAACTTATAAAGAAATTAAGAAATATAAAAATTGGGGGAAAAAAGGAGAAAAACTTGATAATACTCATCAAATTATATAGCAAAATTATAATTAAAATTTAAAGAAATATGAAGCATTGAAACTGAATTAAAGTTTATGAGTTCCAAAATCCAATAAAAAAAACTGCTAGTATAAGAGAGAAAGATAAAAACCCTAATAAAATCAAATTCCAATAAATCCTATAAATATTCACCGTAAACGCTCAGATCTGGCAAAAACCTAACAAAATGAGCCCGGCGCAACCTTTTAACAAACCCCTAAATCTCCAAAACCTCAAATTTAAATATCCAGAAAGCCAAAAAAAAAAGATAATAATTTATAATCATAAGGGTAATAATAGTATAACAATAATATTGAATTTACCTGAAACGACGGATTCAAGCCAATAAACGACCTCCCTGCGGGACTTGAGCTTGTAGAACGGCGTAGAAGAGAAGAATAGGGAACGATTCTTAATAGAAAAATGATAAGACATGTGCCTCAAGCTCTTCTCTTTCCCAACCACAGCCAGATCCGAAGTCCCATCTCTTCTCTTCAAATAATAGCGAACCTCTCTCCTTCCTTTATCTGTCGAAGCATTCACCTCCTCCCAGCTGACATACGACGCCGTACTAGACGACGGCGAGCCCACCGACGCCACCGCCACTCGCTCCATCTCTAATTTCAATAGAAGAAAAAGAAAGAGAAGTTTCGAGGGAAGATGAGAATAATAGAAACTGTGGAGAAAAAGTGGGTTTCAATGTTCGTGCGAAATTATTTTGAGAGCGTGAGAGGGAATTTGAAAATTTATATGTGGGGGGTTTTGGAGATTGGAAATCAACGGTGAGGATTGCGTGGGCGAAGATTGGAAATTTCGGGGATTGTTATGCATTGGGAATTTAGGATTCCTTAAATACCCTTGATAAAATTTTGGATTTACTTACCATTTTTATTGCAATTTTTTAATTCCATTTCACTTATCCGTCACATGTCGTATTGGAGGGCTTTTGAAGAAAAGGACACAACACAAGTTGAGGAAAGAAGCGAAGTGGAGCCCGTAATTGGCGGGTCTAGGAAAGGTAGACTCGCTCCCTTTGATTGCCAGCTGTCAGATTGACGTATTTTCTATTTTCAATATTTTTATTTTTATTCTTATTTTATTATTATATTATTATTATTATATAATATATAATAATTGTATTAAAATTTTAGTGAAAAATACAATTTTGTTTTTTGGCCAAAAATTCGGAAAAATAAAATTCAAACTTGCCTTTTTGGCACCGACGAATATTTTTCCAATTAGTCATAAAGTCAAAATTTTAAATAGGAGCATTTTTCCTAATTTTTATTAGTCCAAAGAGAAGAAAACTAGAAAACTACATCTCTAATTTCATTCCCTAATAATTAATTCTGCTAAGCTCCAACTTATTTGCATTGCAAATTGATTGGATTTCCCATCATACAGAAGTATCATAATATTATTACTAGCTTTTTGATATAAACCTTTATATCCAATAGACTAATTTAGAATCAAATCATATTTAATCTCAAATAAAACGAAACTGTCTTAAATATATATTTTTTAATTTAGAAAAACTCAAATTCGAGATTTTTATTTTAAACATTGAATTTCTTTTACTTAACTCAGCAAGAATTGATTCACATTATTATTTGCTCCCTTCAGATTTTGAATTCGACTTTTCTCATTGTTACTAAGTATGTAGTTATCTTTGTACGTACTCGCTAAAAGCCATTAACTTTCTCTCATTTCACTAATTTGACCATGTTATATACCATGCTGGCTAATTAGAGGCAAACGCTTTCATTATTCGGTTAGGAACAGTGAAGAAGAAGAAAAAAGAAACTATTATGAAAGTGGACAAATGTAAGTTGTGTAAATTGTTTAAGATGTGAAAATCTGCAGGATGAATAGTGCATATCAAATCTGCAGGATGAATAGTGCATATCACTATTGATGAATAGTACGTGGGATCCACATATAAAATTTCAAACCGTGGACCCACATGTACAAAATTTTCAAAGTTTGCATAGTAATTATTTCGTATATAAATTGAAGCGCTGATGAATAAGAGAACAGAGCTCTTTCTTCTCTGAGCGTTTCTCTCTCTCTCTCTCTTTCTCTCCTTTATTCATACTTGCTTCTTGTTCCAATTTTAATTAACATACTTTCCACAACACGTTATCAGCACGAGTATTCTAAAGTGAAGCAAATTTAAAGCTTGGTAAGTTCTTAAGGTTTGATTCCATATAAAAAAATTATTATTTTATTTAACATTTTTCTTTACACTAGATAATTTGAATTTTTATTGTGTAAATATTTACTTCTAAACATTTTTGACACCAGAAGTTGTCAACCTAATTTTGACACCAGAAGTTGTCAACCTAATTGAGACCATTCGTTTCAGAATTATGGCAAATATTGAAAAGCCCAAATTCCAAATTTGGATGTAAGTGGCAATAACTATTTGTCATGGTGTCTCGATATTGAACTGCATCTCCAAGGCCAAGGTCTTGCAGCTACCATTGGTGCAAATGGAAATGCTAATGATAAAGATAAGGCAAATGCTTTGATTTTTATCCGTCAGCATCTAAGTGATAGCGAAAAGTTCAATATCTATCTGTCCGAGATCCCTTGATCTTATGGACAAGATTGAAATAGCGGTATGATCATACCAAAACTGTCATCCTCCCTCAAGCACAATATGATTGGCAACATCTGAGGTTGCAGGATTTCAAGTCCGTGTCCGATTATAATTCGGCATTGTATGATATTGTGTCACGGCTTGAACTTTGTGGTGTTAAGCTTACTAAGGTTGAGCTTTTAGAGAAAACATTCTCCACCTTTCATGCTTCGAATATTGTATTGCAATAGCAATACCGGCAGCGCCAGTTTAAAACATACTCTGAATTGATCTCAGTCCTGTTGACTACAGAACAAACAAATGAGTTGCTACTTAAAAATCATGATTTAAGACCTGTTGGCTCTAAGGCATTTCCTGAAGCAAATGTCGGCTTAAGTAAGAATTTTGGTTGTCCTAGAGGCCGTGAGCGCAGGCATGGAAATTTTTTCCGTAAGGGTGGTGGGAGATTTAACCGTAATATAAATAACTCCCCACACAACCCTAAAGGTAAAAAGCCCATGAAGAAGCATGATGATAGTACCTGTCATCGTTGTGGAATGACTGGTCATTGGTCACGTACCTGTCGTACGGCCAAACATTTGGTTGATCTATACCAAGCATCCCAGAAGGAGAAAAACAAGCATGTTGAGACCCATGCCATTGACCTAACTGAGATTGATGCTGAAGTCAATAAGGTTTTGGTCGATGAAAACTGTCATATTCTTGGCAATGAAAAACCTTTTGAGGTTTCTGATTTCTTTTTATAATGTTGATGAAAATAATAAGTCCCCAGAAATAGATCTTGAGGGTTTTCATCTATGTTTTGCCATACCCTTGAATAATTATGTTACCAAGGAAGATATTAAATAAATATGGTCGTCAATAAAATCCGTGAGGTCCTGAAGTACCAAAGCGGACAATATCCACAAGCTGTTTATAACAATCATGAGTTTTATTCCATATTTGTTGGTTTATATTTTGCATCATATTATTAATTTGTTAAATTTTATGGAACTTGACACCTGAAGTTGTCAAGATAAATGCAAATGGGACATATTGAGAAAAAAGAAGATATATGTTTGCTTGATAGTGCTACAGCGCATACTATACTTTGTGGCAAACACTTTTTCTCAAATGTGACATTGCACAAGGTAAATGTTTAGACAATATCTGGTCCTGTTAATATTATAGATGGCTATGGGACTGCCACAGTTATTTTGCCAAATGGCACAACATTGTATCTTGAAGATGCATTGTTGAACGGTAGATCAAAAAGAAATCTACTTAGCTACAAAGATGTACGCCGTAATGGGTACCATCTAGAAACAATTAATGAGCAAAATAAGGAATTTCTTTGCATCACTTCCTACAAGATGGGCCAGAAGACCATCCATGAGAAGCTAGAAGCTTCTAGTATGGGATTATATTTTGTCCCAATACGAGTTATAGAATCATATGCTACAATGCCCTGGAAACTAATGAACCATGATCTGTTCGGACTTTGGCATGATCGCCTTGGTCATCCAGGAGCTACAATGATGCAAAGAATCCTTAAAAATACTCGTGGACACCCTTTAAAAGATACAAAGGTGTTGTTGTCCAAAGATTATATTTGTGAATCTTGTTCATAAGGAAAGCTCATTACTAAACCTTTCATGACAAAGGTTGATTATGAATCCCCTTCATTCTTGCATAGAATCCACGGTGATATCTGTGGGCCGATTTAGCTTGTAAGTGGACCATTTAGATATTTCATGGTACTAGTGGACGCATCCTGCAGATGGTCCCATGTTTGCCTATTATCAACGCGCAACGTCGCTTTTGCACGTTTACTTGCACAGATAATAAAGCTTCGAGCTCATTTCCTAGATTATCAAATTAAAAGCATAAGAATGGATAATTCTGGTGAGTTCACATCAAAGAATTTTGGTGCTTATTGCGCTTCATTAGGAATTGAAGTTGAACATCCTGTCCCACATGTTCATACTCAAAATGGATTAGCAGAATCCATAATTAAGCGCATTTAGATTATTGCTCGAACTTTATTGATGATGACAAAGCTCCCATCCTCAGCGTGTGGTCATACTGTTTTACATGCTGCATCTTGAATTAGATTGCGCCCCACTACTTCTCATTTATATTCCCCTCTTCAATTAGTCTTGGGCTAGGAGCCAGACATTTCATATCTTCGCACCTTTGGTTGCGCGGTACAAGTGCCTGTAGCACCACCTCAAAGGACCAAAATGGGTCCCCAAGGCCGTTTGGGCATTTATGTTGGGTTTGATTCACCGTCTATTATTCGGTTCCTTGAACCATTGACGAGTGATTTATTTACCGCTAGATTTGCGGATTGTCATTTTGATGAAGCAGTATTCCCATCACTTGGGATACCAAAAGCTTCCACATATGGAAAGCAGAAAAATGTCAAGATTTTCTCATAGAATGAGAAAAGTTTGTCTCATTTAGACCCAAGAACACCTGAATGTGAAAATGAGGTGCAACGATTGATCCATTTACAAGCTATTGCAAATCAAATGCCTGATGCATTTAATGAGACTGCTAAAGTTACAAAGTCTCATATCCCAGCTGCGAATGTTCCAGCTAGGATAGATGTTCCTGAAGAGCCACTCGAAATGGATCTAAATGTCCCGTGCTTGAAGCGTGGTAGACCGATGGGATCAAAAGACACTATTCCTGGAAAAAGAAGGGGGAGGAATTTAGAATCTACTCCAGATGAGCATAATTCTACTCCAGATGAGTATAATTCTGCTCCAGATGAGCACATTAATCTTTCTCGAGGAAAGCAAATTGCACTTGAAGTGGCACAAGTTCATGAGCATATTGCCCCTGAAATGGTACAAACCCATGAAAAGATCACCAACCTTGGGAATACTGAAATTTCCATCAGTTATTGTAATGAGATATGGGATCGAAATGAGATAATCATCGATGATGCATTTGCTCTCTCAGTTGCTCATGAGATTATGAATGATGATTATGAACCTCGGTCTATAACCGAATGCCGTCATAGGCGAGATTGGCCTAAATGGGAGGAAGCAATCCATGCTGAATTGACTTCCCTTGCCAAACATAATGTTTTTGGGCCTATTACTAAAACCCCCGACAATGTAAAACCTGTTGGATACAAATGGGTCTTTGTCCGGAAATGAAATGAGAAAAAAGAGATCGTGAGGTATAAAGCTCGACTCGTAGCCCAAGGTTTCCTGCAGAGGCCTGGGATAGATTATGATGAAACATATTCACCAGTAGTGGATATAGTTACCTTTCGTTTCCTTATAAGTTGGGTTGCCCAAGAAAATTTTGAAATGCGTCTTATGGACGTTGTGACGGCATACTTATATGGTTCATTAGATTCCAATATCTATATGAAAATTCCCAAAGGTTTCAAAATGCCTAAAGCATGCACTCCTCGCAACTTATTCTCAATAAAGTTGCAAAGATCTTTATATGGGTTAAAGCAATCCGGCCGCATGTGGTACCAACGTTTAAGTGAATACCTGACTAAGGAAGGGTACATAAATGATCCCATCTGCCCATGCGTGTTTATTAAAAGATCTGAAACCGGATTTGCTATTATAGCAGTTTATGTCGACGACATGAATTTAATTGGGACTCCTGAAGAGTTATCTGAAATTGCTGAATATTTGAAAAAGGAGTTTGAGGTTAAAGATTTGGGTAAAACCAAACTATGCCTTGGTCTAGAGCTTGAGCACAAAAAGAATGGAATACTTGTCCATCAGTCAGCGTACACTGAGAGATTACTTAGAAGTTTTAACATGGACAAGGCTCACCCATTGAGCACCCCTATGGTTGTAAGGTCTCTTGACCCCCAAAAGGACCCGTTTCGTCCTAAACAATCTGGTGAGGATATACTTGGTCTTGAAGTATCATACCTCAATGCAATCGGGGCTTTAATGTACTTGGCACAGTGCACGAGACCAGATATCGCTTTTACGGTAAATTTATTGGCACGTTTCAGTTCTGAGCCAACCTGGAGACATTGGAATGGGATTAAACATATCTTCCGTTATCTCCGATGAACCATTGATTTGGGGTTATTCTATTGTAAGAATACTACTAACTTTGGTTTAGTAGGTTATGCTGATGTAGGATATAAATTTGATCCGCACAGAGCTCGCTCCCAAACCGGTTATCTATTTTGCTATAATGATACGGCCATTTCTTGGCGTTCCACTAAGCAAACACTTGTTGCAACATCTTTCAACCACTCTGAAATTATTTCCCTCTATGAGGCCGGAAGAGAGTGTGTCTGGTTAAGATCAATGATATCACACATTCATAATGCTAGTGGATTCAAACCGTGATAAATTCTCCCACTATAATTTATGAGGATAATGCTGCTTGTGTTGCACAAGTCAGGGGAGGATATATTAAAAGTGATAAGACCAAGTACATTTCGCCGAAATTTTTCTATACTCATGAACTCCAGGAAAGTCGACAAGTTGATGTTAAACAGATTCGCTCCGTCAATAATCTTACAGATTTATTTACCAAATCTTTGCCAACATCAATATTTGAGAAATTAGTTTATGGCATTGGTATGCGGCGAGTTAGTAAAATGCAAGATTGAATTCCCCAGAAGTGGAAATGTTTAGATGCTCCAGAAGTAACAGTTTGTTTTATCTCAGGGGGAGCAATTATGGACATAAGTGCACTGTACTCTTTTTTCCTTCTGTCCGGTTTTTGTCCCACTGGGTTTTTCCGGCTTAAGGTTTTTAATGAGGCAGTAATAGCACATCCAATTAGGCCACTGAAGTAGGTCTACCTATATTGTCCTGAAGACATATTAGATGGACTTAATTGTATTGTACTCTTTTTCCCTTATGTTCGGTTTTTTCTCACTGAGTTTTTCCGACTTAAGGTTTTTAACGAGGCAATACACGTTTAATTTTAATAATGGCATTTGTTCAAGGGGGAGTGTTATGAAAGTGGACAAATGCAAGTTGTGTAAATTGTCTAAGATGTGAAAATCTGCAGGATGAATAGTGCATATCAAATCTGCAGGATGAATAGTGCATATCACTATTGATGAATAGTGCGTGGGGCCCACATGTACAAAATTTTCAAAGTTTGCATAGTAATTATTTCGTCTGTAAATTGAAGCGCATTGAAGCGCTGATGAATAAGAGAACAGAGCTCTCTTTTCTCTGAGCGTTTCTCTCTCTCTCTCTCTCTCTCTCTTTCTCTCCTTTATTCATACTTGCTTCTTATTCCAATTTTAATTAACATACTTTCCACAACAGAAACAGTATTTTAGTTTATGGATTAAGCTTAGTGAGACGCACGTTGAATCAAAGCCTACATGGAAAGCAGAACAGAACAGCCTTGCAAAAGTCGTTTGCCTCGACTAATCATTCCTATTATAAAGTTGGTAAGGATACCAAGTAATGTTGACAACAGTTTAATAATTATATCGTAACGTTAATCGTGCCCTTTTTGCATTTTTGATGATAATTAAGGAAAAAAACTTAAAGGGAAAAGTTTAAAATAGGGAACAAGTCCCATCACTGCCGTCAAGCCACCCTGATATTTCTTCAAACAAATTTCTTTTTGGCTTTTGCTCCCTTTTATTTTATTTTATTTTTGGTTTTGTTTCTGTAGTTGTAACTTTCCCGTCCTCTTTCTAAAATTCCAAGCAGCCACAATGGAATCCGGCTATACGAGAGATAAATGAAAGAAAAAAGTCTCAATCCGAGTACACGACCAGATGCTGCTCATCACGCGGGACGGGAGATTGTTAGACGCGGCAAATCGAACGATCCTCGTGCTGCACCAGCATCATGGATTACTAGTTTCATCAGCACTGTAACAAATCTTCATAGGATTAAATTATAAAGAAATCTGAAAATGAGGACCGATTCAGCGAATGGAGGCAAAGAAGATGACGTGGCCCATCGGATATGGCTCCAAATGACAGATGAGCCGGCCCACAAATTTGGGGATTTCAAATCTTTCTCAGGTGCTAAGGCGGGAGGTCTATTTGAAACAAAATCTCATCGGTTGCATCGTTCAAAGGGAAGACCTTTTTCCACAGGCATTTGCCGGTAAAGAGGCCCGAGCTTCCCGGGTTTGGATTTCAATTACCCGGTACCCTTTTGGCCAAAAAAAAAAAACCGGTACCCACGTGATACCACATGGTTCTTCTTCCACTTTGTCAGTTTTTAATCAAGGGGAACAAGGATGGAGCCAGAATTTTTTCTAAAAAGAGTCAAATCTAATACTAGTAATTTTTACACGTAACAATTGTGATTATTCGGATAAGTCAATATACTATAAAAAAAATTGTTTGGGTTAGACAATTCAATAAGAGATTAAAAAATTTCTTTTGTTTGGCCAAATAAAGAAAAAAAAAATCTTATCTTATATGTTATAAGCAAAAGGTGGGTAATAGTATCAATAGAATTCAAAATGTTAAATAAGTGAATTATTTAGATTTTAATTGAAGTATAATAAATTATTACTAAACCAAATTAGAAATGTGAAGAACTAAAAGTTCTAGTTTAAAGTTTTGGTTGAAATATACAGTAAGGTAGACTAAAACTAGAAGACTACATAGAAATTAGGCTTAAATAATAATAATTAACAAATACAATTACAAATGTAAAACGTAAAAATCCAAGACCTAAATGTAAGTAAAAAGGAATCCATGGAACAAACTTTGAGAAGTAAATGCCCCAAAACCTAAAGGTTTAAAGCATTTAAATAAGAAATTTGAAGAATTTAAAGGGGGTCATATTATAAATTTTTATTAATATTTTCCTTAAAACTAACTTTTTTACAAGATATATACTAAATTGTCAAATGCCCAGGGGCCATGGCCCCTTCTGTCCACCCCTGACTCTGTTCCTGAAGAGAAAACAATACATTTACAAAAAAATTTAACCATAATAACTGAAATTGTAGTAGTATTACAAATTTCTTTTGCTTTCTCTTATAAAATTTATTTAAATAAAGGAAAATTATCTTATTCACTGATAATCGAGTTTTTAAACTTCACAAGCAAGGTTAAAAGATTGACATGTGTCTCTATATGATATATTTTTATATATTACTTAATTAGTTAAATAGGTAATGGGACATGTGTCAATCATTTAACCTTACTTGTGGAGTCTAAATTTTACATTGACAGTGTATGAAATAATAGTTCTTGAATAAAATATGAGCAGGGATCGACTTACATTCGATGTAAAATTAAATTTTACACCTTTTTTATTATCCGACATACGATTAATATTTTAACAATTCGATCATTCGATATATTCAAATCTATAATGTATGTAAAATTCTAGGTTAATCCGATATTATTATGATATAGATCGACACTTTAACATGTTTTGATTTTTTTAATATATTTAATGATGAGAAATTCTATCGCATTAAAACATATTGTATACATTTTAATTACCTTAAAATTTTGCATGAACAACATACATAAATAAAATATGAAATTCAACAATTGAATCAATTAAAATTTTATCCTACATCAAGTTATGAATGATTGTAAAACTTTTAATGTTACACCAAATATAAATTAATTCCTAAAATATTATAACAATGTTTTCTTTTATCTTTGCTTTGCATAGAGATGTGTTAGATTAGCATACATTTATTTGATGTTTTTATTTATTTATTTGGTTTGGTTAACCTATCATCTACCTCCCCCATTAGATTTTAAAATTTTTGTTGGCCAACAAAGTTTAAAAAATTAAAAAAAAAGACTATTTTTTCCCTTATAAGAAAACCCAGGGTTGTTGGGTTGAACAAAAAAAGTTCTATGTCCCTTAAATAAAGTATCTAATTTGAATCTTACTAATGGAGAAAATAGATTTAGGAGAGTTTTGCTTAATCTAAGATCTAAGGTAACTTGACTCTGGATTAATTATGGTCAAATGTAGGCATATAAGTATCGAATATCGATGGGTTTACATCAAAAAAAGATCAGTCATCATCTAATATTTAACGAGCCTATCTTTTTGGTGTCAACCACATATATTCGTATATGTTTTTAAGGTTTATAACTAATTCGAGATTTTACTTAAAAGAAATAAATGTCAAATCATTTAAATCAACTAACAATTAACCATTGGTGCCATTCTTAACACTGCTTAAATGAAATTTAGAGCAACTTGGCATAAAGATAAAGAAAAGGGGTTTAAGACATTAGGCCAACAGCTTTAAAGCCCAAGGCCTCAATGCCTGCCATGTAACTAAGGTTTGTTAGAAACCGCTATCATGTCTGCTTGATTTGGACTCAAAATGGTTTTCCCAACATCCTCGTACCTACAGTTTCTTTTGGGCAGTGTACGAGCCACGGATCTGGCCCAAAGCAGTTCCACACCTAAACTTAAAAGCATGAGTAATTGGGTGAAGCCCATGATCCCCCAAATTTATTAAATCTTTTATTGTTTTTAAAGAAAATTTTCAAATGTGTATTTATTTAGTAGTAAAATTTAAGATCAAAATTAAAAGGGTTAGTAAAATACTATTACATCATCAACCTAGAATCTCTTACGTCCTTCAAATGAGCATCTATAGACATGTTTTGAGCCAATGAGTTGAATTTTTCAAACAATCCTAATTCGCAACAATATCAAACAAAGTTGTAATTTTCAAGAGCATTAGTAATTACTAATTACAATACTTTAATTAACTCCATTTTAAGCCAAAAAAGAGGGGGCAAAAAGAAATTGGATCAACAATTAATTCCATACATCTTGGAAAAAGAAAGGGTCAAATTGAAAAGAAACGAAAACCTGGTGGCGCAAGTGTGAAAATGAGAACAACAAAATCCAGTTAACGAACTCTAGTCATGGAGCGATGCAAACACAGTTGGGTAGTTCATAGCGTCAACCAACTTCGCCTCGTCTTCTCCGCCGCTCTCTTACCCCTCTGTTATTTCTCCTCCACGCTTTGCTCCTCCATTCCATTCCCTCGTTAATTATTTCCTTTCCTCTGTCATTCTCTCCAAATCCCTCTCCACCCAAGAAGGAAAGGCAAAAATGGCTTCTCCATTTGTCTCCAACAACACCATCTCTTTCTCCTCTTCCCTCTCTTCCTCTCCTCTTCCTCGTCTCCTCCCATCCGTTTCTTCCTCCTCAATTCGTTTCAAATCAACCCCAAGACGAATCTTGACCGTCCGATCCAAGATCAGGGAGATCTTCATGCCGGCCCTCAGTTCCACCATGACCGAGGGCAAGATCGTCTCCTGGATTAAATCCGAAGGCGATAAACTCTCTAAAGGCGAAAGCGTTGTCGTCGTTGAATCCGACAAGGCCGATATGGATGTCGAGACTTTCTACGACGGCATTCTAGCTGCTATCGTTGTCGGGGAAGGTGAAGTTGCCCCTGTTGGCTCCGCTATTGGTATCCTCGCTGAGACTGAGGAGGAAATTGCCGAGGCTAAAGCCAAAGCTGCCTCAAAATCAGGTACTTCAACCCCATCTGTTCCTCCTCCTTCGCCGGCTCCAGCCCCTGCTCCCGCTGCTACTTCAACTCCAGCTCCCCCGAAGCCCGCGCCGGCTCCCGCAGCTGCGCCAGTTGCAGAGGGTCCTAGGAAGATCGTTGCGACTCCTTTTTCTAAGAAGTTAGCGAAGCAGCACAAGGTAAATATTGAATCAGTGGTGGGAACAGGGCCGTATGGAAGAATTACTCCAGCTGACATTGAAGCAGCGGCTGGAATTTCTCCTTCGACGACAAATGTGGGACCTGCAGTGGTCGCACAAGCTACTCCTACTGCTCCACCGAAAGCTGCTGCTGCGGCCCCTTCTAACCTGCCTCCTCCAGTTCCAGGGTCTACAGTTGTGCCATTTACGACAATGCAGGCGGCAGTCTCGAAGAACATGCTTGAGAGTCTTTCAGTGCCCACATTTCGGGTGGGCTATCCTGTGACTACTGACGCACTTGATGCCTTGTATGAGAAGGTAGATTGAGTTGGATTCAAAATTTTGATAAATTGAACTATTTTTGTTTTGGATTGGTATAATTAAAGACATCGCTGCCTTTTTTTCATCCATAGGTGAAGCCAAAGGGTGTTACAATGACTGCTCTGTTAGCGAAAGTTGCTGCAATGGCACTTGTTCAGCACCCTGTTGTGAATGCAAGCTGTAAAGATGGCAAGAGTTTTACTTACAACGGTAGCATCAACATAGCCGTAGCTGTGGCTATCAATGGCGGTTTGATTACCCCTGTTCTTCAGGATGCAGATAAGGTTAGTGATTTTGTCTATTGATCTTTAAATATTGGAGTCAAGTATATGATTGCTTGTTTTTAAAGATACATTATAGCTGTAGATGGTCTGGTTTTTCTATTTGTTTCCCATAGCTTCTTATAAGGTGAGTGACTGTTTTGGAACAGTTGGATTTGTATCTATTGTCTCAAAAATGGAAAGAGCTGGTGGAGAAAGCCCGGGCAAAGCAGCTTCAGCCCCAAGAATATAATTCAGGTTTTTACTGCTTAATAGTTTTGCTTCTGGTTCTCCTTTGAGTAGATAATTGAGATTGGGCGTTTAGCTGATATAAGAGTTGATCAATTGAATTGCTTGCAGGCACATTCACTCTATCCAATCTGGGCATGTTTGGAGTGGACAGGTTTGATGCCATTCTTCCCCCAGGCCAGGTGAGTAGTTTCAGATTGACTTTTGGCCTCCACTATTTGATTAGATTTCTCTACATTTGCTAATTATCTTTGGGAATGATGATCAGGGAGCCATCATGGCTGTTGGAGCATCAAAGCCAACTGTTGTTGCTGATGCTGATGGATTCTTCAGTGTGAAAAACAAAATGCTGGTGAGTCCAGCTTCTACTTTACTGCCAATTGCTATCTCTTTCACCACCGTGCCTAAGTCATAATGTCCTTATTAGCAATACAGATAAAGATTTTGTTTGTACTTCTATTCATGTCCTGTTTAGCCTTCCTCTCATGCGTATCCTGTTTATGCATTAGTTTAAAGTGCCATTCTTACATTTCCCTTACGTATTCAAAATCTTATGTTTAAGTGTATTGTGCACATCCAGCATCAAATTTTCAACTCGTCATGCTCATTTTTCTTTTTCTAATCCCTGCCTCCTAATATGTAATATCCTTGTAATATATTCTGGAATATTGTTTGGATTTGAACAACTCCTAATTCTGTTTAACACACTTTTAAGTTAAATTAACTTGTATGCCATCCTCATCCTCTATTTCAGGTGAATGTAACTGCTGATCACCGTATTATCTATGGTGCTGATTTGGCTGCCTTCCTTCAGACCTTCTCAAAGATAGTTGAGAACCCAGAAAGCCTGACTTTGTAGATGATGCTGAGGTTTTTATGCAATGAAGTCACATAAGAGTACTCTAATATGGCTGCTAAGCTGAGATGATTGTCTATTTAAACAGATTACCTTGGTTAAGTAGCCTGCTTTTGGTAGCAGTCCGTTATGTTTGTATTCCATTTTATTTTTCCTTTTAAGTGTTTCAGGTGCCATCACAGATAAGATTTTGAACGAAAGGAATAACCACTTGAAATTTTTTGACAGAATGAAATGAAAATTGTTTGTTTAAGAACTGCAGTTTCAAACTTCATTTTCAAGTGTTCCTAGATGTGCCGATGAATATATTAAGAACCCTCCATCATATAATCACAAGTACTGATATAAAACCTTAAATTAACTTATGGAAGTACAAAAACGATTTTAGAGCCTAGAGGCATCAAAATGATGATAATCCATCGCGATTAACTGCCTTAAACTATGGGATCCAGGCTATATCTGAGAAAGAAACTTATAGATGGTGATTTGAGCCATTACGTTTTTATTCTGCTGGATCTTGAACAAGCAATGTGCTGAGGAGCTTCTTTCCAGGTTCATGTCATGAGAACTAAGATGATGCAGGTTAATATATCTAGATCAAGCCTGCCAAGAGTTGGGAATGGAAACTAAGGAGAATTGCAGTAAGATCAACTCCAATAAAGTTGAGCTTTGAAGCCTTGAACAAAATTTATTTCTGAAAGGTTTTAAGTAGTGAATGCCAATCATCATCTCAAAAACGTAGAGAGGGATCTATCTGATTGGGAGTTATATTTTGTATGATTTCTTTCTTGATGTAGCCAAATCTCATATTGGAGTGAGTTGTTTATCTACATATCCTATCTGATAGCAATACACAACACTGGTTACAATTTCTGCTGTTGATCTCAAGAATACTCCAGACTGAACATCGAATGGAAGATGCTTCCGTGTGGGTGCAAAGAATTCAACTTTGGGAAGTGGCATCTAGCTTGAACGATGAGATGCATAAAGGATTTTGTTGCTGCTTGAATGCAAGATCCGTGCCTTTTCTCTGACACTCCCAAGCTGATAGAAGTCACCAGTCCAAGCTGATATTCCTAGCAATGTAAAGCTTATCGATATATTCTATAACTGGACGTGAAGCTTTGATGTACCTTCTCATTTTTTTCTGCGCTGAATGATCTGCAACAATGTTCATAATACAGATAGAAAGATTATATATAGTTTCTGTTTATTGAATCAGACAAAAGGTGCAAACAATTCAACAGGATTCAAGACAAAAGTAACGAGGAGAGCAAAGCTAATCCTTTACGCCTCAAATACATTGTTCCTTAAAAGTTGCAAAATTCCAAGTTTCCACAAAACAGCAACAAAATTTGGCGGTTGGAGTATTAGCTAGCCAAGAAGTTCATGTCAAATTGGATTCAAACTCACCTGTTTCATCGAGCTTCAGCAAAAGTTGTTCCCTGGTTGGAAGGGTATACATTCCAGCAGACACAGCAGTTCTGACAGCCCAGGTATGATATGGAGCACATACTTGAGCATATGCTGTCGAAGCCGCTTCCTTCAAGGAATAATCCCTACAATTTAACATCAAATTAAATCCATAAATAAATTGAAACATGAGATTCAGACATTGACATGAACAGGGGGCCTTAGTTTGGTCTCATTATATATATAAAAAAAAAAATTGCAGAAACATACTCAGATGACAAGAATTCTTCAAATAAAGCCCGGATGAGATCAAGACCCTGTCTAACTCGACGCAGATTACGCGAATGGCTTCCTGGTTTCTTAACTGTGCCATTTGCAACATCTAGATCAAGTATATTTTCTAAAGTGGCAAATTTCTTCGATGCTTCCACAAGATCATGTATCTGAAAAGGCGTTAATCATTCATCAGATCAATAGCTGTTTCAAACAATAATACCAATGACATAACATAACGCTAACTGAGACAAGAATTGAAAGAAATCTGAATCACAACAACTTAGAAAAACCTGTCGGGTCTATAGTTGTTTCAAACAATGGTTCAATGTAAAATTTACATTGATTGGCATCAATTACAGATTCAATGGAGTCCAAGAAGAGATATTCCAAATTCCAAATGCTATTAATGTTCATAGATAATTTCTGAAATATTATGAGTTATAGCCTGACTAAATCCATAACATGATTCAAACTGCTATCAATGTTCTAGTGCGATTATATATATTGCAGGAATAATTTGTAGAAAAAAGGCAATGAACCTTGGCGACGTACTCCAACTCGGCAAATTTGAAGGCGAGGCCTAGGCAGCTGAAGAGAACAGAAACTAAAGAACATGTCTCACAGAATCTATCCAACCGAAGCTCTTCATCCTTCATCTGACACTCCAAGAACTCCGACAACTCCTCAAACGCCTCCGCCATAGCCGACAGAGGTGTTTTTGTTGCCATAATTGTCATCTTAGTCTGAGAATCATCAAAAACATTATTCGCTTCATCCATGACTATATATAAATTCTCTTTTTCCAAAAATTCTGTTACTATTTCTTTCTGGTACGTTCAATCCCTTGTTCTAAATATTAACTATTTCAATTTGAAATAGTTCAAAGTTTTCGAATTTTCAAAAGGAAAAAAGTAGAAGAACGATGTCAAATGTTAACTGGACTAGTGGTTTACGTGTTGGGGATTGATTCATATTCTCTCTGCCCTGAAAATCTGACAAGTGTATGGGAATATTAGGGCTCACACTACAAACGCGGTCGACCTACGGAACAACCTTAGCGTACGTAACAAGTCACAGCTCCGGAGAAACAGAGGAGAAATTACGCTTCGAGAGGGCAAAGGACTTTGGAAAATTCTATGTATGAGTGGTCCTCGATTCCATTCCATGTGGTTTCCCTGTTTGGTCGTTACTCATTATTTTCGCGCCTGCTTGGCGGGAAAGGGATGGATCAAAGTTCAAAGTAATGAAATTTTGGGTCGTTATTGATTTGGGCCCAAAGGCAAGTTTAGTAATCATCATCTTTAATATTGTTTTCTGTCTTTCTGTTTGATTGGTTGGGAATTTGAAGGTCTGCTATTGACTATTGAGCAACATATTCTAGTTTGAATGTCTGTCGGACACATGAATCTGTCGGACTGGTAAACCAAAATATATTAGAAGTAAAACAGAGTAGCAATTCCAGACTTTGTGATGGACTCTTTTCCTATTATTTAGTAATTTTACAAGCTTATAGAGTTATAGTTTCAGATTACAAATCTCCTAGACTTCTAACAGGAAGAAGGAAGAACTATACCATATATCTATGAACCTAGCCAGCTTGCCCATGAAGATGCAAATTAAACTAAAACTAAACCTTGCTTGCAAGCTCTACTCCTCCTTCTTCTTCAGATTCACTGTCTTTGCTATGGATTTGAATCGGCTTATAAGTGTACATCTTAGCGCAACAGATGTAGTAAACAAGATTAACAACTTGCAACCCTGTTAACAGCCAGTAAAAATACTCCAATTTTCCCTTGTTCAAGTTATTGTCCGGAAGCCAATTTGATCCATCAGGGCCAGCACTAAATTTGTGCACTAAAGAGACCAGCAACGTGCTCACATAATTCCCAACAGAAATTGAAGTCCAGAACAGGGCTGTAGCAGTGCTTCTCATGCTTTCAGGTGCCTGATCATAAAAGAATTCTAAGTGCCCGATTGACATGAAAGCTTCAGCTATTCCATGAAGGCTGTATTGCGGTACAAGCCAAAAAACTGAAATGGGGATTATTGCCTTGCCCTTGTCTTCAAGCCCATTTGCCAAAGCTGCTTGTTTACGCTTCACTTCGATGAACCCTGCTACAAGAGTGGCTAAAACAGATATCACGAACCCAATTCCCATCCGGTGCAAGAAGGTTATGCCTCGGTCGAGCCCCGTGAATCTGCGGGCAATGCGGACTAAAACGCGGTCGTATAAGGCTATTGTGGAGAGCATGGAGACCATGGTGAAGACAGACATGGAACCGGCAGGGATTTCGAATGATTTCGTGAGGTGCCTGTCCATGGTTTTGGCTTGTTGGAGGGAGAATGTGCCTTGCTGAGCATAGGCTGTGATGAGCAGGATTCCCGCTGCCCATATCGGTCCCATCCTGATCACAGATTTCAGCTCCTCCACTCGATGCACTGTGTTCACTCTCCACAAATTAGGAGCTTGTGTGGATTTTACAAAATCTTCTTCAGTTACAATGGCTGCCTTGTCTAAAAATCTGCAAGTCACCATTTGCATTAGTAAATCTTGATTTGGCTTCCACGTTAGCCTATATTACTTAGACCCATGTCACTGCAACATGTTTAAGCTTTTTTTAAATGTCACAAACTAAATCCAGTTAGATATTTTCTCACTTTTTAACAGTCAAATTATATATTTTATTCATGTTCAAACCCAAGGACTCTGCACAGGCCATTTTGTCAGCGAGAGGGCCCGGTACTGGGAGAGCAGATAATACCAGAAAGTTCCAGCTGAAAACTAATGAGTTGCAGTGAACATGCTCCCGTTGTTTGGTCGGGTCTCTGCTGGCCGGGGCATGTTTAAATTAAGAGGGATAGTTTTTGATAAAAAAGATACCACTAAATGAAAAGCTTTTGCTGTCTGGTGGTGCTGAATAAGATATCTGAGGTTGTAGGCCCGCCTCCCAATTGTTGTACAAATCCACAAATTATTGAGTCTTTTTGGCCTCTGCAACCATCCCCACCAATACAATGAATCTTACAATGAAAACAGAGCTCTTCTAATTAACCACAATAAAGTCGGTGAAGGAGATCTTATCTGTACCGTCAATTTTTCTTCGTTGATATGATTAAAACTAAAGGAAGATATGATGGAGGATCGGAACTGACAGTGATGAGAAGAAGTTAATGAAATTTTTTTCTCATATCTCTTTTGTGTCCATAAACTATACTAGCTACCTATAAAGTATGATAAAAAGGGCAAAAGATACATAGTTTAAAAAGAAGTTCCAACATGATGCTATTTAGTTATCGTATCACTGTTGTTTTCTCTAATTGAGCTTCCTATTTTCAACCCTCAATTTTGACATCTTGATGCAAATTGTCTGTATTTAGGCTCCAAGAAACAGAAAAGAATGAGACAACTTACGTCATTTGGCTCGTATGAACGAGTTTTCCTCCTAGGGAAATTGGTGCATCAAGCTCTTCATTCCGGTAGAGCAACTTGGGATCTGAAACCACGGCCAATTTCCTCTTCCTGAAAGCTGAAACAGAAACCTGTATCAACCGGGTAAATGGACTCCCTGCCGGATCCATGTGTCGGTAAAGTGGGTACCCGATAACGAAAGCAATGATTGAAAGAAACATGGCAATGGTGGGAATTCCAAGTCCCCATCCCCACCCAATGTTATCCTGAATGTAAACAAGCACCGTCACAGCCACCAGCATGGAAGCCCCCATGACAAAATAGTACCAATTGAAGTATTTCCATGTCTTGGTTGATTGCTTGGGATCCGTTTCGTCGAACTGGTCCGCCCCAAATGCAACCACACAAGGTCGGATACCACCCGAACCCAAGGCTCCGAGTAAGAGAGATCCATATAAGATTGCCAATTGACCTGAAGTAGCTTGTTGGCACACTTCATCACCTTTACATGGTGGAGGCCTAAGTTGTGGAAGGATTGCTGATATGGTTAAAGATGTCATCCCCTGATGGAATCAATGAAATAAGAACAAAGATTTTGTTTAATAATTTTGACTTCGGAAACAATAAAATAGAAAAGGAAGGCTAATTAGCTGATGTTGACATGAAATATTAAAACAACAAACTAGAATCCCTTTTGAGTATCTCTGCCATGAATCTTACTATTTGGTATATGATGGAAGCGGCTGTTAGAGTCCAGAAACGTCCGGCATATGCGTCGGCAATAAAGGCCCCGATGAGTGGCGTTAAGCTTGCAGTTCCGCCGAAGTTTGTCAGAGTGTTGGCTGCTTTGGTTAGTGGCATATGAAGCTGAGTTGTTAAGTAGCTAATCATATTAGCATTAAATCCTACCACTGCCAACTTCTCGCACACCTCATTTGCTGCATCATTTACATCAAAACAAACCAAATTAACTCTAATTTGATAATTAACTCAACAAGAAAAAAACAAAGGGTACGGTTATTGTGCGTGCAATTACACACAAATTCGTACTGCATACATGCATACATACACACACCGAAAATATTAAAATGAAATCTTACAAAAGATGAAGGGCATGGTGATCATTCCTCCCTTCGGCCTCTTGGCATTGTTTTCTTTATAATTATTGATCTCCTCCATTTTCTCCATCTTGTTGCTTTAGCTAGCTTTGATGCTTGAAATGAAATGATTGTCCTGGAAGCATATTTATAGGTGAAGTTGGAAGGTTAAAGTTAAAGTCTTGTAAGCCAAATGCGCGTGATCTTTTTGAACAGGCCGGAAGCTTGTTACTTTTACTGCAAAATATCGATGGCCACAAGTTGAGAAGCATTATAAGAGTTGTGTAGATGAGAGTGAACTCTCGGAAATATTAAATACAAAAGTGACATATGGAAAGAGGGAAGGACAAAGGAGTTTTGTTATTTTCAGCTTTTTGTTGGTTTGTATTATTACTATAGTGCTGATATGGGGATCTCGTTGAGGTGGAATTGCAGCGTGGGGAGGATGGACTTTGAGACTTGACCCACCCCCTTTCTTAATAATTGTAATGAGACAGATTGTTCAGAGGAAAAAAAAACACCAGAAGAGATAAAATTATATATCAGACAATTTTTTAATTGCATCATCTCTTATGGAGGGTATGGGTGGCTACCGCTTCTTGAAACATATTGAAAAAAATAAAAGTGTGAAGTAAGATGATGAAAGCCAGACATGGAGATGAGGTTTTTAGCTTTTTAAGCTGACAAAAGTACACACAAAATTAATTCAATTTCAAATTCCAAATATGGGAACAATCTAATAATTGGTACATTAATTTAGCCGTCTCTTTGCTAATTTATTCATTTTCGTTTATTTTTAGTGGATGTTTGAACTAACTTGTTAAATAGTTTCTTTATTCTATAAGTAGAATTTGAGTGTTTGGTTATCAGTTTTTTTTTTAATTTAACTTATGTGGGAAGCTGTTTTAAATTTTCAAAAGAAGTTACAATTTGAAACTTTCATCAAAATTACATTTTTTTGGTAATTCATGCGGATAGAGGTTTCCTTTTAATGAATCTTTTGTTATTCCTTAAATATTTTTATTTTTTCTTCTATTTAACAATCCAATTTTATCTTTAAATCCAATTTTATTTTCATTTTGATAGTCAAATTTCTCTCAAAGGCTTTTTTACTCTTTTTTTAATAAGATTTCAATATATTACAATAATAATCTATCAATTATATATAATTTATATATAGTACATCAATCCATTTGTTGAAAATTTATATATAAATTTAATAAAAATGAATTTACAAATAATTTGTAGATTATAAAATAATGATACAAAATTGTTATAAAATAATCAATTATATTATATTAATTAATAATATATATTAACATATATATATAATAGTTTTTTTAAGGATATATATATATGTATAAAATAGTTAATAGTTAATAGTTAACACGTATTTTTTTAATAATTTTAACATTTTACAGCAGTTTTACAATATTAATACCAAACACCTTTCTACATCTTATAACATTTTTGTATTAAATTTGCTAAGTGTTATTTTAACTTCTTTAAATAACATTTATAGAACAACGATAACTGAAACAACACTTTTACTGAAAACTCCAGCCGGACCAAACAGGCTAAGAGTATTTCCATAACACTAATTCATTTGATATGGACACTGTTACATTATTTTCATTTATTCTAAAATTGTTTACTTGGCTTGTGTTGAGCTGTGCCTAACGTCCACTTTTTAAGTTTTAATGCAGCGACTTGGCTGTATTTGGGCCATGACCACCGAAAAGAGAAAACCCCACTTTACAACACAGCAAGGGATCGATGGATCCATTAACTGTTAACTGATTAACAGATCTCATATTTGACACAAAAGGTTTGTGACTTGTGAGTGTGAAACTGGCTCACAAATGAGAATGTGAAATCGGTCGAACCAGTCTCCATAAATAATTGCATGAAATGACTTCATTAATATGTACGGTTATTTGAATTTGAACAACAATGCTAGTGCTCTAGATGGCGACAAGCACTATATTCAAGCGATAAGGAGCTAACGCAAATTAGTATGATTCTTTCTTCATTTATCTTCCCACATTTTCATATGATATAATTTAAGCATAAATTTATTTTCACAAGTAAAAAACTACATATATATATATATATATATGTATGTATAGAGGGATTTCATGATATAACTAACCATATATATAAAATAATACTTAAAACATTAAATAAACCTTCTAGGAGGTTGAAGGTTTAAAGATGGTTTAATATGCATTTTCATTCACAAATTATCCACAAAGTGACAATTTTGTACTCCAACTTTCGTTTTCAACAATTTCACCATTATTATACTTTAATTTTTTTCAGTACTTGACATCGACATGACATACTCAGACGCTAACATATAAAATTTTCATATTACTTTATACCAGTATCAAGAGTTATATTGTATAAAAAAATTAAAGTATTTATATAAGAGCGAAAATAGATATATATAAAACCATTTAATAATCTTCTAGAGGAAAAAGGATTGGTTTTATTCACCCCTTTCTCCATCCAGAAAGGGAGAGCTCTTGGAGTTTGACGTATGAGATGATGCAATAAGCAAATATCAAGCTATGCCTATGGTTATAATTAGCAAGGAGAAGGATAGATGATACAGAAATGAAAAGAAAAAAAAAAGGCTCCCAAATCTCTTATCAAAACACATAGAATTACGATTAATTTCTCTCTTGTCTCCCATGATTTGAATGAAATCCAAATCAAGTCAATTGGGACTCCTATTTCTAGTCTCCTTGGAGTATCATTATTATTATCATTATCAATTATTTACCCAAAGATTATGTAGCAGTAATCATTTATTTGTCTCTTCATGTTAAATTTTGGCTAATTAGGGAGGGGCCAGGTAAGTCTGCAAGTGGGGGTGGCTCACAATGGCTGGCAAGTCAGGAAGGAGAGGGCCCTTTCTAAAGTGCTGGTCCAAGATAATTCAAAAGTCAATTAAGGTTATATACCTTAAGATAAGACCAACCACAATTTGATTTGTTTCACTCAATATTGAGTTCTTGAATGCAAATTATTAACGTATTTCTGGCTATATATACATGCGTTGCTTTTTGTTTGTGTTTGCTCCTAATCCTGAACATGGCATGCAGGGGAAAAATAACAAAGTAAAAAGAGCACGTAACCTTGTGAGAGAGAGACAGAGAGTGAGAGGGGGGCGGTGAGAGCATGTGTCCTTCAAAAGCCAAAGGGCACGTAATCGTCCTTCCATCTTAGGGTCTCTTTCAGCGTGCTTTGTTGCATGATTGGAATTTTTGTGAAAATTGGAGAGTGATGGACTGACGGTCGAGGGTAAGTGCTTTCAAAGAGAATGTAAATTTTTTTGGCTGCAAACTGCCTTCATTCATATAATTTTCTCTGAAATTTCAGTATCCTAAAATCATTGGAGGATTTGATTTTATATGCCGAAAGGTAGATTCGTTTTGAATGATCTTGTGAGACATATATACTCCACTTGAAACTTGAAATTAGACTAAGTTAAGAAGTCTTTTTCCATTTGCATGCATAGTGGAAAAAGGAGGTGCTGGTTGGAAATTGAAATGTGACCCTCCCCCATCTACAAAGATTTGCAGATCTAGAGCACATACGTATAGACAAATGAATTTTCGTATAAACTTTCACATGGGATCCATGTATATATTTCCATGAGAATCTAATCCAACTCATGAAAAATTGTTAATTAATTTTGAAATTTCTTGTTCAAAGTCTAATAAATGACACTTATGTTAAGGCTCTTTCTGAAACATGCAACACAAAGATTACGGGCACCCACAAGATATAGACCAAAAGGCCATAATAATTATGCGGTTTTTTTTTTTTGGTTTTTTTTTTGTTTTTGAGGCCATATATACATGATGACATTTTTCGACTTTGGAAAATTTTATGAAATTGCGATGTATTAATTAAGAAGGGAAGAATCGTGATATGAATATATGAATGAATTTAGTCTCTTTCCATAAAAAAACGAAGGAAAGAATCGTGACAGCTCACGACATTAATAGAAAACCATAAACAGAGACTTTTCTTATGATGTAGGGGTTAGAGATATATCTTAACAAAATTGTTACGTTTAATTATACAACATTAATATTTTGTTCACATTTAATTATTTAATTTATGATTGACACATGATAAAGAAAGCAGTTATTACACAATAATTCATAATTTTCCTCTAAAGTCTAGTCTATTAATTGGACAAAAATGCCAAGAAACAGTCTTAGAAACATTGAGAGACGGGGGAAAAAAACAGATAAAAAAAAACAAGTTTCTTAACGCAGCACATGCATATGAAAAAGCAGAGAAGGGCATGTTGTGAGGCTGAGAAGAAAAGGGCGATTTCCCCTTGGAAATAAACTCTCACGTAGGAAGAAGATATAGTTCGGTCGACCATATATAGCAAGCAGGAGCAGATACCAGAATTGAGGTCCTCATTTTCATGCTAAAAGTTGCTTTCAATATGATTTTGGCTAAGCCACTCTTCTGTTATTGAAAAGTTGCAAAGAGAAAATGAGATAAAACATTTGCATCAGAGCAGACAAGACAAAACACATATACACACAAAAACTAAGGCTGTTGTATAATATTGTCGGCAAATTGCAACCTGCTGTTTTATATAATTCGTCGGCTATATTTTAATTATTTACTATTCAATATTGAGGTAATCATTTTGAACTTATTTACGTCCACAAGGGGGAAAAAAATCCTTTGTGTTCATTCTTTCTTGCTAACTAGAAGTTGTCCGGGATTTGCCCCGGGACATATAAATACATTTGAAATTGAAATTTTAATTAAAAACATATTTAAAGATTTTTAGTATTAAACTAAAAATATATAGGATAAACAGAAAGTCAATTTTTATTCTTTTAATTGTTATATAAATATCTCTCATTCTTCTAATAAATAGTTACCAACAACTTTTTTTTTATTATTATTATAAAATTAACCCCATAAATTAATCTCTCATTCTATTAATTCTCACACAAACATTGAACTCACAAAATAAAAATTCAACATTCAAAATAAAAAATTTACCATATGACTAATCTATATCATTAAATAAAAGTTATGTCTAATGAAGCTCTAAGTAGAGTGTCACTCAGTTTTTTTAAGTTTTTTTTGTTATTTCTTAAAAATGTAAAATATGTATTACCTTAAGAAATAGTAAATACAATTATTTAAAGTCATTATATTAATTTAATGTACCTTTTATTTTTTAGTTGTTTGTTTAATTGAAAAGAGAAATGAAAAGACATTTGAAAAAAAAAAAAGGCAATGTGAAGTAAATTAGTTTTTTTTTAAAATGTTCAATAAATTTTTCTTCTCATATTCTTGAGAAATAAAAAAAATAGTATATTAATTTATTATTTTCGGAAGATAAATAAAAATGTAATAAATCAAAAAGCTCATATGTTTATTTTTTTTTTATTTTTGAATTGTAAGGATAATATAAGAAATCATAAAGATAAACTAATAGGAACTTTTTTTTTTAATTATTTCTCATACTCTTTACTTTTTAATGTTAAGGAGCTAAAGTTTGGTATATAATTTAATTTCCTTTGTTTTTTTCCATTATGGTCATATATGTTAAATAAGTTCATAATATGCTTTTTTAATTTTTTTTTAAATTGTCTCACACTTAACATTAGTTGTTATTATCTACTTAAACATTACAATATATTTTTTTAGGAATACAATACATTTATTTTTAAAATATAAACACAAATCATTATTTTTATACCTATAGCATTAGTGAGGGATAACATCTAGTTGTTTATTTATATCCATAAAGATGCAATCAATGATTCTTCAAAGCATTAATTATGACCTTAATTGATCTAATTAAAGTAAGTTATTAAAAAAATTTATAATTATATTATTACCCTTAATTTTTTATGGGTCTAAAATTTTTTAAATGAAATTAGAATATTTTTAATAAAATTTAATCGCTTTTCTTAATTATTATATTAATAGTTTTATTAATACTTCATTTATAAGTATTTTTTTGCCATAATACTTCATTTATCAAATAAATTATAACATTATTTAAATTTTGTCATCAATAATAATAATAATAATAGTAATAGTAGTAGTAGTAGTTCAAAATTAATTGAAAAAATATTTTACTAATCAAATACTCTTTAGATAACAATTAATCATCTTAATTAATCACCAAATCAATTATAAAACCAACCTTACCATCATCTAATTATCCATAAAATATCCCATTAATAACCAAATAATCCTTCCAACTTTCCAAATTAATCCAAAAACAACATTAAAATACTATTTATATCACCATAAAATACCATTTATATTACCATAATTAATATCCAAATAATTCTCATTTATTACTAAATTACCATCAAATTGGACACTTGGCAACAAATTAAGTCTTTAATTTTTCAATTCTCTTCAATTATAGAAGGGGATAACTTTCATATATAGTATAGACAGATTTTCAAGGAATTTGTGAAGAATTACCTTTTTCTCACAATTTTTTCTTTTATGGTCTAAAAATACTCAATACCATAAGTGAAAGTTATCCCCATTTTGGGATTGAAGAGAATTGAAAAATTAAATGCATCTTTAGGTGACATATGTCTCAAAATTGAATGGAAAGTTTAGTAATTTTGCTTGATTGGGAGGGTATTTATATATTTGGGGTATTTGACTTTTTTTTGTCCAATTCTATTATTTTTTTTCTGCTACTTTTGTCTCTTTTTCTTTTTAATTTTCATATTAGTTGAGATAGAATTTTAATTTCTTCAATTCTTTTTCATAAACATATATATCTTATTTAATTGAAAGAATTTAATAGTTTTAATACATGTTTATTATATAATTATTTATAGATATTTGGTGGGTAATGATGATATATATAAAGTTGGATATATGATTAATTCAATGAATTAAGGTGGTTTACTATTATTATTAAGGGGTAATTTGATAGGTAATAATAAATTTCAATATTGATTTTGAGGAATTAAAATCATTATTCAATTATTAGTTTTGGGTCGTCAATTAAAGGAGTTATTTTGTATTTTATTATTAGAAGATATTCTTTTGATAAAATAAAATATTTTTTATTTTATTAGTAGCTGATAGGTGTATTTTATACCTATATTATGAGCTATTTACAAGTTTAATTGGATGATCTTTGCTAATATTATAGCTCATTCCATAACTATTATTCTCACTTTTATCTTATTGTTTGTAGGAAAGTTTTATGGTGAAAATTTAAGAAAACAAAGGAGATTTGAGATGAAAAGATCAAAATGGATGAATAGATTGAAGTTTGGTTCAAGAGAAGTGCATAGAATGAAGAAACATTGAAGCAGACCTGAAGGCGGCTGGGGTATCATATATGAAACGGCCCTACTTCTTACCTGAAACAGATGTGGGTTTCATATATGAAACGGGGCCGTTTCTGAGTCGAAAAGTGCGATAGTGTACGACATGAAACGGCGCCGGAATTGTATAGAAATGGCGCCTGTTCTATGATTTTGAGTCCTACTCGATGTAATCTCCTAATTTTATGTAATCTCTCCAATATAAATACCATAGTTTAGGGTTTTTAGACGGACGAGAGATAATTTTCGGAAGAGGGAAGCACTCAAGGGAACAACTTTGTGAACTTGGGAGATTTTCTTCTTTACTTTCTTCTTTAATGCAATTGTTTATTTTCTTTGATATGAGTAGCTAAATTCCTTGTTGGAGATTTGGGTAGATCTTCTAGGGATTTTAATTCAATATTTGTATGGATTGATTTTCTGGGTTAAATCTGTTTTCTTTGTTCTTAATGCGTTTTATGTCTGGCCAACATAGAATAGATCTTTGGAATTGTATGAAGGACTGAGAGATGAAATATAATTCGTGCTCTAGGGAAATAGACACAATCTAATTGGATACAAGAGTAATTCAGTTTATTGTGATAACCATAATTAAATTAGGGTCATAGAGAAACTGATTTAATTATTAATCCTAGGATCTTAATGTTCTTAGCTAATTAGTTTATGCACCGAGAGGTGGTAATCAATTAGTTAGGAAAGCTTAGGATGATCTGAGAGGGCTCCTAAGTAGATTAGTGATTGTTATTTTACCCGTGATAATTAAATTCATACATAATTGGATTAAATACCTAGAAGAGAAGCCTAAACCCTCACATCCATTCTATTGATTTTTTCTTAATTATTTAATCTTTGCTTTCTTAGTTAAATCCTACAATCATCTTCTCTTTAATTGTTTGCAATTAGATTTCATTAAATTCAGTTGTTTTCTTTACAAACTTTGCTAGAATTAGGTTGTTAGTTTTCTCAAGTCCTCGTGGGATCGACCTTGGAATACTACAAGCTATATTACTTGATTTCGTACTCTTGCGAAAAATCCCCGATCAGTAGCATTAAAACATCACAATTTTTATTTTTATGATTAATTTTTTTAACAATAATAATGACAATGAATTATTAATTAACAAAGTTTTAATTTTTCAGATATTTGAAACATTGATAGAGATATAAAAGAAGCATTAATCTAATAATTGAAAAAGATAATTAATTTTATTAACCTATCATAATTTCATATAATTAAGGGATATTCGATGTGTGAAAAATGATTTTTTAATTTTGGTAGCATGTATCTAATGTCCAGATGATTTTGAGATTTTTTTAATTGATTATTTAGGAGATTTAGGTATATTATATGAAAAAATGTTAAGAATCAAAATGTTGATAGAATTGTTTTGTTAGATTTTATTAGGAAATTCACGACATAATTAGTTATTAATTAAAATAAAACGAAAAATTACGGTAATTCCAAGGACGGAGTAAATTATATTATGCTGATTTCAAAAAACAAACTTTTTACTCATCCAATAATATTATGATATCTCATAAATTTACAATAACTATCTTATTCATTTTACACCAAATCAAATTTCATTTAATTCACTTTAATTTACTGATTATAGAAAATTTAAAAAATTTAATTTGAGGCTAAACTTTGTTATAAATTTTTTTTCTTTCTCTAAGAAAGTTATTTGGTAAGGATGAATGTATATTTAAAATATGGATATCTTTTAAAATTTGTGAAATGTTACAAAGTCATGTTTTAGGGTTATTCTGAAATAATTTAAACAATATTATTAGAAAAAGGAACTTTATATTTTTTCATAAGTAGAAATGATAAGTTCTATGAGATTTTAATGATTGATAAATAATATATTAATTTTTGTAATTTATGATATTTAGTTTAAGTTGTAAGTGTATGCTGCTTGAGACCTCAAGTTTCATGTTTCGAATCCCACAATATGTGAATTTTGTCCAATTTTATATTGATTTGCTTTGTTAATTTCTTGGTTTAGTTATTTCTTATACTATTATTAGGATGTTTGCATGATTTCTCATAAAGATGTATGTGTCCTATAAGATTTATTTGATCTATTGAAATTTTATTGCACCCTCAAGAAAGAAAATTGTCCATTAATTTATAATTTATAAAAATAAATAAAAGTTGTTTCTATGAATATATTGTGAGATATTTATTTTTAAAAGTGTCAAATTTTATATCATTAACATTTAATTTGAGATCTAACTTCTTTTATTGCTATTATCTTTTTTAATTTAATACTAAAAACTTCTAAATTTTTTGTTTAAAATTTTTAATTTTTAATTCAGAATAAAAAAATTATCCGGGACTTGAAACCCAGATCCCAAACCCAGATTCTCCCACATTGTCTTCTATTCTACACAGAGTTGATTGCATGTTGACCTCTACCTCTTGGCCTGGTGACCAAAAGGTAAAGGTGTAATACCCGTACCAAATACTTGTTTCTTTCCGCCAATTAGAGCGTGCATCAGTTAGTAAGAGAGAGTGGTAAAGTTTTACTTAAGTGGTGAAAAGGACATGGATGGGATTAAGTGATTAGTTAGGAATTGGTAGTAAGGTTAGAAATTTAGACTGAAATTGTTAACAAATGAAAGGGAATTTGAAAATTTCACTGCAAATGGTTCAAGAGTAGACGGTCTGAAGAGTAGAATTCTACACTGAAAATTTCATTACACTGACTTAGGATACAGATGGAATTTTAATGATTGTTGGAGGACAAAATGGGAACTAAGAACAAAATTATCTTTTATGGACTTCATTACATGATGACAAGTGTCATTGACTTAGAAATGAATGGCCAAGATTTGGGACAAATTTCACCATCTTATGGAATGCAAAATCCGGCCATGCATGCATATTATTCTAGAAAATTCAACAAAATTAGCTTGTTGTCTTCAACCTTGAGAAAGATGAGCAAAACCTCCATTGTTGAAACCTTGAAAAGCTCACTCCATAAATACAAGTCCTAAATTCTCCAAGTAAGCCTATTAAAATTACCTACCAAATTAAACTTCTTGATTTGCTCATCAACATTCCTAAACCAATTTCAATAAATTTAAGCTAAGTAAGGAGAAATTGCAATAGGAAAGTTTAGGGTTCTTGATGGGATATTGCAATTCCAAGGTAAACATACTTAAATTCAATGCTATATATTAGTTCTTGATATGCTAATCATGCATATGAAGCTAATTTAGCATGAATTTCATTGTATGCTTATGAATCTAGAAAATTAGAAATGTTATGGAGAATTCTTAAATTTGAGATTTAGGCAAATTTTGGATTCAAGGAGGCTTGAGGTTGGAACATGAGGTTTATGAAAGCTTACTACACTAGAAAATGTGATTAAATTACATGAGAGAAGAAACCCTCAATTGTGTAATGTAGTGCTGAATTTCTAAGGAAGAATGGCTTTTGGTTAGTTGAATAATTTAATGGAAAGGTAGTTGAATTGGTAGTTAAATTGGTCTCCACGCCCAACTATCCGTCGACGGGTAAAGGGTTATACGTCGACGGGTAGGTAAATAACCTCGTGGCACTGGAAGTCAGAAACTTTTACCCGTCGACGGGTACATACTTAGACGTCGATGGATATATGGATAATTTGGTTCACCGAAGTCAGAAATTTCCATCCGTCGACGGTTAGGTCGGTAGACATCAACGTCTAATACTAAGTATACCCTGGAAATGTTAGCCGTGGACGTCCACCCTCAAATCCGTGGGCGGATGGTTTGGATTTAAAAGTAGTGGTCCTCAAATAGCTTACCCGTCGACGGCTAAGGGGCTGCACGTCGACAGGTATGTGTGTGATTTCTGTTCTTATTCTAACTTGCTGGTAGATTGTAGATGGGAGGTAAACAATCTAGGAGGAGCAAACCTAGTCGGAGCCTACATTCCTTCAGAGTGGCGAGGCCCCTTTCAAGGAAAATTAGAGTGTCGAATAGTGGGAGTGTATACCCTCCCCAAACCTGTGAGTGGGACTTTACCGACTTAAATAAATATATTGCTATTTAAATTGTTTTCCTAAATGCAATAGTTTGATTTCCTTGGATTTAAATTTGTTTATAATGGTTGTTTACGATCTTGGTATGAATTGACTTGTTTTATTATTTTTCAATCAAGTATTTGGATTTTGTGATAAAGTTGATTGGAATTGATGTTATTAAGACTGATTTCGATAATGGACCAGTTGGTCAAATGATATTCAATTGAACTGTGATGTTTACATTACGATTTTAGTGGATGAGATACTAGTCACTGCAGTGGCGCCTCTCACAGTCCGAGCTTGTGGAGTCGGCGTGAGTAGGCTTTTCACTCCCACTTGGGGTGGACGGTACAAGGGTTTTTGTGCGTACTGTTATGTGATTATGCGACCCCAGTAGGAGTACAGCGGACATAGCCACGTACCACCCGTGGTGAAGGCCCGTGCCAACGCCCAGTAAAGGGCTTTTTGTTTCATAAATAAAGAAATTAAGGAAAAACCTCGGCGGGCTTAGATCTCATCTTGGTCGGGTGAGGTTTAAGCAATGTGCTTTGACGAGCCCTAAAGTGTTTTCTTACGGATGATTACTCACTTTAACTACTGTTGTGTTATGGAAATTCTTAAATGTTAATTCGAAGTTTCCTCACGCTGTGTTAAGTAGATTCTTGATCGATAATAAGGTGACTAATCAAATATTTTCGAAACATTATAGACTTTCGATTCAAGATTATACAAAGTGCGTGTTTATATTTTCTTATTTAAAATTTCATTGGTGGTCTTGTCTCACTCACTGAATATAGAAAAATATACTCACCCCATTTTTCTTAAAATTTATTTTCAGGAAAATTAACCGTACGAAAAGGGTAGACCGCTAAGTGTCAAGACTCGACTCCGGACACCTCATAGTAAGTCTACATGACTTATGTGTGTTTATTACTGGATCCACTGGTATAATTTGATTCAATTGAAGTATTATTTATTTATGCTTATTTATTTAAAAAGGGGTGCTTTCTTTAAAATTTTGAACTGCAGAAATCTTTTGCTTTAAATCCTATTTTTGTTTTACATGATAAGTTTAAATTGATTTATTAAATGGGTTCAGGATGCTGTAAGTCTTGCGAGCCTCGAATTGTGGGTGAAGCGTGTCATTCACAATTCGTAGCACGCGGCGGTTGTCATATTTTCGACCTTTGGGTCGAGGTGTGACAAAGGGAGGTCACCAAGGCAGGAGTTCGACCCTTGCCACCCCTCCCCTGGGTCTTAGACTCCGAATTATACCCAAAAAAAAGAGTTGTTGCATGTTTGTTCAAAGGGAATTATGGAGTCAACAAATCAACACCCATTTTATTTTCCTACTCTTTATCTCTTTCTTTGTTTAAATGACGATGGATGATGCTGCAATAGTTTGCATAGATAATTGAGATTTTTGATAGAATTGATTGATTGTTTGTATTCGTCAAGTGTAGACTCTTGACTTATTTTAAAAATAATTATTACCTCGCCACTCTGCTATATGAATTTGATTTTATATCATCACCATTTTTTATTTAAGAGTCATATCAGTTTTTTTTTCAATTCCCCGGATTTTTAAATTTGTGAGTTTCGAATCATTTAGTTTATTTGGTTTACGTAGAGTTTAAAATAGTATTTCTTTTATGATGAGTATTTTTTTTTCTGTTTTAACTTTCTTTTCAACGTCAAAAAAATTGTCTACCTTGAGAGGTACAGGCTCGTTACAAAGATCTACGAATTAGTTATTTCTCCGTCGTTGGTAAAAGCGCTTCTTTCAGAGGAAAGAGCGAAAGCGAGAGGACGATGGGCGTGGTATTGGCAGATAAAGAAGGTTCTAGGTCTAAATTTCCTAATCCTTTTAGGAAAGCACTGTTCTACAAGTCAGATCTAGTTTTTTTGACGATTGAAACAAGTTTCAGATGGTTCAAGATTTTCATCGAAAGAATGATTTATTTTTACTCTATCATCTTAGTTATTATAATGTACTTCATTTGTATTGGAACTCTTTATTAATAAAATAAAAGTGTATTTTATTCAAAAAAAAAGAATAGAATTGAATATTTTCCCCAGTAAAATTAAAAATTGAAAATTTTTATATATAACATAATCTGTTCAATGAGATTTATATATCAGTTTATCAATTTAAACTTTTACATAATTATGTAACAATTTTAATTAAGGATTTTTACAGATTTCACATAAAGTTGGACCACTACGACGAAGAGAAAAAACTGTATACATAAAATCAACACGCTATGTAACAGAAAAAAAAATCAACATGCTATACATCCATACACTTGGCTCAATAATTTAGGCGTGATATTCTTCAAAAAAAAAAAATTTAGGCATGATCCCATATTCAAACACTAATAGATTCAACATGACTATTTAGGGAACAAATGGATTCTGTTCTTAATTATTATTGTACAATCTAATTAAGGAGATGACAATTGAATAAAAGACTAAAAGAAAATATTTGATCAGGACTGTCTGTAAAATAGAAGTTTACACCCTCCAAAAATAATGCGTTACATCGGATTTTTTAAAATTTTTACAAAATTTTATAATAAACTTTATTACACACAACTATTTCACTAAGAAACTCATATTTGAATAAATTTTAGCCCAATTTTTTTTTAAAAAAAGATTTGTAAGGTAAGTTCTAAAATTTAGAGTATTACTGAGATAGGGTTTTAGTAATTGTAAAAAATCTTAGAGTTTGTTTAAAAGTTTAAGAAGGTAAAAAGAGTTTTTTTTTTACTTAAATAATTATATGTGCTCAAGTGCGTTCTAAAATTTTGTAAAACTTTAAAAAAATTTGAGGTAACGTGTTATTATTAGAGGGTATAAAACCCCCCCCCCCTTCACGTACAAAAACTAAAACCAAAGAGCTTTTACCTTTACATGCATGAGGCCATGTAAGTCTCTAACAATGATGCTAATTAATTGGCCCTAAACCGTTTTTGCAAGCTCCACTTCCTCTCCATTTAGCTCGCCAACTTCTTCTCTTCTCTGGAAATGAACTTGCTTGTAAGTATAAAATTTTGCACATACCAAGTAGTATAATAAGTTCATAACTTGCAAACAAGTGATCAACCAATAAAAGTTTTCCAATTTCCCGATATTCAGATTCTTATTAGGTAGCCAGTTGGTAGAATTGTGCACGATCGTGACCAAAATTGTGCTTAGATAGTTCCCGGCTGCCACGGCAAGCCAATACAAAGCAGTAGCAGTGCTCCTCATGCTCTCCGGCGCTTGGTCGTAGAAAAATTCAAGGTGACCCACTGCCTTGAAAGCTTCAGCAATGCCGTGGATGCTGTACTGCGGTACGAGCCAAAAAACTGATATGGGAATTATAGCTTTGGGGCTATTGGTTAGCCCATGGGCGGAAGCTGCATCTTTTCGCATCACTTCAACGAATCCAGCAACCAAAGTTGAGATTACGGAAATGAAAAGGCCAATTGCCATCCGGTGCAAATAGCTTATCCCACGGTCAAGGCCTGTGAATCTTCGTGCAAAGGGAACCAAAAGGCGGTCATAGAGGGCTATTGTAATGAGCATGGAGCCTGTGCCGAAGATGGACATGGAAGCTGAGGGGATTCGGAAGGTGCTTGATAGGTGCTTGTCCATGGTATTAGCTTGCTGAATCGAGAAGGTGCTTGTTTGAGCATCGGCCGTGGAAAATAGAATTCCAGCTGCTCCTATGGGTAATAATCTGATCACAGATTTTAACTCTTCAACTCTGTGAACGGTGTTAAGTCTCCATAAGTTTGGTTTGCTTGATGATTTCACGTTGTCCTCCTCTGTCACAATTGCTGCCTTGTCCAAAAATCTGCATTTTCGTACAAATTAGTAAGGGAGAAAAAAGAACCATAATTAACATTTTAAGATCAAATTGGCCACTTTCAGTATTGGAATTTGCAAATTCATTGGTTATTCAATAAAAAGTAACGAAATTAGGAAATTTGTTAATGTAAGTAGAACTAGAACCATATCATAACAAATAAATTTGGCCATAATCCCAATAATAATAACGACAAAAATTGGATTTTTATGAGAAACTCACTTAAATTGTGGGGTATGATGAAGCGTCCCATCTTTCGAAATTGAGGCATCAAGTTCTTCATTGGAATACAAGTTCAAATCAGAAACAGAGGAAACTTTTCTCTTCCTGAAAGCTGCTACAATGACTTGCAAGACACGAGTGTAAGGACTCCCAGCAGGATCCAGATGACGATAAAGCGAGTAACCAACCAAAAACAGGATTATTGAGAATGCCATGGTAATTGTAGGAATTCCAAGGCCCCAACCCCATCCAACGTTGTCTTGAATATAGACGAGCACAGTGGATGCAGATAAAACTGCCACTCCTATAGCAAAGTAGTACCAGTTAAAGTAAACCCATGTTTTTTTGGGTTGCCTAGGATCCTCCTCAATGAATTGGTCCGCTCCAAAGGCCGCCACGCATGGCCGGATTCCTCCGGAGCCCAAAGCTGCCAATAGAAGAGATAGGTAGAGAACTGCATATTGTCTACCATCAGCTTCTACGCAACCTTGGTTCCCAACACACTGGGGTGGCCTCAAATGTGGCAATGTAGCCGACAGCGTTAGGCTTATCATTCCCTGGTGATACAAAAGTTTCCAATTTTTGTATGTTAAGCTCTTGAGATTTAATTAAACAACGCATTTAAAGTGGTCAATATTTTTTAATTGATGTGGTCGTTTTCAAGTAAAGATGATTCATTAAAGTCAAAGGAACATTACAAAGAAAGTGGAAATTAAGCAAAAGTTATGATTTCTTACCAGTAGGTAAATAGCGGATGCCAAAGTGACCGTCCAAAATCTTCCGGCATAGGCATCAGCCACAAAGGCTCCCAGCAATGGCGTCAAGCTAGCAGTTCCATTGAAGTTTGTCACTGTGTTGGCTGCTTTGGTTAATGGCATATGAAGCTGTTGGGTCAAGTAGTTAACCATGTTTTTGCTGAAACCCAGCATCGCAAACCTCTCGCACATATCATTTCCTACACCCAAACAAAGCACTATTAGAACTCAAAAACACAGTCAAGTTTCAATATTGACAAGGCAAAGACACTACTAGGGAACATTACCTAAGATGAAGGGCATTGTCTTAATGCCACCCTTTTTGTCATTGAGATCGGCTGATCTGTGACTTTGCTCTAGATCAACATTTTCGGGGCTCTTTCCATGGCCGCTTCCTTCTGCGGCCTCTGCCATATTACTACTCTTCGCATGGATTTCTCCCATTTCAAGCTTATCCAAAATCAAAATTATTGGTGGTGCACTCTTCCCACAACCTGTTCCATGCTATATACTACTGAGGGAAAATTAAAATTGATTATTTTTCCTCTACAAATTAAATTAGAAGATAAACAGAGAGATCAGAGATGCAAGGATACTACAGGTCAGGACGACAGAGAAATTTTGTTTTCTTCCCATAATATTTTAGTTTTCTACTTGAGATGGGGTTTTTTCTTTAAAGGGTAGTTATTATGTGAAGAGTTCCTTTTGGTGAGGGTGGTATACATATTTCAATTGAAAACCATACTAAATTTGACGTTTGTTCAATAATACAAGCGGAGTCAGCAAAACAAGACATGAAGCCTTAAAAACATCGTATTTAACAATTTGGCAAAAAGACAAATGGGGAATCTGAAAGTTTTGTATAAACTGACAATATATAAATGTTGCGTTCGGTTGTATTTTAATTGCAATTTGCAAAATTGTTTGTTGTCACGTGTATATATTGATATTAGATCTATTGATGCATAGTGTTGAGAGTATTAAATATATTAGTAATCGTTTGTAAGAAACAGTGGCGTGGCCTATTGGTCGAGTATTGCCGGTGGGGGTTCTGTAATCATGATTTGAATCCAGACAACTAAACGAGAGTTCTTAAAAATTAATTAATGATCCTTGAGGTTATATGCTTATGGACCATTACTCAAAAAATTAATAAAAAACTATAGAAAGAAAACATAGTTAAATACAAGTGGGGATAAAGAGATAGTGTTCTTTGTATGTTATTAAGTAAAGGGTCAAAGTATCAAAGTAATTAAAATTGAGGATGATAATATAGTCAAGTGGTTATGTCATATTCATTATTATTTAATATGGTTTGGTAGGTAGAATGAGGGATTCAAAGTCCATGGCAGATGAAAAAGCCATCAATATATGGTTTGTTCAATTATGATTAGAAGTCGAAGCGAATTACTAATTTAAATGGGGCTGGAAAATGTTAATAATGCTACTCTTTTCCTAATTTCATAATCGTCATCAACCCCACACCCAAAAAATAAAAAATAAAAAAAATTCAAAGTCGTCATTAACTCGGTATGACACACACACACACACAATAAAAACGTCCGTAATATAATTGAAGTGGATGGAGCATATACTGTGTATGACTTTTGAGTTTTTCCCATTTTTACGTACTAAAATTAATTTCGACCAATCTCGTATTGCAGAGACCGTTAAATGTTGGTAGAAGAGAATGACACAGACAAATGAGCCCAACAAGTCAACTTCTAGTTCTAGAAGAACAAGACTCAAGTACAAGAACATTATCCTTGGCCGAATGGCAGTAAATAAGGACTCATATGATGCCAAATAAACCGAGCATGACAACCTCAACCTCCTGACCTAGTGGCCAAGGGGGTTGGGAGGTCGCCCGATAGGGGGTTTGAACCCTTGTCATCCCCCTCCCCTTTAAGTCTTAGAATTTCCCCCTTCTCATCTGTACATAATTAAGAAAAGAGCAAAAAAATTTAACCGGGCATGACGCAATCGTACAAATCCAACAATTGGTAAAATAGTTGAAACCGATTGGGCATGTACTGTTTTTCTCAAAAAAAAATTTATTTATAGTGTTTTTTTTCTCTTTATTGAGCAATGAGCTTGGATTTTAATGTTACAACAATCCATAACAGATCCACCTTCAATTGGGCTTCACTATTAATTTCTAGTATGATTTACACGTTTGGGTCAAGCAAAAAGTTAAAACACTGTGTTTCAACCTTCGAGCTTGGATCGAGTCCATGACCCAACAAATTTTTATTTTTCAGCCAACCTCGAACAAGTAGAAGCCTTAGTTCACTCTGCCGAAATATAAAGTCTATATATATTAGTATTAACCAGTTTTCGTGTACAAGCTCTGGTTTATTTCTAAAAGCAAGTGCAGTTAAAGTTAAACCTGACTAGCGAGCTCAACACCCTCATCGCCATGTTTTGTTTCCAGGCTTTGGAGGGGCTTGAAAGTATAAAATTTTGCACATATTAAGTAGTATACATAGTTTAGAACTTGCAAAACTGTGATCAACCAGTAAAAGTTCTCCAACTTTCCCTTATTCAAGTTCTTGTCTGGAAGCCAGTCGGTAAACTTGTGCACTAAGGTAACCAAAAGTGTGCTTGTATAATCGCCGGCCGAAATTGATGTCCAGAACAAAGCTGTAGCCGTGCTCCTCATGCTTTCCGGTGCTTGATTGTAGAAAAATTCAAGGTGACCAATCACCATGAAAGCCTCAGCAATACCATGGAGGCTATGTTGTGGCACAAGCCAAAAAACAGAGATGGGAATTGTAGATTTGGGGCTGTCAATTAGGCCATTGGCTAAGGCTGCATGTTTTCGCTTCACTTCAATGAATCCAGCTACTAAAGTTGCTAGTATTGAGACGAAAAAGCCTATGGCCATCCGCTGCAAAAAGTTAATGCCCCGGTCAAGGCCGGTAAACTTGCGCACAACAGGAACAAACAGGCGATCGTATAAGATCACTGTGATGAGCATGGAGCACATGGCGAAAACAGACATAGAAGCTGAGGGGATTTCAAAGGATTTTGTGAGATGTCTGTCCATTGTGTTGGCTTGTTGTAGTGAAAATGTGCTCTGTTGAGCAGTGGCTGTGGCAAACAGAATACCGGCTGCCCCAATGGGTAACATTCTTAATATAGATTTCAATTCTTCAACTCTATGAACAGTGCTCAGTCTCCAGAAATTCGGTTTTGTTGAAGATTTGAGGTTATCTTCTTCGGTCACAATGGCAGCCTTGTCCAAAAACCTGCATTCATCGGACAAGACAAGTTTAAAATAGGCTACTTAATAACGAGCTTTCGGTAATTTCATTTTTGTATGTGCAACTTACTTAAGTTGTTTTGTATGATCAAGCAATCCGTCAGTGGAAATCGAGGCATCAAGCTCCTTGTTCACATACAAAAATCTAGGATCTGAAATCAAAGGAATCTTTCTCTTCCTAAATGAGGCAACCAAGACTTGCATAACTCGAGTGTAGGGACTGCCAGCGGGATCCAGATTTCGGTAAAGACGGTAGCCAATCAAGAAAACAATTATTGACAAAGCCATGGCAATGGTAGGAATCCCGAGGCCCCAGCTCCATCCAACATTGTCTTGAATATAGACAAGCACGGTTGATGCCAGTAGTATTGAGGCCCCCAGTACAAAATAATACCAATTAAAAAAAACCCATGCTTTCTTAGGATTCCTAGGGTCCTCCTCAACAAACTGCTCCGCCCCAAAAGCAGCCACGCACGGCCGGATCCCACCTGATCCTATGGCTGCCAGTAGAAGAGACACGTAGAGAACAGCCATTTGGCTGCCATTGGCTTCTTGGCAGACTTGGTTACCTTCACAGGGTGGTGGCCTTAGCTGTGGCAGTGCTGCTGAGAGTGTGAGGCATATCATTCCCTGCTCGGATGAAAATTATAACAGAGAATTCCAAATTACTTACAATTTCCAAGTTAAATATTTACTAAGAACAAGCACTTGGTTTTGTTAACTGAATCTGTTTCTTACTAGAAGGTATATGGCTGTTGCAACAGTGATAGTCCAAAATTTCCCAGCATATGAATCAGCAATGAAGGCCCCAAGCAATGGCGTCAAGCTCGAGGTTCCATTGAAGTTGGTGACAGTGTTGGCTGCTTTTGTCAGAGGCATATGAAGCTGCTCCGTCAAGTAGTTAACCATGTTTTTAATGAAGCCCACCATTGCAAATTTCTCACATATCTCATTCACTGCATCAAGTATAAGCAGCTTCAAAATTAAAATAGACAAAAACCAAACGATTCAAAAAGGAAAAAATGAAGAAGAATAAGGAGAAGATCTCAGATTTCAAACTGGTGACTCACCCAAGATGAAGGGCATTGTTTTAATCCCACCCTTGTTCTCATGGACTAGTCCGTTACTCTGCTCATCAGCTGCATTTTCAGCACTTCCAAGGCCATCTTTCTTTTCCATATTTCCACTCTTTAGTCTTTAGACGTTCCCTTATTTCTCCAATATATGTTGATTACGATCGACCTTTATTTATATTTTCAGTATCCCTCGAACTGATCAGCTCAAACCTGTAACGTCAAAACAGGTACAGAAAGAGAAAAACTTTTCTTCTATAGCCTGCTTTTCAGTTCCTCTGATTAAAGCTTATATATAGAGAGACTGGCATGGCTTCTTTTTTGTTTATCGTTTGGGGGGACGTTACTTTGCATTATTGAGGGGTAAGATTGGTAAGGTGGAGAAATGGCTCACGAAAAAGAATTATTGGACGTTTGTTCATTAACGTTGTTTGAGAAATGTGGCAAAATAAGAGTGAGAGTGTGATAGTGGCCTAAGAAATATCGTAACCATACTGCCCAATATAAACAACGAGGCGGAGCTCCAAGGCAGAGATCGAATATGTTAGGGGATTCAGACGATTTCAACCATTCAAGTCCCTCCACGTTGCAATGTGACAGCACTGCCACGTAGGTACAGCCTTATTTTGATAATAATATTAAGATTAATTATGAGCTAGGCTAACAAGAAGAATCCTTCTTTGTGGGGGTCCAGGCGGTGGATAGAGGAGTAATATTAAGAATATAGTAGTAATTATTAAGTTAATTAAATTAAACTTTCAAGCCTTAGAAAAAAGAATAATCATTTAGCTAACTTGGATTTGTTAATTTATAAGTATCTTTGTAGAATTAATTTATTAAAGAATAGAGCTAATTAGTATTATATGTAACACGAGGGGAACGCTTAGTTTGTTTAAAATTTTGAGAACTGTAGAATGAAAAATTCAAGGGGAAGTAAACAAGAAAAGTGGACGCATAAATCTAGTCATCATAGTAAAAATAGAGAAAATTTATGGAGATGATAACTTTGAAAGAGTTCTTTCATCCAAGATCAAACATGATTTGATTTTGAATTAGTCGAGACTTAATATAATTATCGGATACCCATGAATTTATATTGATTTAACCCGGCTAGTGAACTAATATTAGTATTACTCAAATTAATTAATAAACAATTAGTTTGGCTTTTCCATGTCGTAGGTGCATAAAGTTTTGAATTCAACCTGCATTGACGATGGAGACCACGGGGGTACATTTTTCAACCCAAACAGTAATGTATGATGTCTCTATGAGAAACATCGGAGGAGTAAAAAGGTTTAATTTTCAAACTGAGGGTAACATCACAACTACAAACAAAAAGCAAAGATTGGACAAAATTAACCAAATAGAGCAAGCAAACCCCAGATTGGAGCAAGACTTAGAATTATGCTTGAAATGGAGTAGAAAATTTGTTGTTATTGTGTTTTTATTTTTTATTCCGTATAAATCTTCTAGAAGCGTTGAAAACAGAGTGCCTGTGTGGGGATAACTTTGGTAGCTGATTCCAAACTGTGAGTGTCCAGACAGAAGACAATAAAAGAGATGACATAAGAGATGACAAACGCAAAGGAGAATGAATTTGAGAATTGATAGACACAAATTAATCAAACAGATACTAAGACATATTTGTAATTTGTCTTTCTTGCCTCCATGCATTTTACTTATATCATGATTGATAACAGAACCAAACTCAACCCCAAAACTAGGTTTTGCAATACAAAGCCGACGACTAAAACCATGCAAAAATAAATATTTGTGGGCATGATTGAGGGAGGGGCCGTACGTCAATCCGATTGTGACCAAACCCATCTATTTTGGCACTAACTTTGACCCAAAAGTTATATAAATAAGATATCACAAGATATGATTTACAACCCAAATTTCCATTTGGGTCACTTTCACGATACATTTTCTAGGTCTTCACGCGGAGAAAGAAGTGGGGTAGGTCGTAGGCAATGCAACAGGGAAAAATGTGTGGACTCCTTTAATTATCCACACGACATTTGTTTTTCTTCCGTTTCATACTGATGATTGTTGAGAAGTGGAGAATTGAAGCTTATAGTCTCACGTGTTAAATGGCCCTTTCTCTTTTTGTCAGAGGGACCTTAATTAGTTTAGAAATTTTAGGAAAAATGAAAGTGTCGACAGCAGAGGGCTTGGGATGTGGGAGGATCAATAGATCAGGTATTTAGGTTTCTATCGAGTCTGGATTATGGAGTTTGGGACCCCAACATTCAATATTCAGATGAATTGGCGCACGGCCTCATTTCTCAACAGTCAACATTCGAATGAATGGAGCGCACCGCCGAGCGACCTCTGTTCTGCACCACTACCACGCACAGACTTTTCCCTATTAATCATGCTCCTAAAGTCCTAATCTTCTTGTTAATACGAGTGGCTTTGTACTGACATCACGAACGAATGATACTCATGTGATGGAGTCCAAAAGTGGAGAGCACTGAGCTACCCTTATCCGGTTATCCCTTGAGCTAATTGAGCTCAAAGTGACAGCAAAACTTATAAAGTAGGATTTGATTAAAATTAGAAAAAAGTTGAAGATTTATTATGAACCAATTTACTTACCTAAGTGGAATTCTAAACCTTCATTCCCCAAAGGATATTGCCGAAGTAGTTGTCATTTATTTTCCCTATACATCTGTAGCCCCAAGAAGACTTCATTAATAATTGGATTCAATCATTGTCAATCCATAATCCATTGTGTCTAGTGTTTGTAGATATTTGTGCCTAAATTATCTTTCCTACAATTTTGTATGAACGAAATCTTGCTGACAGAATATTTGTCAGGTTTGGGTCAACCGTGGAAGAGTTTCATTGAAGAATGGCCTAAACAAAAACCCTTACATTGAAAAATGGATGACCAATCTCTTTCACAATCTCACCCTACAGCACTTTTACCCTCATTTGCCATCTCAATCCCATGCCTAGTTCTAAGAATTTACTTTTATGTTTCTTTTTATTTCAAACTACCAGTTCACATCACATGTAGTAATTAAGTTGAGGAAAGAGAAATCACTAATGAAAAATTAAGTGAACAATTAGGAACGACAGTTCAGTTGAGACAATGGAGTGGTTGCTCAACTAACCCTTTTCTTTTCTGGAAAAAGAAATTGGAAAAGACATATTATTTTCTTTAGATGTTTTTTTATATTAGTAGCTACTAAAACCTTATCAAGTGTTCATTCACATCATAATTAGTTAATTCCTTTTAACACCGTTAACCTTTTTTTGTTATCTTTTTTTATTCCTCTTATGCCTTTTTTTTTCTAAAATTTTACCACAATATATTTATTTTAAAAACTCCAGTCAATTTTTTTTTCTAAAACCCTCTCACTATATTGATTTTAATATTCAAAACTTATACTTAAATAACTAACTTGTTTAAAAATTTGGGCTAAACTTTGTGATACGCAATAAAATTTCTTTTTTCTAAAACCTACCACAATATTTATTTTAAAATTAAAAACTTACCTTTAAATAGTTAATTTATTTAAAATTAGGGACTAAACTTTATGATACGTATTTTTCTCATAAAAAAAATAATAGAACGAATAAAAATTATTCTACCAAAAAATTTTACTTCTAATGGTGTTAAATACTTTATAGTATAAATAGATATTTGACAAAATTTTAGTGATTACTAATATGAAAAGCACTTAAATAAAATGATGTAAGTTATGTACAAAAAATTGTGAAGAGACGTTCAAAAGAGCAAAAGAAAATGGGGAGCACGATAGTGCCACGTAGCACTCCAAGTCCTCACCATCTACAAGTTTTATTGTACAACAATGGATTAATTAATATGCATAAGGACTATGAATTTTGAAAATCCATTTTCACCGTTCTCTTGGTTGTCTTTTTCGTTCAATTTGTGTAGTGGAACCACTCTCAAGTTGAAATAGCAGAGGCATTCTTCCAATGAAGAGAGGCAATTCAACCATATAAATAATTACCCCTTGTGTCTGCACCAAACACTTCACATAACTTGATTAAGAAGCAAAGGTCAAAAGTTGGGGGAGGAAGATGAATAACAAAAGACAATAATTTTTTTTAAAAAAAATGCGCATTCCCCTAGCTCTTTTCTTTTAAGAAAATCAATCCTCAAACCCGTGCATATGATCTAAAAGCCAGTTCCTCATTCTTGTTGCAGGCAAAGAACACCTGGAGCGCTGTTGCTCAATCAAAGCCTATTGCTTCAAGCTGTAAAATGGTACTAAAACAAATGATATTAAAAAATATTGTTGTATATTAGGCTCTTATATTTTTCTAATAACATATTTGTTAAGTTAAGTTTGATTGGTCTTAAAATGACTTGTTAAGTTCATGATTTAACTAGTTAAGACTTGTTGGTTTTGTCTCTAGGGAAATTGAATCGATTAAAACTTTAACATGTTAAAAGTTTTGTTAAATCGATTGAAACTTCAACTCAACAAGTTGAAAGTTTCTGACATGTGTTGAATTGATTGAAATAAAATTCAATCGATTAAAACCTTTTTTAAACTCATAAAAGTCAATTTTAATCGGTTGAGCATGATGATAAATCAATTGAACGACTATAGAAAAAAACATGTACATCTAAATAAGCATAAGATATGTTTATAAGTTTAAGGGATGTTAATAATGTCTCTTGGAGTCTATAAATATGTTCATAACCATTCATAATTTTAAAAAAATACAACACAATTAACAGCATCTCTAGCATCTTAAATCTCTTAAGCATTCTTCATTCTTTTCTTAGATTAGATTCAAGTGTATTCAAAAGATTCTTAGAAGTGTAATCTTTGATCCTTACTTTCGGACATTGTATCCTATAGATAACGTTTCCAAAAGTCCATTTGCACTATAGTGGGGAAACTATTATCTTAACGTTTCCAAGAGTCCATTTACCCAAATTCTTTTTTCTTAAGTTTTCTTCATTTCATATTTATCTTGGTTGCAATAGAAATATCATATACAACAAATATACTACTGGTGAGGCAGTTCAGAGCAACAAACCTAAGACAAAATTACCAACGCTTACGCTTATAAATTAACCCATCATCCAAAATGACAAAGAAACAAATCTAATGCAGTTGAACTGAAACAAAAAGAAGCATGCTTTATGTATTTGGACTTATCTTATCAGAAAGAACAAGGACATAGGACTGGAGTAAGAAAAACAAAAATTCCACAGACAATGGGGAAGAGGGATTTGCAATTACAGAGAAATAATGGACCTATCCTGTCAGTATTTATGCAAAAAATTACTTACCCGTTCTATGGCTTCACGTTCCTCAGATGTGACTTGTACAGCCTGAGGCACTGCCTCGGCTAATTGCCCCAATATGCTCCTATGACAAAGAAGATAAGAAATAAGCACGATATACAATGACATTTAGGTTAGATGAACATCAAGGAATGTCGAGAGCAAAGGGCTTGGGATATCGGAGGATCAACAGATCAGGTATTGAGGTTTACATCGACCCCAACATTCAATATTCAGATGAATTGGCGCACGGTCTCATTTCTCAACAGTCAACATTCGAATGAGTGGGGCGCACCGCCGAGAGACCTCTGTTCTGCACCACTACCATGCACAGACTTTTCCCTATTAATCATGCTCCTAAAGTTCTAATCTTCTTGTTAATGCGAGTGGCTTTGTACTGACATCATGAACAAATGATACTGATGTGATGGAGTCCAAAAGTGGAGAGCACTGAGCTACCCTTATCCGGTTATCCCTTGAGCTAATTGAGCTCAAAGTGACAGCAAAACTTATAAAGTAGTATTTGACTGAAATTAGAAAAAAGTTGAAGACTTACTATGAACCAATTTACTTACGTAAGTGGAATTCTAAACCTTCATTCCCCAAAGGATATTGCCGACGTAGTTGTCATTTAGTTTCCCTATACATCTGTGGCCCCAAGAAGACTTCATTAATAATTGGATTCAATCATTGTCAATCCATAATCCATTGTGTCTAGTGTTTGTAGATATTTGTGCTTAAATAATCCTTCCTACAATTTTGTATGAACGAAATCTTGCCGACAGAATAGTTGTCAGGTTTGGTTCAACGGTGGAAGAGCTTCATTGAAGAATGGCCTAGACAAAAACCCTTTCATTGAACAATGGATGACCAATCCCTTTCACAATCTCACCCTACAGCACTTTTAATGTCATTTGCCATCTCAATCCCATGCCTAGTTCTCAGAATTTACTTTTATTTTATGTTTCTTTTTATTTCAAACTACTAGTTCACATCACGTGGTAAGTCGAGAAAAGAGACATCACTAATGAAAAATTAAGTGAACAATTAGGAACGACAGTTCAGTTGAGACAATGGAGTAGCAGCTCAACTAATTAACCCTTTTCCGGGAAAAGAAAGTTGTGAAGAGATGCTCAAGAGAACAAAAGAGCGTTGGGAGCACGATAGTGCCACGTAGCACTCCAAATCCTCTCCATTTACAAGTGTTATTAATTAATGGATTAATATGGATAAGGACTATGACTTTTGAAAATCCATTTCACCGTTCTCTTGGCTGCCTTGTTCGTTCGGTTTGTGTTGTGGAACCATTAAGTTAAAATTGCAGGGGCACTCTTCCAATGACGAGAGGCAATTCAACCTAACCATATAAATAATTATGAAACTTAGAAGACAAATCATAGCATGCAAAATGTACACAAACTTACGACGAAGACACTTGTATATAATGTTATAACGGTTCCTAAGAAGGAAGGAAGTTACATCTTGATTATCCCTTGTGTCCGCACCAAACACTTCACATAACTTGATTAAGAAGTAAAGGTCAAAAGTTGGGGGAGGAAGATAAATAACAGAAGACAATAATTTAAAAAAAAATGTACTTTCCCCTAGCCCTTTTCTTTTAACCAAATCAATCCTCAAACTCGTGCATATGATCTAAAAGGTAGTTTGCAGCCAGTTCCTCATTCTTGTTGCAGGCAAAGAACACCTGGAGAACTGTTGCTCGATCAAAGCCCATTGCTTCAAGCTGTAAAAGGGTAAAACAAATGACATTATAAAAAATACTATTGGTTAGGCACAAGTTCAAAGCAACAAACCTAAGACAAAATTACCAACGCTTACACTAAATTAACCCATCATCCAAAATGACACAAAGAAACTGATCTAATGCAGTCGAACTGAAACAAAAAGAAGCATGCTTTATCTATTTGGACTTATCTTATCAGAAAGAACAAGGTCATAGGAGTGGAGTACAAAAAACAAAAATTCCACAGACAATTGGGAAAAGGGATTTGCAATTACAGAGAAATAATGGACTTATCATGTCAGCATTTATGCAAAAAATTACTTACCCGTTCTATGGCTTCACGTTCCTCAGCTGTGACTTGTACAGCCTGGGGCATTGCCTCGGCTAATTGCCCCAATATGTTCCTATAACAAAAAAGACAAGAAGCAAGCATGATATACATTGAAATTTAGGTTAGATTCAAGACATGAACAACTGAAAATGGCAATGGCAAGACTCACCCCTCTCCACCTTCAGCAGGTTCATTGATCAGGCGAAGGAAGTCGGCCTGATGCTCTTGAATAAGCCTCATAAGATGAGGGTTTTGCTTCCCCAACTCCTGAAGCATTGGCTACAAAATAATAACAATAAAATAATAAGGAAAAAGCCCTAAACAGAAAGTGGGGAAAAAAGGAAACTGAGAAACATACATGAACAGCAGAAACAGGAGATCAAAGAATAACCTGCAATATTTGTGGGTTGGCCTGCACCATCGCTCGCAAAGCTTGGAACTGAAACAGAGGCAAAAGAACTTAGTTCTGGGGAGGAATTTGCAAGTCATACCCACAAGTACATATACATCAATATAAAGACAACAGGAGAGAGAAACCTGTTGACTGTTACGCAAGAAATCAAGAGTGCCTGCCCCAGCACCACCTGCACCAACATTGGGAAGGCCCTGGAGAAATAGAAGACTGTCAGATTGATGGTAAAATTTCCCATCATCTAGTTCATCAAAAATTTACAGCATAGCACCTACCTGAGGAAAGAGGTCTAACGGATTAGAATTGGGCCCACTTGTAGGAACAGCTGCTGCTTGTGCAGGCTGTTGTGCAGGCTGTTGAGGCTGAACTGGAGGGTTAGCATCTTGTCCAACAACAGGGGCACGGGCGACAGGTGGTGCTTCAGCTTGCTCAGGGATGCCCTAAAATTTGGAATAAAATTTTATGAGGAAATGAAAAGAAGCAGTTCACTGACAGGAAACAAAATGAATGCTTGTTCTATAATAAAAGAAAGAAGCAGGTAAGGGAACAAGCAATTTTGTAGAAAGCAAGCAAGGGGCAGGAAATGGCAAATAGTCAAGTAGAAAATGTCACTAGAACCACCATATTATACAAGTACAACTCTCCCATTTCCTTCTTTCCCTTTTCTTTGTGTTGCTTGAGTGGGGTGGGGAGGGGAAGTGGGGAATGAATATCACTTTTCATGATACAAGGCACATGATTTCAAGATTTTTCATAATCAATCGCTCAGAAAAGGCTATTGCCACATCTACAGTAAGGAAAGCACAGCAATGAAAGTACTTACAGAATACAAATATTCAACAGCTCTCTCTGGGTTATTATAAGCAGCACGAAGTGCGCGTACAACAGTATCCCTATCCCAGTTCCCTCCACCCATATCAAGAATTTGCTGGATTGCTCCCTCTAAGTTACTTCCTGCAACCAGATTAGATGCTGCTTGGCCATAAATATCAGATTCTGACCTGTTTCCAAAGACATTATTCAAATATTAAAAAAATGCAAAACAAAAGGAGGGAAAAAAAAAAAGGAGCTCTCCCATTTTAAAGCAATTGACAGCAGATTATGAAAAGCACGCCTTTCGTCTGTCAGAAAGACGCATGAAGTTACAATCTGAGAATTAAGTTACTCACACAGTAGTACTTGTAGCAACAGGAGCAGATTCAGTGACAGGTGCAGTCCTAAAAAACAGTTAATAAGCAATTAATTTATTACGGAACAATAGCATCTTAACAGAAGTGTCAAATAGCTGGACTTACGTAGCTGGAGTTGGAACAGGAGCAGTAGAGGCTGGTGTCGGGGCCGGCGGAGTTGCACTTACCTGAGGAGCCTACAAAGAAAACAAATTTCATTTATTAAAGTTGCTTGCTCATCAGTCATCAAATCATTGAAGAAGAGCATCTTCCACTGGGAGATTAAAGATTCCTACAGCTTTTTCATGTCATATCATCACAGATGCAAATGTCTTTTTCAGCAATAGAGCTGAACAAGCACAGTGATAATAACTGTTCACAGATCAATTATATATGTATTCTCAATTACATTTATTGTTCACAGAACATCTCTTGTATGTCATATCACAAATGCAAATGCATTTTCAACAATATAACTGAAGAGAGACATTGAGAATAACTGTTACGAAGCAAGTACGCATGCATTCATGTAAGTAATATTTAGAAAAAGAATGAGAAACACAGTAGTAGATGTGAGAATATTTCATTCTTACATTAGTTCTAGGAGCTGTTGAGGCAGTTGAACCCTCACCAGATGAACTCTTATTCTAGAATTAGTTTAAGAAAAAAAGCACACAATCAGTACCAAAAGCTACAGTGCCAGAATGATAAAAAAATCAACAAGAACACAAGTAGGTTACAGGCAAACATATAACACCAAGAAATTGAATTTCTGGCTTAAAAAAAATTTTTCATTTTGCAAAATGCAATGAAAGCTATATAACAACCAGATTCAAAAAATTTGATGATACCATCAAAGCACCATAGCAGAAGTAAATAAACCCGTATCTGTTACTTAGCCTTACAAATAATTATATCTTTCTTATCTCATTTCCAAGAAGAACACATGAAGAAAATAAATTGACAGTATACAAGTTCTCCAAAGGAGTAAAAACAAGGTAACAAATTTTCAGTGATTATGGCTTGCTAATCTAATATGATAGCCTCATCCAGTACGGTCAGCTGATTGAAAGAAAAGGAACTTACGGATCAGGACATTGTAAGTATTCTCACCTTTGTTAACATGACGACAATAAAGTCATTTTCAGTAACAGAGCCCGCAGCCAGTGTTGTGTCATCTTTAAGAACCTTTCCCTTATGGATAAGCATTTGTTGTGAAGCAGGATAAGCACCCGCCCCTTGAACAGTTTCTATGTTATTTTTTACTTCAGCAACCTGATAAGGAATTGACAGGCATTAATAGCAGAAATGCGTAACACCACAGTAAGGATGTAAAAGGCAGCTGCACAGTGCATTTCATTCCTAAGGTACATGCTCATGAATATAATAATCACATAAAACTCAAAAGAACAACGAACACATGGAATCCAGGAAATAATAGAATATCAACAGAACACATGATTAGAGCTAGCCTCAGAATGCAGAACTTTATTCTCATTGAAACAACCTATATACCTTCAATCTGGTGTTTATGATCACCCTTATTTACATGAAATCCAGCCATAGTGAAAGCCGCTTAGAAAAAAGAGGGCAGAGAGGAGGGCAAATTAAATATATTTTGGTCCCAATAGAGACAGTTTAGATCATCAAATGCTTGCAACATTAATGTAAAGAAACAAATCACTAGCACATTCCACTGTTCAACATAGTGTACGCCCCACTAAGAGCCTCACACTTTTTGTACACCCCACTACTAAAGTATCATCCGCCAGTGTCAGTGACTCAAGTTAATCAAATATACTACCATTATCATAGCAATATATACATTGACATTAAACAGATACGATTAATCAAATAGACTTGGAAAAAAATAAAGTATCATCCACCAGTGTCAGTGAATCACTAGCACATTCCCCTCTTCCTTCACTAAACATGTTCCAAACTATTTATCAAGTCGCTTGTGGCAAGGAGATGGATAAGTTATTGAACAGTAGACACCCTCATTCAAACAATATAAGTATCAATCCAATTAAGCAAAATCAACAAATTCAATCAAGTAAACATAGAAATTGAACAAATCATCCATGATCTTCAATGTAAATTTCACTCAGCAAAATGAATCACGTCCATAAATCCAAATAATAATACCGGATTCTACTATCAACAGTCCGATATGAACCCTAATTAACGTTGAAAAAATTGGGGAAAACAGAAAAGGAGGAAAATAAACCCTAGACAATAACACACAATCGGAGAATAATAAATATTCATAAAAAAAATCTGACAAAACAATAATAAAATAGAAACAACGAAAAATTATTGAGAAATTTTTTTTTCAAAATATATGCTTATAATATAAGGAAAAAAGAAAAAGAAGCGAACCGAATCTTCGGGTTTGACTTCAATCTCGAAGTGAGTGCCTTTGAGAGTTTTGACGAAAATCTTCATCTTCTCTGCCAATTCGATCTTTGTTTGGAGGCCGTCTTCTCCCACCCTTGTTTGATTGTTTTCCTTCTTTTTTTTTAATTAAAATCCGCCGATCTTATTTATATCGGAAGAAGAGAAACGTTAGCAAGTAAAGAATATCTACTTGACTACTTCGATCCCACTGTATAACTGATACGGCTGTTGCTTCTGTGCTTTTCTACCGAAAAATTTGATGATATATGTATCCGACACGTGGAGCTGGGTCGAATCGGACGGTTCTTCTAACTGCCATTTATTCACCTTTTTTGCATTTTTTTTATGGGAAACACAAATAGGATTTTTGTATGCCTATTATTTAATAATTAAAAAAATATTATAGCTTATCAGCCAATCAAGCTTTTAAATTCTTATTATAAAAATAAAAATTACTCCCTCTGTCCCTATTTAACTATCTCTTATCGGTCAACTTATCATAACTTTGATCATCAATTAAAAAATATATATATAGAATTAAATTTTTAAAAAATATATTTTAAAAAGTTTAAGATTTATACTTTTTAAATTTTACTATCTTCAAAAAAATTACAATTTTATAATTTTATCACAAATAATGATCAAAATTATGATAAATTGATCAAAAAATGACAATTAAATAGAGACAAAGGGAGCAATAATTAATAAAATAAGGAAAATAATTGAAATATGTCTTTTCTTCTAAGATTTTAAACCTTTTTATTTTATCTTAAATAGGTAAATATTAAAAAATACCTTGTGACCAACCTGACTTATCCGTCAAGCAGCTATGCTTATCTTGCGTGATGTGTCAGGCCAAATAAGCCATCAGACTTTTTATGCATAGCAGCATAGCACAAAGTTTAATTCCAATTGTTAAAAACAATGATTATTTTCATGGTAAGTTTTAAATTTTTAAACATTTATTTATTATGGTAGAAATTTTAAATTGAAAAATGGTTGGAGTTTATGAACCATGTTTCAATGATGTGGTCGGGCTATTGGTATGTTTGGAAGACCAGTGCGGTGCGGTGTGTTTGTTACAGTCCATCTAATACTCAATCTCAGCCATCCAATAATTATTTTTACCATTATTATTTTAATTTCCACCTTTTATTATCATTTCAATCTCACCGAAATCAATCTCACCGAAATCAATCTCACCGCTCTCCCAAACATAACCTATGTCAAGCGGAACCTGAGAGGTTGGTCGTCTAACATTACTCTTGAAGATTCCTTACAAAAGGAATCAATAAGAAAGTGATGGACAAATATTGTGACATAGAACATTATATACTGGTAACATTGGATTAATGAATGAAATTCTTCTAAAGTTTGATCTTATTGATGAGAACTTGAATTTAAACTGTGATATAAAGAAATATTAAAGGTATTCACATGTGAATTGAAATCTCATATTCCAAAGTGAAGTGATTGGATGTTAAGGTAACTTATATACATGAAAGACATATGATATCAATAACTTAAACTTTTAGTTTCAAATACTGTCCAACATATATGTAGGTCACAACGATATGGGTTTTGGAGTTTGGATTTACTCCCAAACAAGAAATAACACATGTGTATCTTTTTATATAGAAAAATAATGAGGATTTAACATAGGCGAAAACATGGAAACGACTTTTATTGCTAAAATGCTAAGTATATAATACCAAAGAGCAATTAACATTTAACCATACTTGAATGAAGAAACAAACCACCCTTTCTTTCTTTTTTTCGCTCTAATACGGTGGTATTTACATTCAAACTTAACGAACAAGTTAGGGGTTCGAATCCATGCCTTCTAGGATAACTGTTCACAAGTCTGGCTACTAGGTGAGGTGGGGTTTGTCAAAACAAACCACTATTTGATGCTATATGTGTCGAAGAGTTTTCATTGAAATTGCATCCGTACGTTGTTGTTAAGGAATTGGCCAATTGGGTTATCATTTTTAATTCGTATTTTCATAAAATTAAATTAAAATGCTAAAAATTTAAAAGTAGTATAGAGATTGACGTCAACAAGTGGTCCATTAGGTGGCTCGAGACCTTAATTCCGGGATAGCTGTGCAGTAGGCCGGACGAGGGGACCCAAGCAACTTGCCCATTTCTCTTAAACTTCCAGCCTCAACAGGCCCATGATTACCACGCGCTCACCTCACCTCACCCCTTCATAATTTATGGATGGCAATACGCCGGGGAGGGGTAGGACTAATCTTGACTGCGGTTTGGTTTCGATTTCGATTTCGGTTCTAAATCGTAGATTTTTGTTCTTAAAACCTTGGAATAGGAATCATTAGATGACGGTTTAGTTTCGATTTCAATTCAATTCTGATTCTGTTTCGGTTTGAAATTGGAATCTTAGTTTTTTTTCAAAATTTTAATTACTTTCTAATTTTAATTAAATTGTAATTAAGTAATATATATATAAATAATTAAATTTAAGTCCAAATATATATATTTATTAAGTATCAAAATTTTTTTAAAAGTTATTTAATTATAAAATATATATTAGTAAAGTAGTTATTTATAGTCATAAAATAATATTATATATATAATAAATTTATAATGTATTATTTGTTTGATAATATGGTATAAATATGTTAATGTTGTGGAAGTGTATTAATAATAATTGGAACAAGAAGCAAGTATATCATAACAAAGAAAAATAAAGGGAAGAGAGAGATATCAAGGGAGAGAGAGAGATATCAGAGAAAAGAGACGAAAGATTAGAAAGAGAGAAACTTTGTTATTCTTAATGATTTCATCTGCCGAAGCGCTTTTATAAACGAAAAAGGTTACTGTGCAAAGTTTGAAAATTTTTGCATGTGGGCCCCACGGTTTGAATATTTTATACATGAATAGTAATATGCACTATTCATCGATAGTGATATGTACTATTCATCAATAATTCATCCGACATAATTAATATATAAATAGTAATATGCACTATTCATCGATAGTGATATGTACTATTCCGTCGGCAGATTTGTCCAGATCTCATAACACTCCCCCTTGGACAAATGCCACTATTAAAATTTGGACGTGTACTGCCTCGTTAAAAACCTTAAGTCGGAAAAACCCAGTGGGAAAAAACCGAACATAAGGGAAAAAGAGTACAATACAATTAAGTCCATCTAATATGTCTTCAGGACAATATGTGCTTGTCTTCAGGACAATCTATTTGTCTTCAGGACAATATAGGTAGGCCTACTTCAGTGGCCTAATTGGACGTGCTATTATTGCCTCATTAAAAACCTTAAGCCGGAAAAACCCAGTGGGACAAAAAACCGGACAGAAGGAAAAAAGAGTACAGTGCACTTATGTCCATAATCGCTCCCCCTGAAATAAAACAAACTGCTACTTCTGGAGCATCTAAAATTTCCACTTCTGGGGAGTTTAATCTTGCAACTTACTGATTCGCCGCATACCAATGCCATAAACTAATTTCTCAAATGTTGATGTTGGCAAAGATTTGGTAAATAAATCTGCAAGATTATCAGCGGAGCGAATCTGTTTAACATCAACTTGTCGACTTTCCTGGAGTTCATGAGTATAGAAAAATTTCGGCGAGATGTGCTTGGTCTTATCACCTTTAATATATCCTCCCCTGACTTGTGCAATACAAGCAGCATTATCCTCATAAATTATAGTGGGAGAATCTATCACCGGTTTGAATCCACTAGCATTATGAATGTGTGATATCATAGATCTTAACCAAACACACTCTCTTCCGGCCTCATAGAGGGAAATAATTTCAGAGTGGTTGGAAGATGTTGCAACAAGTGTTTGCTTAGTGGAACGCCAAGAAATGGCTGTATCATTATAGCAAAATAGATAACCGGTTTGGGAGCGAGCTCTGTGCGGATCAGATTTATATCCTGCATCAGCATAACCTACTAAACCAGAGTTAGTAGTATTCTTAAAATAGAATAACCCCAAATCAATGGTTCCTCGGAGATAACGGAAGATATGTTTAATCCCATTCCAATGTCTCCGGGTTGGCTCAGAACTGAAACGTGCCAACAAATTTACCGCAAAAGCGATATCTGGTCTCGTGCACTGTGCCAAGTACATCAAAGCCCCGATTGCATTGAGGTATAGTACTTCAGGACCAAGTATATCCTCACCAGATTCTTTAGGACGAAATGGGTCCTTTTGGGGGTCAAGAGACCTTACAACCATAGGGGTGCTCAATGGGTGAGCCTTGTCCATGTTAAAACGTCTAAGCAATCTCTCAATGTATGCTGACTGATGGACAAGTATTCCATTCTTTTTGTGCTCAAGCTCTAGACCAAGGCATAGTTTGGTTTTACCCAAATCTTTAACCTCAAACTCCTTTTTCAAATATTCAGCAGTTTCAGATAACTCTTCAGGAGTCCCAATTAAATTCATGTCGTCGACATAAACTGCTATAATAGCAAATCCGGTTTCAGATCTTTTAATAAACACGCATGGGCAGATGGGATCATTTATATACCCTTCCTTTGTCAGGTATTCACTCAAACGTTGATACCACATGCGGCCGGATTGCTTTAACCCATATAAAGATCTTTGCAACTTTATTGAGAATAAGTTGCGGGGAGTGTATGCTTCAGGCATTTTTAAACCTTCGGGAATTTTCATATAGATATTGGAATCTAATGAACCATATAAATATGCCGTCACAACGTCCATAAGACGCATTTCAAAATTTTCTTGGGCAACCCAACTTATAAGGAAACGAAAGGTAACTATATCCACTACTGGTGAATATGTTTCATCATAATCTATCCCAGGCCTCTGCAGGAAACCTTGGGCTACTAGTCGGGCTTTATACCTCACGATCTCGTTTTTCTCATTTCGTTTCCGGACAAAGACCCATTTGTATCCAACAGGTTTTACATTGTCAGGGGTTTTAGTAATAGGCCCAAAAACATTACGTTTGGCAAGGGAAGTCAATTCAGCTTGGATTGCTTCCTCCCATTTAGGCCAATCTTGCCTATGACGACATTCGGTTATAGACCGAGGTTCATAATCATCATTCATAATCTCATGAGCAACTGAGAGAGCAAATGCATCATTGATGATTATCTCATTTCGATCCCATATCTCATTATGATAACTGATGGAAATTTCAGTATTCCCAAGGTTGGTGATCTTTTCATGGGTTTGTACCACTTCAGGGGCAATATGCTCATGAACTTGTGCCACTTCAGGGGCAATATGCTCTCTTTGAATATTATGTTGTGGCACTTCAGGTGCAATTTGCTTTCCTCGAGAAAGATTAATATGCTCATCTGGAGCAGAATTATACTCATCTGGAGCAGAATTATGCTCATCTGGAGCAGATTCTAAATTCCTCCCCCTTCTTTTTCGAGGAACAGTGTCTTTTGATCCCATCGGTCTACCACGCTTCAGGCGCGGGACATTTAGATCCATTTCGGGTGGTTCTACAGGAACATCTATCCTAGCTGGCACATTCGCAGCTGGGATATGAGACTTTGTAATTTTAGCAGTCTCATTAAATGCATCAGGCATTTGATTTGCAATAGCTTGTAAATGGATCAATCGTTGCACCTCATTTTCACATTCAGGTGTTCTTGGGTCTAAATGAGACAAACATTTCTCATTCCATGAGAAAATCTCGACATTTTTCTGCTTTCCATATGTGGAAGCATTTGGTATCCCAAGTGATGGGAATACTGTCTCATCAAAATGACAATCCGCAAATCTAGCGGTAAATAAATCACCCGTCAATGGTTCAAGGAACCGAATAATAGACGGTGAATCAAACCCAACATAAATGCCCAAACGGCGTTGGGGACCCATTTTGGTCCTTTGCGGTGGTGGTACAGGCACTTGTACCGCGCAACCAAAGGTGCGAAGATATGAAATGTCTGGCTCCTGGCCCAAGACTAACTGAAGGGGGGAATATAAATGAGAAGTAGTGGGGCGCAATCTAATTAAAGATGCAGCATGTAAAACAGCATGACCCCACACTGAGGATGGGAGCTTTGTCCTCATCAATAAAGTTCGAGCAATAATCTGAATGCGCTTAATCATGGATTCTGCTAATCCATTTTGAGTATGAACATGTGGGACAGGATGTTCAACTTCAATTCCTAATGAAGCGCAATAAGCATCAAAACTTTTTGATGTAAACTCACCAGCATTATCCATTCTTATGCTTTTAATGTGATAATCTGGGAAATGAGCTCGAAGCTTTATTATCTGCGCAAGCAAACGTGCAAAAGCGACGTTGCGCGTTGATAATAGGCAAACATGGGACCATCTGCAGGATGCGTCCACTAGTACCATGAAATATCTAAATGGTCCACTCGCAGGCTGAATCGGCCCACAGATATCACCCTGGATTCTTTGCAAGAATGAAGGGGATTCATAATCAACCTTTGTCATGAAAGGTTTAATAATGAGCTTTCCTTGTGAACAAGATTCACAAATGTAATCTCTGGACAACAACACCTTTGTATCTTTTAAAGGGTGTCCACGAGTATTTTTAAGGATTCTTCGCATCATTGTAGCTCCTGGATGACCAAGGCGATCATGCCAAAGTCCGAACACATCAGGGTTCATTAGTTTCCAGGGCATCGTAGCATATGATTCTATAGCTCGTATTGGGACAAAATATAATCCCATACTAGAAGCTTCCAGCTTCTCATGGATGGTCTTCTGGCCCATCTTGTAGGAAGTGATGCAAAGTAATTCCTTATTTTGCTCATTAATTGTTTCTAGATGGTACCCATTACGGCGTACATCTTTGTAGCTAAGTAGATTTCTTTTTGATCTACCGCTCAACAATGCATCTTCAAGATACAATGTTGTGCCATTTGGCAAAATAACTGTGGCAGTCCCATAGCCATCTATAATATTAACAGGACCAGATATTGTCTGAACATTTGCCTTGCGCAATGTCACATTTGAGAAAAAGTGTTTGCCACAAAGTATAGTATGCGTTGTAGCACTATCGAGCAAACATATATCTTCATTTTTCTCAATATGTCCCATTTGCATTTATCTTGACAACTTTAGGTGTCAAGTTCCATAAAATTTAACAAATTAATAATATGATGCAAAATATAAATCAATAAATATGGAATAAAAGATATAAACTAACAAATTTAACAAATATGGAATAAACCAACAAAATATAAACCAACTGTTATGATGCAAAATATAATATGATGCAAAATATAAACAGCTTGTGAATATTGTCCGTTTTGGTACTTCAGGACCTCACAGATTTAAAACGACCATATTTATTTAATATCTTCCTTGGTAACATAATTATCCAAGGATATGGCAAAACATAGATGAAAACCCTCAGGATCTATTTCTGAGGACTTATTATTTTCATCAACATTATAAAAAGAAATCAGAAACCTCAAAAGGTTTTTCATTGCCAAGAATATGACAATTTTCATTGACCAAAACCTTATTGACTTCAGCATCAGTCGCAGTTAGGTCAATGGCATGGGTCTCAACATGCTTGTTTTTCTCCTTCTGGGATGCTTGGTATAGATCAACCAAATGTCTGGCCGTACGACAGGTACGTGACCAATGACCAGTCATTCCACAACGATGACAAGTACTATCATCATGCTTCTTCATGGGCCTTTTACCTTTAGGGTTGTGTGCGGAGTTATTTATATTACGGTTAAATCTCCCACTACCCTTACGGAAAAAATTCCCATGCCTGCGCTCACGGCCTCTAGGACGGCCAACATTCTTACTTGAGCCGGCATTTGCTTCAGGAAATGCCTTAGAGCCAGCAGGTCTTAAATCATGATTTTTGAGCAGCAACTCATTTGTTTGTTCTGCAGTCAACAGGACTGAGATCAATTCAGAGTATGTTTTAAACTGGCGCTGCCGGTATTGCTGTTGCAATACAATATTCGAAGCATGAAAGGTGGAGAATGTTTTCTCTAAAAGCTCAGCCTCAGTAAGCTTAACACCACAAAGTTCAAGCCGTGACACAATATCATATAATGCCGAATTATAATCGGACACGGACTTGAAGTCCTGCAACCTCAGATGTAGCCAATCATATTGTGCTTGAGGGAGGATGACAGTTTTGGTATGATCATACCGCTCTTTCAATCTTGTCCACAAGATCAAGGGATCTCGGACAGATAGATATTGAACTTTTAGGCTATCACTTAGATGCCGACGGATAAAAATCAAAGCATTTGCTTTATCTTTACCATTAGCATTTCCATTTGCACCAATGGTAGCTGCAAGACCTTGGCCTTGGAGATGCAGTTCAATATCGAGACACCATGACAAATAGTTATTGCCACTTACATCCAAAATTTGGAATTTAGGCTTTTCAATATTTGCCATAATTCTTAAAAAAATGGTCTCAATTAGGTTGACAACTTCTGGTGTCAAAATTAGGTTGACAACTTCTGGTGTCAAAATTATTTAGAAGTAAATCTTTACACAATAAAAATTTAAATTATCTAGTGTAAAGAAAATGTTAAATAAAATAATGGAATCAAATCTTAAGAACTTACCAGGCTTTAAACTTGCTTTACTTTAGAACACTCGTGCTGATAACGTGTTGTGGAAGTGTATTAATAATAATTGGAACAAGAAGCAAGTATATCATAACAAAGAAAAATAAAGGGAAGAGAGAGATATCAAGGGAGAGAGAGAGATATCAGAGAAAAGAGACGAAAGATTAGAAAGAGAGAAACTTTGTTATTCTTAACGATTTCATCTGCCGAAGCGCTTTTATAAACGAAAAAGGTTACTGTGCAAAGTTTGAAAATTTTTGCATGTGGGCCCCACGGTTTGAATATTTTATACATGAATAGTAATATGCACTATTCATCGATAGTGATATGTACTATTCATCAATAATTCATCCGACATAATTAATATATGAATAGTAATATGCACTATTCATCAATAGTGATATGTACTATTCCGTCGGCAGATTTGTCCAGATCTCATAACAGTTAATACATATATTATATCCTATTATTATTTAATAAAGAATTATTATAAATAAAATTTATAAAAAATAAAATAAAATAATGATAAAACTGGAATTGAAATCTTCGATTCCTATCTTGGTGAAACCAACAGGAACCATGTCTGATTACGGTGTGGTTCCGATTCTGGAATCGTTTTAAAGGTTCGATTAAGGTTGTTTTTACCATAATTCTAGTTCGGTTCCACAGTTCAGACCGAAAAAAGTCAATCTATCCCATCTTGCCTTTCTTCGCCCCATCCTGTCCTGCTAGGAACTCTAGGTTTTCATTACCATCTCTATCCCCATGGAATATGAAATTTCCCGTTTCTTGCTATAATATATATTTTTAACTCATTAATTTTTTATAATTTTTTTCAAAATAATAATAATAATAATAATCTTAATCATTAATTATGTTTTAATTATTCAAATTTAAAATAAATACTTTTTATTTAATTATTTAAACATAACAAAAACATACATATTTGGCTAAGAAAAATATTAAAAATAATATATGCAAAGCGAGATGAGGTGGAGGTCGCATATACCACAACCTCCCCGTCCCGCCTATCAAAAAGAAAAATCGCCTCACCCTACCCTGCTTGTCATTGCCTTTTAAACAATAAAAAACTACGTCATTTGGGATGGATCAGTGCGAAAACTATAGGACAGAGTTTACTATCCCCACTTCATATTGCAAGGAAACACATAAAAAGGGAAAGTGATAAGGTAAAATTTAAATTTAATAAATGTAAAATTATTATTTACATAAAGAAAATAATAATAGTTCAATTATTTATTTGATAAAGAATTGAAAAAAGATATTAATGGATAAATTAATGGGCTGTTTGATAAACTGTTGAAAAATTTCAAATCGTCAAAAATGAAAATTTTCAACATGTTTGATAACTTTTGCTAGTCATTATTTAAAAAAAATTTAACAAAAAAGTCTTGAATTTAAAAAGTAGATGGAGAGATACTTATCATTAAATGGTAAAAAAAATTAATGGTTTTAATTTAAAAAACTTTCCTTTTATATTAAATTACATTTATTTTAGACATTAATGAGTTTTAAAAATCGTCAACATTTATGATTTTCAAACAATATATTTATATTCAACATTTATTTACCAAACAGTTTTTATATACAAATTCAGTACTTAATTTTTCAGTACTTAATTTTTTCACTTTATCAAACAACATCTAATATCATATAAGAGAAACATGTGTAATTTAATTTCTTTTTAAAAAAATTCAATATCAAATATGTATGGCCACAAATTATTAAATAGGGTATAAATGGAAAAATGAATAACTGCTCATTTCGAAACTAAGGAAACAAATGATCAAAAATGCCATTGGGGCTTTACAAACTATGAGATTTATTCATGGATTGAGATCAGGACAAGTTCAGTCCACAAACACAAGAGCCCAAACCAAATCATATCATTTTCTTAATTTCTTAATAGTATTACTTTTATATTTTCCTTTTTATATCTATTTTCCACAAAATTAACCTCATACGCCAAACAATAAATAGGATTTATTATCAGTGAGTAATTGAAAGTTTCAGTTTTCCTTTTTTGAAGAATTGAAAGTTTTTAACCCAGCATTTAAAATACCAAATCAGTATTTCTAATTCTTTAATTATTAAACATTGAACAAGATGGTTGGATTTAGGTTCTTTTTTCTTTTCTTGTTTGGGCCCAAGAATTATTGGATATAGGTTTGAAAATTCAAAAAAAAAATCCGCGAATGCAGCCTCGTTGCCTTGGTTGTGAATGTGAACCCTCGGGCACCTGTCCCACTCCCCCAAAAGCTTCCAGCCCACTTAGGCCCATGATTACCACGTGCCGACGGCTGACACAGACACTTGCCCTTAAGATTGCAACTTGCCCTTAGCTCTCTTTTTCTTTGGCAGCAAGAAGAAATTTAAAAAAAAAATTCTTGAGAAGGCGGAAAGAGAAAAAAATGTGAAAAAAAGTAAAGAATGTTGCTGTCTTAAAAGAAAAAACCATTTACCCCGTCCTTGCAAACGAGGATTTCTCGTACCACATTGGATGCTAGATCGTACGAGTTCATTGGTCTCTCTTAGACTGAAAGTACGTTTTTGGATGCTGACACAGTTCATCGGGGCTGCATCTGTATCTTAAACAAAAAACTCCATTAATTTGTCCACTTCAGAGGTGGGACGGAGGCTCATTCTTTTAATTACTTAAATAGATTAGATAATTTCAACGTCAAGCGTGTACATTCGCGAGTGGAATCTGATTCAAATCTGGGAAAAGAGTTTGTAATGCCAAGGAAGAACAGATTCGCGCAAAAGGGCGAAGGAAAATTTTTTCAATCGTATCCACTTTAAGATGGTCACTTGCTAAGGCGCATAAGGATCTTCTTTTTCATTTCAGATTTCTACTCCTACCTGTATCTTTAACATGTTTAATAAAAAAATTACTAAGACAAACCCCAAAAAGTTAAAAAAAAGAAATTTACAGATCGGCCATATATTGTTTTCCATTTGAAACCGATTTTTACTTGGTTTCCCTTGGGTTAATTTTTTCCCCTTCCCTTGTTTAGTGTGGATGACTTTTATTCCGCCGATAGAGTTTCAGGCCGCCATAACAAACCGGAAAACTCAGAGGAAGAATCATAATAGCCATCGACATCGGGATACTCGAACAATCCTCCATATGCCACGTGGTCTCCATTGTAATTATCTACAATTCCAAACTCGAACGAGTCGTAGTTAGGGATCTGATCCTCGAACCCCCAGAACTCAGCGATCCCTGACGACTCAGAGTCTACGCGCACCAACTCAGTCACCTCGCTCCTAACTTCTTCGTTACTAGTCGGGGTAGACGCAGGTGGCGGCAAACCAAGCTCATCATCCGATGCCTCGAGAAGATAACCAAGATCCGGCTGAGACTCGCCGGAATCTGAAGTCAGATCCACGACCGGCTCCGGAACCGTCGACGTTGATGCCGGGGCCGATATCTCCTCCTCCAAGCTCTTCATCACAGAAGCCAGGTCTTGACTAACAGGCAAGGCATCCGAGTCATCGAGGAAATCTAACAAATCATCTCTGAGTTTCTTAACCTCGGGCGAGTCCAAGTCCGACTCGTCCGAGTCATCTCTAACTCGCTTCTTGCTGTTTAACTCTTCCATGAAAATATATATAATAATAAAAATAAAAAAAGGGCGACAGGCGAGGCGTTTAAGCCGTTTAGGCTTCGCTTTTAGGATTTCTCTTTGTCGAAAGAACAGACGCGAATGAGCAAGTTCGTGGTGAAGAGAGAGGGGGGCAGGGGGACACGAGTTTATATAATGAGACCAAAGAAGAGAGAGAAAGTGGAGAGAGAAAGAGAGAGGCTAGAGAGAGGGTGAGCAATGATGGAGACGCAGGCGCGTGGGCGAAGATAATTCTTAGGTCCATCACGGAGCTCTTGCCCTTTTCTTTTTCTTTATTTATTTATTAGTGTTATTGTTATTAATAGTATTAATTATTTATTACTATATTAGTAGTTTTATTTTTTATTTGCATATTCTTCGGGCTTGGGATTACTTATTAAAGGGGGCGTCTAGTGTGCAGACCAGTTTCCAAATTGGAATTTATTAATGGGATTTGAATAGCGTGGTGAGGTCCGGTCAGATGGGGCCCAGTAGCCTAGTCAATCACGGCCTTTACGATTTTTTCTTTCTTTTGGGTTTGAGGGTTGGCTTTTGTTGGATGGCGTGGCTCGGCTGAATTTCAGTGGTTGGGGACAAAAGAGGATTTGTTGGTTTGGTGGGAATTGGGAAAAGTGGAGGACGGGGTTTTTTTTGTCAAGTTGGTTGGGGAGAGAGAAATGCTTTAGATTTAAATTTAGATTAAGATTAAAGTAGATTTGGGGAGCTTTAAAGAATCAAATAAATCTAGAAGCTTCCGAGCGATAGAATGAGATATTCGTTCTGTTGAAAATCATTTAAAATTTTAAATCATTTGATAAATAGTTTTAATATGATTTTAAATAATAAAATTATTATTCGTTGTGAATTTAGAGTGAATTTAGCTTTAAAGTCTCGAATACCGTTTGAGTAAAATATTTTATATGTTTCTATTTATTTATCTTCGATAATTAATTCTCTTATATTAAGAAATTTATTAAATTTTAAAAATCAATAAAATATTTAGATATTCTTTTAAAATTATTTTTACTTTTTCTATTTTTATCTTTCTCTACATTTAATATTTTTATCTTTTTCATTTCTCTATTTATATTTCTCTCACACATCTAAAGAATGTTAAAAATTAAAATGGTAACAAAATCAAAAACTACTTTTTTAATATCCTAACCCCCACTTGCTTTTTTTCCCTTTTTTTTCTACAATTTTCTTTTTTTTCTTTTTTTTACTCCTTATCCTCATTGACTATTATCGTCAAGGGATAGGAGGGAGCTTGATTTCATATTTTATCGTAGTTTTCTTTATTTTTTGCCTGAATAAGTCCTAAATCTTTTGATTAAGGTATTTGAGTCTCAGTTTTATCTAAGTTTATTAGTCAATTTAGTTTTAATTTGTCATTGAGTCGGTTTACAGTGGATCTAAGACTATTAATATTAGATTATGATGATTTTGTCTTATGTCTTATGATTCAATCATGGAGGATTTCGAATCAGTCACTTCTTTATCGTTGATGAAAGCCTTCGGTTGGAAAAAATATGAATCGAAGCAAAAGAGTGATGAACGTGCTATAAACTCATGAAGAAGGTTCGAAATTTAAAATAGTCGGCAAGACAACTCGAATTATGAAACAAGATTCAGGATAACAAGTTTGAATCTATTGTAATTTTCAGTTTTTTTAGTATTATGTATGTAATTTTATTTGAATGAATGCAAGTTACATTTTCTTCAAAAAAAAAAACAAGTCAAAAGAAACATGTATTTGTGACAAATAAATAGCAATAGAAGGAGTAGAATAGGATGGTGCATATCTATCTAAAAACCCTTTAAACTCTATTAATTCATATTTCATTTACATTAAAATTCATTCCAAAATTGCTTATTAAAAAATAATATTAAAATGTAAGATATGAAATTCTAGATTTGTCTTCCTCCTATTTGGAGTATGTGAACTTTTTTTTTTTTAATCTTTGTATGAATTATTATTTAATTTAGTTATATATTGAAGTACTTAAATTTCATATTTTTTAAAAAAAATTGACTTAAAAAATTGATAATTTCAAATTTGAATTTAATTTTTAGATTGATATCTGCATATTCATTTAAGTTAAACAATTATGCGGTATAGATTTGGATATCATTAAATGATTTCGATGTAGATTTGAATATTAGATAAAAAATTAAACAATTTTTTACACAAATTTAAATAATAAAAAATTAAACGATTTCGGTTATAAATAATAAAAATTAAAGGATATCCAAACTGCTATCATCCCGTAAGAATGTTGAGGTGAACATAATCCTAGTCTTACTGTTTAATTTGTTAGGTACAAATCATTTGGTTTTTCATAGTAAATCGTATTGGACCCAAGACTAACTAAACTCTATAAAATATATTTTCTTTCTACTTGAACCCAAAATCTTTTTTAAGGATTATCAAACTCTTTTCATTTCTTAATACTTCCTCTCTTTCATTTATCTTTTCATTTCTAGAAGTTTTATTTATTTATTTTTATCTATCCCTATCTCAACATTAATTATTAATTTTTTAAAATTATCCTTTCAAACTATCTTCTTTCTCTTAAATGAATATTTTTCTCAATGATTTTATTAATAGTTGCATTCATACACCTTTTAAAGTTGATTGATTTTCCATTTAAAGAAACTAATTTTTATTTAATGCAGTAATTTTTTTTAAATTCAAGAAAAAATAAAACATTAATTACATAAAACTTTCTATGCTTTGGCATCTTAAATAGTGTATGGAGTGCACCATTAGTATTTCTCTTTTTTTAAATAGGAGAGAGAATTAAAGAAAAAGAAAGTTAGGGATAAAATAGAAAAGTTAAGGTAAATATAATATATGAAATTTTGTATTATAACTACTTTTCTTACTCAATGTGAAATGGCTAATTAAAACATATAAATAAGTATAGAGGAGTATCAATTAATTCTTCAAAAAAAAATAATAATAATAGTGCATTTAAATTTGAAAGGTTTTTCCAATAATCTATTAATTACTAGAATTTTATAATGATAAAATGAAAATATTTGTCTTTTTTTATAATCACGGATATTTATATCCGTTTAATGATCTACTTTTGATCTTGTTAGAGTAACATCGAAAATTTTCCCAAATCTATTTTTTCTATTTACAATACATAAATCTAAGATTTTGTTTAAAAGATATTAAACTGTTTTCACTTAACCAAATAGGTATTGATATTTGTCTTATCTTATAAACGGGGTTGAAATGCTTCGAAATTGTTCCACAGATATGATATTAATTTCGACGTACTAAATTTGTCCTCTTATAGCATGTAAAACAGAAAAAAACCTTGGCGTCTTGAAACAGATGAGATCAAGAAAAACAAATGGGAAATCATGTCACATCACTTTCCCGATCCACTTAACAAGGAAGCAAAAGCCCCTCAACCAACTCTCTTTACCGCAGTTGTTTCATGTTTCCATGAATAAACAATCAGCAAAAGATTGACGAACTCCATGGGGGATCGCTAGCAAAATTTGCACCGAAAAAACACCGAAGCCGCTACGCACGTGGAAAAGAAAAACACCCCAGCCAAAATCCAACAAAATTGTGTGCGTCGGAGAAAAATAAATTTGATAAAAGAAAACCTTATCCATGGTCCACGCCGCAAACGATTAGGTCTCTTGAGCCGGCTTTGAATTTCGGCGAGCCGACACGTTTCGAGAGGCAGCTAAAGCAAGCCCACAGCAGCGAAGATTGTTTGCATTTTTAGGAGAAACAAGAAATGTCAAGCGCCAGGCTCCAACGTCAGCCTTTGCCGCTGATTTCACGCTCAAGTTGGCTGTCGTGTCAGCTGTAAGTACTTGTTTGGAAGCCGCTCCTCGAAAAATCAAACAATCTTTCTTTCCAACTTGCCCTTTCCTTGCACGATTTTTCCCACGTGTCGCTTTCACATATTTTTCCTTAATTCAGTTAATTAAGTTTCTTTGAAAAGAAAAAAGAAAAGAAAATCGGGGATATCTAGAAAGATTGATACGTTTTCCAAAATGGGGGCCACGTGTTTTGCAGTGGTGGGGTATACGGGAAAGGCAATCACATGAAACAGAAAGGACGGTTCTGGTTGTTATGTCATTTAACATTCATGTACTTCTCATACGTCGTGGTTTTTCTCTAATCACGAGGCTTCTCGTGATCTGTCGGGCAGATCTAACGGTGGAAAAGAGCTTTCCAGGTTAGGTGCCCACCTAGTAATCGGCGCTGATTGAATCCGTAAAATCTGATGGAAATCCTACGGTCCTGATCGTTCATGCACGGATAAGAATATAGAACCGAGAAAAAGCTATCGTACATTGAGAAAAGGGTCCAAGGGGCGGTTACTGTTAGGGGAATTAAATGAGAATAGTGAGGAATGTACCGTGGGATATTTTAGGCGGGAAAAAATGAACGGTGGAGATGACATGCTGGGATGGGAAAAACTAAAGAGTAAAGAGCTGTTGTTGGGCACGCTAATGTACAGATTGTCAGTTCTTTTATTTGGCTTTCTTTTATTTATTGTGTGCTGTTACAATTGGTGTCAGGTATTGTCTAGTTTCAATTAAAAATTAGTAATTTCTTTGTTTTCTTCTGTACGATCTGATCTTTGATGACTAAATGGCAGATTCAGATCACACGCAACATCCTAAAAGATTTTTTTTTAATTAAAAAGAACTAATCTAACGGAGAGAATCTAATTAAATTTTTAGATTATATAATTAAAAATAATTCATATTTTAAATATTTCTTTATTTCTGATTGGTCATGTTCTATTAAAAAATAAAAATTATAAGTTGCTAATTGCTATAAATAATATATACTTTATGTGAGTAAAATTATCGTATATATATGTTATTAATTTAAACGTAGTATTAGATGTTACACGATGTTTGGTTCGGGTTATTTTATATTTTTTTATAAGAACGTGTATCGTGTCAAATTATATGTCTTCATTTGATTTTTTTTTATAATAATGTTATAGGATATATGATTACCATAAAAGTTATAATATGATTGGAATGTGAATACCGTCATCTTCTTAGGTATTATTATATATCCTACTATTTTAGTTCTAATCTCTCTATTTTGAGCTCACTCATTTTATTTTTGATCCATACTACTCTTATGTTAATATGAAAATATAGAATATACTAGTAAGCCAAAATAATATTTATGTTCAAACCAAAACTAGTTGTTTGTTTTAATAAAAGAATTTTAGTTCTTTTATATCTATATACAAATATATATTGTCAATTATAAATCATATTTAACAAGTTATTATTTTAATATTAATTATTTAATTTTTTATTTTGTTAATATTTACTTTTTATATTGAATTTATTTAACGCCTTAAAGTATTAATTTAGTTAAAATAAAAGTTTTGAAAGTTTTTTATATAAGTAAGGATAAACTAGTAAAATAGTCATTTTTATATGTCACATTTTCATACCAATTAAACATGATAGTCTAAGATGTCTATCTCGTTAACTAAACAGAAAATATACATATTTATTAAGTAATCACATTACAAGTTAATGTGATAATAATTTTATATTTATAGATAATATAAAATCATTCCAATCAAACGTACCTAATTGTTAGATTTTTGTTTTTTTAGAGAAAGGTTAAAACAGAAAAGTTTGATGAGGCTATAAATGCAAGGCTGTGAAATCAAATTTATTTTTGAACCGAACTACACCGGTAGCCTTTATTAAATCACCAGTGAATTGATGAGGATCCAGATTCCAAGTTCAGCTTCTCCCTTTTTTCCTTTTTTTTTTCTTTTTTTCACTTTGTTTTTTTCTTTTGACTGCCTAGTGCCTACGAATTCAGCAACACAAAGAAAAATGTTGTTTAATCTCAAAAAAAGTTTTTTTTTTTTTAAAATTCGGTGAAGGACAATTGTTTCAATCCATGATCAGAATATACCATAAGCTTCAGAGATAATTCACAATTATACTTACATATCATAATTAATAAGAACCATTAACATTACTGGAATCTCAAACTTTTTAAATAGAGATTCAAAATCTTACTAATTTAACTAATCTCAATTAGTCAAAAAAATTTTCGTTGTGGACAAAGCTGTGTACTCAGTTTTTATTTTTATCAACATCTAAGTTATTCATAGGTTTGTCCAATTTCAATTCTAGATGACCGCTTGGCCAGGCAGCGCAACCCGACTTCAACATAACTGGTATTTATTATTTAATTATTTTATGTGAGCCCAATACCTTTCCAATTAAGTAAACGAAATAATTTCCAATTAATAAAAGATTAAATCAGTAAGTCAAATTTACTAATTGTAAAATTTTATTTGATGATGGCGTAGGCATGAAAAACAAAACCGAATCTGTTTATTCAAAAATAGAACGTTCCTCTTAATTAGAATCCCAATAATTGTCTTCCGCAAGTTAAAATTAAAAAAAAAAAACAGAATAATTTATTTGACTAATAGTATAATACTAGAAAAAATTAATTAATTAAAAGGGTTGCAAGATGATGTGCGAGGCCGGCGATAGATAATTGAGCAGAAGCTAACCTACACTCCAACGGCAGACAGCAGATTTGGCTGAGTCTTGAAAACCTAGTAATATAAATAATTAAATTAAATTCCAAGGGAGATTCAAGCTGCTGAAATTCGGTCCTTTTTCTTACTAATTTAAAGCCATCAATATCAAATTCAAAAGTTTGAATAATTATTAGAGTTTAATTTTTTTTTCCAATCTTTTCTTTAACCCATTTGACTAACGAACATGTATACTTGGCTACTTCTAATAATAAAAATAAATAAATAAATAACAGTCACATACACAGACACTTTGATTTGTTCTACAAGGCTGATGATTTATTGCTAAGAATTCTTTAAAAGAAAAATAAAAAATTGGTACCCCACAAGGCACATTCAATGGTATGCAGTCTCGGCTTAGCTAATTATTGGCATTTTCAAATGGTACGAACTTATCACATGGTTTCACATGAGTTTCTTGATTAAATGGGTTCAAAACGACGTGTATCTTACTAACTTTTTCTTTCTTTTTTTTTTTTGCTAAATTTATTTATAATTAATCAACTTGAATTCATAACTTGATTCTATGAAATTCTTTGCGTTTCAAAATGGATTATTGACGCAAACTTTTTTGATGTTAAAAAAATTGATAAAATCTTAAGCTTTAACCTTTTAAATGTCTACTTGGTAATTATTATTAGAAAATGTTTTAAAGTTTCACCGTGTTTAACGTTGTGAACAAGTTCCACGAGACATTAGGTGATATGGGTCACCTTTTGCTTTCTAGAATAGTAATTTTCTTTTTCGTATGAAATATTCCAATTCATTTTTGAGGGGAACAAATCTTTATGGAGTTGGAATTCTTCTCCAACATGACAACTTTAACGTATTGACAATTTTTCTTTTTCATATAGAACTATCAGTATCTGGTAATCATATTGAATTTCGATTAATTTAAAATAATTTGTAATCAATCCGAAGTCAATTCATATTAAACCCTAAACAAAAATTTTTTTTCCCCAATTTATTTTTTTCTTTTACAAGATTCGAATAAAATTTTTTTATAAAAACATCGAACTCCTTCTACACAACCCAATAAAATATTGGTATACTTTTTCTATATATTATACATCAAAAAGACATGTTCAAGTGGGAAGAAGACTAGCAAAAATAAGGGTCCATACCATACATCACATTTTCTGCGTGATATGCTTTAGCTTTCAAGGGAAATAGGGAATCACATCTAACTTGGAAAAATGAAAAACAACTACCAAAGATAAGGTATCGAAAGTGGACCCATGAACTCACTTTCGCCCTTTCACCATATTTTTTGAATCAAGAAAGCAATTTCTACCTATCTTCCTACCATACCATACCCTTCTCTTTTACTATTTTGATATTTTTCCCCTTTTGGATGGGGCTAATGGCCTCACCGAAAGCCCTTTTAAATTCTAGATGAAAATGTCTCTGGGCCAACTGTATTTCAGGTTATTGAACAAGATTAGTTTTAATTACGCTTTTAATTAGCACAACTACTTCCTTCACCTATTTTTTATTTAAGATTATTAGAGTGGTTAGGCTCATTTGAAAGGGCGGTGCAACATGACGGGTACTATAGCTACATTAAAGCTAAAATCACGTGCCAACCAGCAAGTGGTTTGATGATGCACAACATATTAGCCTCTAATTTGTTCTAATAAGTAAGGTTCAAATAATAAAGTAACGTAAAGATCCTGTATTTTTAAAAAAATTTAATTAACGTTTCTGATATTTACTAATATGATTATTAATTCATTTTTTCTCTCCAATTTAAAGTAAAATTGATCAAAAAAATAAAAGGTTTAAGCTTTATTTGGGTAAAAAATTTATCGACTTACTTAGTTCATTTTGTAAATATTGAGAGACAATTTAGACTTTAAACCATATTTAAATACAAAAAAAATGAACCATAATATATCAAACTTGATGAAAATATAAAGTACTGAGAAGATATGTGTTAGAATTTATTTGAATTACCACCTTTTTTCCTCTTATCCTTTTTCGTAGAAAACGTGTGAAATAGACTAATGTCAGTCTCATCAAAGTCCACTAGTGCGCTGTGCCCAAAAATTAAAATGTGAAAACAGGGCTAATGCACCCAAAAGAAAAAGAAAAAAAAAATGTGAAAATTTTGAAGATATATAGAAATAGAGGCAGATGGCCTACCCCTAATCATGAACTACATACGATGGCTACCTCCACCCACTTGCTTTCCCATAGAAAAATAGAAAAACCCGAAGCTAAATATATAATAATTAGTAGTATAAAGATAAGCATGCCTGCCACGACCAAAGCATCAATCCTCTAGCCCGCCACCACATGCTTCATCACTTTGAAACAGACAGAAGTTAGACAGCTTATGGCTTTGTCCTAACCCAAAACCTCAAGAAAATTAGCTGTGACCCTGTGACTTAACCTTCAACTTTGTCGGTAAAGTTTGATTAATTAATTACTAATTTAATTCCACTTTGTATGCTTGGTTTTGGCTTAGTTTTCTCAATTGTCAGTTTTATATTTATTTATTTATTTATAGTGTATACGCTTATGTTTGTTCATGGTTTCATGGGATGTGCCTGCTGCTTTATGTTTTTACATTATCTGGTTTTGGACATTAATGGGAAAAAGCTTATGTCATGGGGTGGCTTTAATTAGTCAAAAAGTTAGTGACTCGTTTTCAAATTTGTTTAGTAGGATTCGTTTGCAATTTCTTACTAGTTGATCTTTTTGCCTGGCTGCCAAGCAGACAATAATTTGAACACAAAATTCTAGAAAATTTGAAGTCAAATCGATTCCAATAATAAGAATGCTGATTGTTTTTCTCTTCCACGATGAGCAGACAAATGGGCGCATTTGTTTGGAACGAATAATCAGAGGGTCCATTTCATGCTTTTTCGAGGGGACAAATAGGAGTATTAGTCGGCTCTCGGCCGGCGGATACGAATTCCTCTCATTGTTTAGGGCCTCAATTTTCGTCGGGACAAGCCCTTCTAGTAATTATACTTTTATACATAGATGGAAGAGTTTTTATTTTTCTTTTTTGTGACACTGTAAGGATAAAATTTTATAAAATAAAATATTGCAGACCAGCTAATTTTTCCCATTTACTATGTTTATAAGAGCATATATGCTCATTTAACTTAATATATACGGTCGAGACAAGTCAGATTGGTGCGATCTGCCTTGCTTTGCACAATTTTATTTGATTTTAAGCTACGTATCTAAAGAACTTTATTCGTTTCCATGTATATTGATATTGCCGTATGGTCTTAATTTGTCACATACATACAAGTACAAAGTCGGTTTAATTGGGCATCTCTTGAGCACTTAATTTGTTTGATCTTCGTGTTTAGCATATTTTTATATAGATTAATTAATTTTGTGTAAACTATAAATAGCTTTAGATGCTTCTTCTTACACTTTACGCTATATTCATCACTAAAAATGAAAAAAAAATAAAAATGGGCCTAAGCAACCCTGGTTCAGTGGACTACAAGTAGAATATAAAGGAAAAGGGTGGATACTTGTTTTAGGCCTCATGCTCAAAGCCTACATAAGTTGGCTTTCTCCTTTTTCTAAATGGGGCAAAAAAGCAAAGGCCAAACAATGGGCCAGTTCAACTTTTTAAATGGATTTCCGGAAATGGAGTTCAAGAGTTAAAACTAACCCCCACTAACCCAAACCCAAACCACTCTTGATCGATAATCAAGCAGATTCCATTCCAATTTCCTTGCTGGTTTATTGGACGAACCCGTTGACTAAGGGAAGACTTAATCAGTACTCATCGGTAAGATCCAGATCTGTTGAAGCTCTCTCATCTCTCTCCTTTTAGTTACTACTATTTGCACTGGAGATGCTTACTGCCAAAAAGACTTATAGATGTTAGATTAACATGAAAGAACATTGCTCTTTGGATTAATATCCGAATAATGCGTACCTAGAATATTTTCATTCGTTCAAGTCTAGTAAATGAAGAAAATAAGCATGAAAGAATTTTCTAGATCTATGTCGCTGTACTTCAGATTAATCGATACCCCATGCAATTTCCAAATAATATCGGTAAATCTATACTGAAAAAATTATTATTTAGATTTATCTCAAACTTGACACTGACATCTCCATATTTCAAAATTTTGTAAAATAAGTTTAAAAAAAAAAAATTGTTTGAGTTAAACTTCCAAACCCTTTATGTGCATAGGAAACCTAATTACAGTAACGATTTTATTCTCAAAAGGCAAAAGAAAAACTGATGAAAAAGTGTTTGAACAATTAATTATTTGCATGGTATGGTCACAGAAGTTACAGATTGCAACTTTTCTTCTCAATTAAAAAGGAACACAAATCAAGATTAATCAATCAGTCAGTTCGTCTTTCTTTGGAAGCAGGCTCCAGATTAAGATCCAGATTACCCGACTCTTCTTCTACATCTTCCGGCTTCTCATCATTTTTGACGACGTCGTTATCTTCCCGGAAATCCTGCAACAGAAAACTCGGTTTCCATTCATTTTTCGTCGTCAGCTTACGTCCCCCACCGTTATTAGCCTTCTCGAAATACTTAACCGCCACGTGTATCCTTTTCAGTATCGCGAAGAACTCCTCCACCTCTTCCTCCTCCTCCGAAACCACCGACTTCCCTTTTACATCCTCCCTCTTAGCTTTCTTGCCGTCGTCAACTTCCACATCATCATCCGGCCGCTTCCTCTTCTCGGATTCCATGAGAGAAAATGTCCAAGTACGGTTGACGAAATGATAACAAATACTACCAGCTTCTGCGTAACATTTATAGAGCAAGTCATTTTCAATTTGCTTTGGAGAAGGTTGGGGCTGACGGAGGGGGTGTTGTAATGAGTTTTGCGTCACGGCTACTACGAGAGGTGACGTGAGAAACGTGGAGCAGCCACTATGGGAATCCTATTCCTGTTATATAACTTTTTCTATTTGTTTAATTCAATAGACTAACAACAAATTGTTCCTCTCATGGTCAAGCAGTGCAACCAATTCTTTTTCTTTTAAATATTTGCGTGATTTTGGTGAACCATTTTATTGGAGAAATTATTGAACAGACTAAACTCTTTTCTTTGACTTTAAGGCCTCTCAATTCTCATCATCCGACATGCTTTTAATCCTGCAGGAAAAGTCTCTGAATTTTCACAACATTCTGGTAGCCGGCAAGTAGCAACCATGAAACATGGGATTTAAATTAAGTTCAAGTAGTCAACCAAAGTGATTGAAGAAGCTCGGCTTGTCAATGCAAAACCTTGTCCAGTCATACGGTACCACAGCGAGTAATTTCTCGTCTTTTTGTTGAGGCCCTTGATCATCTCATTTAATATGTTGAGCTGTTTTTTTTTTTCTTTTGGTGTGAATCATAAATATTTGTATTCGTTTAATGATTTAGTATTTATCTTTTTTGAACCGAGTTAGTCTATTATAAGAAATAAAACTCTTTCAGTAATAATTTTTTTCATTTATAAAATTTGAATTCGATACCTTATTTGAAAGGTATAAATATCAAATCATTTAAATCAATCAATTCTTAATAATATGTTGAGCTATCTACTTTTCTCTATGAATTATTAATTAATTATTTGATTGAAATTAAACATGATGGTCTTCTTTTCAATTAATACAAAATTTGTAATAAGATTAATTTTGATCTTTACTTGAGTTAATTATCTCATGTTTGCGTTCAAGAATGATAATTAAATTAACATGAACACCACGTTACAGCCTTATTTTGTCAATTGGTCACTTTTAATAGTTGACTAGTTTTCGTCCAGTTACTCGAGGAAACTATATTAGTTAGAAACCCTAATATTTTTCGAATGGGACATGACATGTAGGCTTAGCAGGCCGGCAACCTGGGCATCAATGATATGGTAGCACCTCACTTTCCTTTTCTTTTCTTTTCTTTTTTTACAAAAAAAGTAAAGGATTAGTGCTAATAATTTTTTTTTGGCAATATTGGAAACCTAAGAACCCTCCTCCTACCATGGAATACTTGCGTGAAAAGGTATGATATAGGGTGATGGAAAATAAATAACTCATCATTACCTTTCAAATCAAACTTTTGGTGGTAAGAAATTTCTTTTCCTTCTCGTGAAAAAGAATTAATGCATGTCACTCTGTCATCAGTTTTCTTAAGCAATACTTACATCAGAAGCAAAAATAGGACAAAAAAGAACCAGGCCCTTCAGGAAGCTGGCTAGCCAAGCATCTAATTTCTTGCGATCAACTGCTGATATGTCATAGAGATTAGCAAGCACCAAGCAGGCTCGAGAAGCATTCGGGGCAAAAAATATCTCTTTGCCTTTGCATGCAGTTATTAGCCCTTACCTAGCTCTCCTAATATTTCAGTCAATCAAACCGGCTTGCTACACCGTAGGGATTAAAGATGCTTTGATGCCAAGTACAATTTGGTTCGGTTTGGTAGGAAAGACAAAGTGACAACTGTCTGCCTTGACAAAAACATCAAAAGGCAAAAGTTAGAGAAAATAATTTTGGAAAATAATAGTCGTCCTCATTTCCTGTTCAAGTTTATTGAAACTGATGATCTGCTTGCTTCCATCGTTGAGGCCTGAAGGTTCTTAATTAGACCTCAGATACAGAAATAAATACCCAGTACCTGTGCCTTTATGAATCACCGCTTTTTATTGAGTACCAGTATGGGATTACTTGACCATACTGAAGGCAGCTGGTACGGTACTCTAGTTTCATTATTGTTTGTTAGCTGTAACAACAAAAATCTTGTCATTTTCATTTAATAACAAGGAGAGAGAAAGCTCTCGATTAGGTCATCTACTTCTGATGTAAAAAAATTTTGATTGCAAAAGTAAAAAGCAGTTGGAAGGCAGTTAGTAGAGAGTAAAGCAATCAAAATGTTATTAATTGAGTTTGAAAATAAAAAAAGGTTTAGCAAGAGGAGGCCCAGACAGAAACTAGGAAGAATTCAGAATCTTCCATTTTCATCAATTTACGTACATGCATCAACTATTATAAAAAATAAACATAAAAACGAGCTAACATATAGTAAATCCGTCTGTTAGATAGACTTATACCCCAAATACACTACGATACTAGCTAGCTAGCTAGGATTTAAAAGGGAAATGGGCATGGCTAGTAATTATATTAACACGGGTCTGAACCCGTACCCGGATCTGCATTCAAGTCCAAACCATCAGTATTCTCCTCCACGTTTTCCTCCTCCTTTCTACCGCCTTTTGCATCCGAGTTCCGCCCCCAATTCTGCGACTCCGCATTTCTCATCCACGTCGAGCTGCTTCGCATGTCTCCCCTGGCGTTACCCATCTTGAAATAGTTTACCGCCACGTGTATCCGTCGTAGGATCGCGAAGAATTCCTCCACCTCCTCGTCCGTCACGCTGGTCGTCCCCTCTCCCTTATCCTCATCTCTGGCCCTCTTCGGGGATGATCCCCTTGAAACGGCGTCGTCCGCTTCCGGCTTCCTCTTCTCCCCGTCCATCACTTTCCCGTGAAGATAACAAAAATGGAAAAGGAGAACAACACCGAAGGCAAATATTCTCGTCATTAAAGTACTCTGGCATATATATAAGAGAAGGGCGGATGTTAACGTGACACGCTTGGAGAATCATTTCGATGACGTGTGCGTGATTTGAGTGGGGGTGACAGAATATTTTAGAAGGGAAAAGCCAAAAGGGTAGTAACCCGAGTGGGGGAATTGAAGTCGTAGTTCGAAGATATTTAGGTACGACAGTTTGGAATTCGGAGATGACGTCAGGGGGTGTGGCGAAATGTGATTAGTTTTGAGAATTGGGACTTGGGCGAAGAGACGCGGATGAGACTTCGGTGGAATCAAAGTGGGAGGTGAAGGTTGGGCTTTTGGATTGGGCCCACTTTGAACGCTCGAGTTTGTTCCAAATAATGTTTGGGAGCATTAAGTAACGTGTAATTTAATTAAAGGTAACAAGCAAATTTTGGAGTAAGTTTGTACGACTATTTCTAAGTATGTTTAACCTTTAAATAACCTAAAAATAATAATAATTTTAAATCTTACATATATATATATATATATATACACATTTAAAATAGTTACAAAATCTGATTTCGGAGAATTTTAAAAGGCAATTTTGATATTTTAAAAATATTTTTTAATTAAATGATTCTAAAACTTTTTTGATCATTTTTAGATAAATACATAAAGTGACAGCAAACAAAAAGATTATGATAATATCTTAAAAAACTTTTGTTTTCCTAAAAAGATTTTCATGGCAATTTTTTTTCCTCTCAATATTATGCTTTATTTTTATATTATTCAATTTTTGTATAAGGATAATAAAATTTGATGGTAATTATTTCCTTACTTATTTTATTGATTTATTTGAAATTTTACAGTTAAATTGTGACGATATTTAAAGCAGTTGTGAAATCTTACTCCAGATAACTATAAATGATAATTTTGATGCTTTTTAAATATTTTGAATTAAATGATTTTAGAATTTTTTTTACAATTAATATCTTTAAATAAATATCCAAAGAGATAATAAATAAAAAGATATGATAATATCTTAAAATACTTTTGTTTTTCCTAAAAAAAATTTAATTTGCAACAATATTTACAGTAGTTATAAAATCTTACTCCAAAGAGTTACAAATGACAATTTTAATGCTTTTTAAATATTTTGTTGAGTTAAATGATTCTAGATTTTTTTTTTACAATTAATATCTTTAGATAAATATCCAAAGGGATAACAACTAAAAAGATTGTGATAATGTTTTAAAAGATTTTTTGTTTTTCCTAAAAAAAATTTTAATGACAATTTATTTTTTTTCCTCTCAATGCCATATTTTATTCTTATATCATTCAATTTTTGTATATGGATTATAAAATTCGATGGTAATTATTTTCTCACTTACTTTGTTGATTTGTTTGAAATTTTACAAGTTAAATTATAATGATCCGAACACATAGAGAGGGCTTAAATCTAATAATAATAATAATAACAACAATGTGAGAGTTGGAAATATTTTATCATTCACGTTCCCAATTTTAAAGGAATTATGAAAGATTTTATCTTTCACATTCCTAATTCTATAGAGATTATTTTCAGACTAATAAAACCCAAGATATTTTGGTTTAAAGAAAAAGAAAAAGAATGGGGTTATCTTGTTTCAACTAATGGTAGACTTTCATTCACCTTTGATCGTATTGCTCTTTTGTTAATGTTAATGTAAATATCTAAACATCGATTTGATGCAAACAGATGTATATCGTCCACTCGAAAGTCAAAAAATTGCGTTTGCATCTTCTTTTCCCTGTTTAAGAAATAAAGAAAAGATAGTAACTTTGTGTTGAGACCTCAACAGCCACTCAATGTTTTGCAAGAGGAAGAAAAGCTGACATGTGTTATGCACCAGCTGCCATGCCATATACCTTTGTTGTCACTTAAGTTGTTTTGATGTTTTGATGTTTCATTGTCCTATCTTGTGTGAATAAAGTGAATACTGAATATCATCGGAGAATCTTTTATCTTAATTTTCTCAATTACGTGGACCAATTCTGTCCATGATGTGTTAAACTTCCTTTTCAATATATGGTTAGAGGTAATGAATAAAAAATCGGATCGGATCAGTCGATTCAATCATGAATCAATTATTAGTCCGATTCTTTAAGGGTCAGAAAATCGATCACTGTTTAAATCGTTTTTAAAATTGTTGAACCGGTAAATCGGTTGGATCGGTTGAACCGATTTAGTAAAAAAATTAAATTTTTTACTTTTTAAGTTATTTTTAATTAACTAACCCAAATTTAAAAAAAGTCCAAATTAATGAGAAGTCTAAATTTTATTTTTATTATTATGTTTGAACTTTTGATTTTGAAATTTTGACCTTAAATTTTTTTATTTTTTATTCTAGTGTACTTTTATAACAAAATTTTAATTTGTGATCTAAAATCATTTGTATTATTTATTCATATTATGTGATGCATTAATATTTTATACTTCTTCTTATTTTTTATGAATTTGTTTAAAAAAATTAATTGAAACTTTGAAATTTAAATATTTTAAGAAATTAATAAATTAAAATATTTAAATAACCGGTTTAAACGGTTGAACCGGTCCTCATCGGTTCAAGTATCGGTCCGATTTTTTATTCATTGGTTAGAGGTCAAATAATATGAAAAATATTAAAATATCTCCCCAAATGAGGAACTCCCTAATCAAGATGACTGACAGTAAGATTATTCACCTTTAATGGTAGAACCTTGACACAATAAGAAACAAATAGTGATAAATATCATTAGTCTAAAGGAGACTTAGGCTATGTTTGGTATATGAAAACATTTTATGTTTCTATTCTTTAAAAAATACAAAGAAACTACCATATAAGATATGTTAGTTTATAGAAATATATGTATATTTTAGAAAATGAAAATAAAAATGGATCTAACTTTAAAAACAATTTTTTTTAGTCTCACTTCTATATCCATTTTCATTTTCATTTTCTAAAATATGTATACATTTTCCCTTACAATACGTATCTTACATAGTAATTTCTTTGTATTTTTAGAAAATAAAAAAAAAATATTTTCTCATACTAAACATAACCTTAGTTTTGTCAAAAGAAGGTGTAAAGGTTCATTAAGCTACGAATGTTGCTTGCTTTTCCATACCTAAAAGTATTCCCCGATCTGGGCTTTACTAGGAATAATCGAATAAGCCTACCAAATATTCACTAATATGCGATTAGAAGTTCATAAAAGTTTCAATGTATTGTAGTTGTAGCTAGAATACAAGCTTCTTGAAGAATATATGCAGCCCATTTTCAGTAGTACTAGGCAAGCCCAATCAACCCATTAAGCTTGGGTGTTTTCCTTCGGAGATTGGGAGCATATGGGACCATTGTAGCAAGTCAATCAGCAAAGTTCGGTGGGCACATGTAGGAGTGACTTTATCCGAAATGGGACCAGATTTTGGGTGTCAAGGTTCTATTTTTTGTTGGGAAGAGTTAATGCTGAGCTCTGCAAAGGAACCAATTGGTGGCCCACTATTGTGATCATCCCAAAAGTCCGGGTATCCTGCTATCTTTGATTCTAAATTAATCTTTTTTAAGTTTGGTTGGTTTATTATAAAAATAAAACTTTTTTAATAATGACTTTTTTCATTAACAAAACTAGAATTTGAGATATTTTTCAGAAAGAATAAATGTCAAGTTATTTAAACTAATCAATTGTTAATATTGGAAGAATCTTTTATGATAAGGACCATGGCACCATGCTGTGAAGAAACGGGCCACTTCTTGTCAGCTAGCCCAGTTTAGCACTTTTGGTTTTAGCTGCGGTGGCGCCGTGGAAACGTGTTCCATATTTTGAGGCCGACGGTTAGTCTCTCTCCCAACCAAATCTTGGGCTGGGATTTGGTCTCTCATGATAACTTGGTCCATTACCTAGCGACTTTAGACCTCCCAACAACTAGCAAGAATGCCAAAATGTCGACCTCTACCTCTTGCCCTAGTGGCTAAGAGGCTTGGGAGGTCACAACGCAGGGGTTTGATCCCTGTCATTCTCCATCCCCGGGTCCTAATACTCCGTACTATACCCAAAAAAAATGCCAAAATGCCTCATGATGAGCTCACTCACCTCTCCTTAAAGATAACGTTTTCTTTTGTTTTGGTTTTTTGGGTTGCGGGGATTTGAGATTGTCTCCAAAAGGTAACGAGTTTTGCAACTAAACAGAGGACCGGAAAGGAGAGAGGCAAAGGACAAATGATGCATTCACAAACCAGACTTGAAACGGAACCATGTAAAATCTGTTTAACTATTTACCCGCTGATATCTGAGAGCAACGGCCCTATTCAAGCCACCGACATCTAATTATAATTCTTTATGCTTTATTTTTTTTAAATTATTGATTTAAACTTTAATATGCCATATACATTAATATATACATATATACATATATTGATGTGAATTATAAATATTCGAATCTGTTTAACAGTCTATGAATAATCTTATTCGAGCTGGATCGACCTATCATATAAATAAAACTCTTGCATTAATTGTTTTCTCTATTCATAAGATTTGAACTCAATATCTTACTTTAAAGAGGACGAATGATTTGAATATCTTACTTTATTGATAGTAATATGTATATATATATATATTTAAAGCTTAAATCATAAACATTTGAAAAGAAATTAATGCACGCTATCTTCTTCTTCTTATAAGCAACTCTTGCAAGTATTGTATTCCAACAATATTCTGATGAGAACCAAGAAGTATAACTTTTAACTTTATCATATTCCACTTTAAGAAATTCGAAATCAAGTTCAAAACGTGTAAGTTAGAATTTCGTCTCATTTTCAATCTCTTGATTACAATAAATTCAATCGCTTTATATGATCACCTTGACTAGAATTGCAACCCGAAAATAAAAGATTCAAAGGAGAATGATACAGGAGAAATAAGTACCCCACCATTCTTCATATGTGAACACATAATATACCAAATTTTGAGAATAATGGAAATAAGTTTGCGAGAATTTTTACTTTTGGAGTACATTACTACTTGATTCTAAGTTCATCAGAATTCGATCAGATTACCAAAAGAGTTTATACCAAAACCATATAATATACATTTAAATCCTTTTGTAGACCTTAATTATAAGTGAGATCATAATAATAAATTATTACTCCTTCTATTTCATTATAAGAGTTGTTTTAGAATTTTGTACAATAATTAAGAATTGAATAAATCTCTTCAAATTTAGATAATTTTTTTAATAAAAAAATTTATTTATCTTTTTACTCTCCTAAATATTATATACTCTTTTTTTAATAAATATTATTAATTAATAAAGTGAAGGATAACATGGAAATAAGTAGTTAATGTTTTATAGAATTCTTAAAAGTAAAAAATATTTTAAAACAAAAAAATTTCTTTAAAACTATTCTTATTATTATGAAATGAAGAGAGTATTTCACTTCCCCATTTCTATATGTATAAAATTTATAACAAGTCGGGGTCTACAAAACGTACATACAGAAAGGACACTTTCCTCGTTAAAGTGCAGGGTTAGCTCTGCAAGATTCCAAGAAGATACTTGTCGCTACGTTGCAGCAATCTTTAATCTTGTTAATTAAGCTAATTACTACAGTATATATATATATCCGTTGCCTGTATGCTTGATTCTCGCTGACATTAAAAATACATTAATTATTATAGTAATTACCAAAACCAAAACCTCTGCTGGAATAATTCTTCATTAGAAAAACGTAATCTCGAGGCACACATCGGATCAACTAAAAAATGAAATAATTATGCATAAAATCTTGGATTAATATTCCACCTGGTCAGTATTAATTAAATGATTTTGCGTAAAATCCGACGCCGTTTGCCGGTGTCAAAGTACCATCTGGTCAACTCAACTTGCCTTAAAAAAAGTAATTTGAGATTGATCAAACATTAGCTCAGATTACTGACGCTAATCTCAGTACTCTGCATGGCCCAACCGACATGTTATGTACGGGGGAGTATTGCTCTTTCCCTCGACTCAATTCCGGACTTTCCGCAACTTGAAATTTATGATTTGAAGCTGCTGATGTCTTAATTTCTTTTTGATATAAATAGATCGATATCTGATAATTACATTAAATTTAGTTTAAATTGAAGTCGAATTATGTCAAATCTTAAATAAGATATCTTCGATTTTTTTTTTATTTATAAAATTTGAATTCGATATTTGTCCTCAACCCAATTACCGTTGCATTTAAGTCCAGTTGGAAGAGATATTCTGCATTCTTATCACTATGTTTATCAAAAAGACACAAGGGATATACATACGCCTCTCTTATAATTTATCTGATCTGGGCAAAAAACGAGCAAAAGAGGAAAACATTGATGAGCAAAAAGCTCGGATCTCAGTATGTGTATGGAATTTACGGTTGTTGGGAGGGTCGTTCTCAAAAATGGACCTCTGCAGTACCCGGTCCAGATTAATCAGGTCGATCGGGTTTGGACACTGGACGGTCATAGACCAAAAAAAAAGCTCGGATATGAAAGGGAGAGATCCAAAAGCAAAGCATCCAAGGCCAAATGTTTGATCAATTCAAGAAACTCAAAGCTTTTTGTTGATATTATAATAAATAAATAAATATATATATATATATATATCACGTAATAATTGAAACAAAAGACACTTATCAAGTCAAGAGATATGCATAGCAGCATAGAATAATATATTTTAGAGGGCAGAAAATGCCATTATTTATTTAATGAAGGGTCACGAGAGCCCTTGTTCTATGAGACATACTTACACTTTGCAATATTATCCTTTTTATTTCCCTTTATTTCCTAGTTTTCTCATCACATATCTCTTCAAAGTTCAACCAATTATTTGTACTAGGAAGAAAAATAGTATTACTAGCAAATTTTTTTGTTCATACCATGCATGAATAAACAACAATATCAATGAGTTCCTTTGTGGGCTCTCATTTGGAAAAATTGGGACCACCGCCATGTTTAATCTTTTCCAAGCTTTCCTCAAGACAAATCTGTTAAGCCTTTTGTTTCCTGAGATGAGATTCAAATGTGATAATTTATAAAATTTTTCACGATTAATTGTGACCACCCAAATTCTTAAAAATTTACACTTCTCGGCCCTTAGGCGGAATATTACCACCGACATTTTTTATCACTTGGAGATCGAAGATTGAGATGAATGAATTCATAAGAGAAAAATTGGAGATTTTCTGGCATTTTGATGATCCTTCATTTTGTTACCATCATACATTTTAGAAGATTGGTAGAATCTTATCATTCGGAAACAGAATTACACACAAACTTTGTTAATTGCCAGAAAATCTCCGGATACCATTAAAGTGATTTGCCGGCAAGAGAGAAGCTATTCAAGCCTAGTAACGCTTATTTTATATGTATAAACTCATGCCCAAATCTCTCCCAACTCCTGATTTATTACTTATAATCTAATCTTATTGAAGAAGTTCCTGTATTTTCTACAGCAAGTTACCTGTTTCAAACATTCTATCCACTTGCAAAAAAATGTGAATCCAGCTGCTGAATTCATATCATAAGTGTTGTCACGGCAGCTGGTTATGTTATGTGCAACTTCTTTACATTGGGGTAGGAAAAGCAGCTGAAGAGTGGTTCATCCTCCCCCTTTTTGGCCATTAGCAAAAAGGGATAGTAACAGTGAGTAGAAGCTGCGGCTGAACTGAAGCCACGAAAATCAAAATCAGGGTTTGAGCCAGTCTATACGCGACACAATCACACAAGTCAAGCGTGTACACAGTAATTTAGGTTTATTTCTAACAAGTCGGAAACTTAGGCGAAATTGCCGTGGATCGATTTACAAGCCAACCCAAAGAAGAAGGAGAGCATATGAAAATGAAACAAATGTTTTAAGGCTTAGATTGATGAATCTTCTGATTTTAAATTAACTCCAAGCACAAGAGAATGAGAGTCACTCTCACGGCTCGAACAAACAAGGCCTTTTTCAACCCAATTGCCCATTACATGAAGATCTTAGACCATAAAAGATTTGGTCTAAGCTATCAGGTTTTATCGTAAAAACTATACATAATTGAACCCAAAAAACTAGCTTATGACCGAAAAAAAGGAAAAAAACTAGCTAGGATCCATCTTTTTATGGATTACATTGGATTCTAGCTAATCCAACTTCCATTACCATTTTTTTCTGTACTTTTTTGGTAACAATTATCTGATATTTACTTGCTAGGAAATGATAATATTGCAAAGGTCATTTTTTGGGGGTGGAACCCAAGCATTTGAGCATAGCAGAAAAGGAATCAGATATGCCCAAAGATATTCTATGGATTATCAACAAAACCTAGCACAATCAATGGCTCGAAGCCAGTGATAGAAAGTGGGACCGTCTGGCCCCCGCGGACCATCATTGTCACGTGTCTAAGACCACCTTTCAGTCACTCATGCACCCAATGAGGCTTCCCTTCTTCCATCAATCTTAAATACACTTGCTTAGTCTACCTTTGCTTCTGCACTCATTCATTTCACTCTGCTTCTCTTAGCAGCAATGTTCTCTCCTAATCCTTTACTTTCTTTGAGATTTCTTTCTCTTCTTCTCGTTTTAGTCTCATGCTTCTATGGAGCTTATTCAGCTGCTTCCTCTTCTAGCCCGCCTACCAAGATTGGCCAAGGCTATCGTTTGATCGCCCTTGAAGAGACCCCAGACGGTGGCTTTCTGGGTCACCTTCAGGTCAAGAAAAAGAACAACATTTATGGCCCTGATATTCCCCTCTTGCAACTCTATGTTAAGTGAGTAAAAATATGTAAAAAGTCATTCTTTTTGCCTGTAGTACATTTTTTCTTAATGTATAGCTCACTCTTAAAAGCCGAGTCTTTCTTAATCAAAATTTGTTTTTTTTTTTAACAGACACGAGAATGAATGTCGTTTGAGGGTATACATTACAGATGCAGAGAAGCAAAGATGGGAAGTTCCATACAATCTTTTACCAAGAGAGCAACCACCTATATCGAAACAAACGATTGCGAGGTCAAGAAAGAACCCTGTAACAGTCTCTGAGCTCGCAGGGTCTGAGCTCATATTCAGCTACACAGCTGACCCTTTTAGCTTTGCGGTGAAAAGGAAATCAAATGGGCAGACCCTTTTCAATTCCAGCTCTGCCGGATCAGGCTCGTTCGGAGAAATGGTGGTTAAAGACCAGTACTTGGAGATTTCCACTCAGTTGCCTAAAGATGCTTCACTGTATGGACTTGGAGAGAACACCCAACCCCATGGAATCAAGCTGTATCCAAACGACCCTTACACATTATACACGACCGATGTGTCGGCTATTAACTTGAACACCGATTTGTACGGGTCCCACCCTGTTTATATGGATTTGAGGAATGTGGGTGGTGAGCCTTCTGCACATGCTGTTCTCTTGCTAAACAGCAACGGCATGGATGTCTTTTACACTGGGAATTCTTTGACTTATAAGGTTATTGGTGGTGTTTTTGACTTTTATTTCTTTGCTGGACCCACTCCCCTTGGTGTTGTTGATCAGTACACCTCTTTCATCGGCAGGCCTGCTCCCATGCCTTACTGGTCTCTTGGTATATGCATTTTCCCCATTTTCTCAGTTTCTGTTCTTCTGGCATTGCTGTTTATTTATTTATATTATATATTTTACAGTTTTCTTTTAGTGCCTGTTTCGTGTTCTTCACTTTGGGTGTTGTGTTGGGTTTAACTTGTCACTTAATGTGATCCTAAGAAGAAATTTTGATGGAATTAGGTGACTGCGAGGATTTAGTTTCTATTCATTTTACTGAGGGAAAGGACTAAAGCTAAAGCCAGTGGAATTGACAAATACTCAAAATATTTATGATATGACTGTATTGTTTATCTTTATTAAGGGAAAAAGGTTGGGTTTTGATGATAGATGTTGCATTAAAAAAACCATATGCCGCATAATTTGGAATCTTAATAGGTAACGTGTCCCTCTATGTGGATATATAGGAAAACCTTTATGTGATGAGGAGGGATGGGTAAGATCTCGAGAAATTAGAGCCATCTGATTTCTGTCCTGTTGGCAAATGTGGATTGCTGATACGATCACTAATCATCTGGATGCGTGATCATAGCTGGTATTTGTCTAAATGTATTATGATGGAGATATTTTTCTTTGCATTTTAATATTGGTAGGTGGATTAGTCTCATATCTGTTTTACTTTATTGTCTTGTTTAAAGTTCCCATCTATCTATGTCTTGGCATATAAATTATCCAGAAGCAACCTTTTAGATCTACAAAATCTCTTTTCTTTGATTGATGTTGAGGTTACTTTTGGCGTTTTAGGTCTTTATATGATATAACATCATTCGAATAATCATGCTCCTTAATTTTATTTTAGTATTAGATATTTCTTCTAAAACAGAATATTTTTTACCTGCTAAACCCATTTAGTGAAAGGCAACTTGTGGAACCCCCATGAAGTCTCTTTACCTGTCTCCTCCCAAATGTCATCTTCCCTACATGAGGTGGAAGAGGGATGGCCACTCTCGCATCTTTATCACAATGCTGCAATAATTGCTTTGTTGGCCCTAACTTGATGCTACTATAAGCTGCTAACCTGTGGTGCACCCTTATGCATTTGGCACAGGGTCCAAGGTCTGTTTAGACTCCTTGGCATGTAGGGTATCTAAAGTTAACCAGTGTGTGCTTCCTTCATATATATTATAGGAACTTTTGTGTCGGTAGATTTATGAACAAAGTTAAAACAAGTAGTACTTCTACCTTTTACCTTAGCAAAGGTACCATGTTGAATAAATATTACTAATAATAATATGTCATGTGACTCTAAGGCATGTTATTGGCAATTGCTTTGGCATGTACCATAACACAGCTTGGAAGTCATAAATATCTGCATGATCAAATTGACTAATGTGTTTGTATTTCGGCCCTAGCATGTGCAGTCCCAGCGGCAAAAAGGGTAACATTGTTACTTTAGTTACGAAAAACCCTTGCTTTCATGCCATTTACAAGTTGCTAGAAATTTCCTCAGCTGTGATGCCATTAAAATCTTGTACTGCAAAATCATCCAAAGACATGATAATATTTTATATAAATAAACTTGTTTCATCATTTTGTGAAAAATGGAACTTAGTTTAAGAGAGGAGAGAGCAAGAGAAATGCTTGGTCGTTAGTTTTTCATTTCTTGTTTTAATTGACAATTGCACTATCAGCTTGAGAGCTAGATTAATCCTCAAGTATTTTCTTTTCCTGCTGCGCTGATTCTAATTCTGTTCATTTAACAGGAGACTGCATGGAGTCTTTTTCTTTTATCACCTCTTTTAATTTTCTTACCATTAGAAGTTGAAATGAATAAAATATATTATATATATATTCATGGTTTTTGTATGAAATTGATGTACAGGTTTTCACCAATGCCGCTGGGGTTACCATAACCTCTCTGTGGTTGAAGATGTTGTTGAGAACTACCAGAAGGCTAAGATCCCACTTGATGTTATCTGGAATGACGATGATCATATGGATGGCCATAAGGACTTCACACTCCACCCCACCAATTACCCTCGTCCAAAGCTTTTGGCATTCCTTGACAAAATACATAGCATAGGCATGAAATACATAGTCATTATTGATCCTGGAATTGGTGTTAATTCTAGTTATGGTGTATACCAAAGAGGCATTGCCAATGACGTTTTCATCAAGTATGAAGGTGAGCCCTACTTGGCCCAAGTTTGGCCTGGAGCTGTCAATTTCCCAGACTTCCTCAACCCTAAAACCGTTGCATGGTGGGGTGATGAAATTCGACGCTTTCATGAACTTGTCCCTGTTGATGGGCTCTGGATTGACATGAACGAGGCATCAAATTTCTGTAGTGGGAAGTGCACCATTCCAAAGGGCAAGCAGTGTCCCAGTGGGACTGGACCTGGCTGGATCTGTTGCTTGGACTGCAAGAACATAACAAAGACACGATGGGATGATCCACCATACAAGATCAATGCTTCAGGTTTGCAGGTGCCAATAGGGTTTAAAACTATTGCCACTAGCGCAGTTCACTACAATGGTGTTTTGGAATATGATGCTCATAGTCTTTATGGCTTTTCTCAATCCATTGCAACTCACAAGGCCCTCCAAGGGCTTGAGGGCAAACGACCATTTATATTGTCACGCTCTACATATGTTGGCTCCGGGAAATATGCTGCTCATTGGACAGGTGATAATAAGGGCACCTGGGAAGATTTGAAGTATTCAATAACTACTGTGCTGAATTTTGGTCTGTTTGGAGTTCCAATGGTTGGTGCAGATATATGTGGGTTCTATCCTGCTCCAACAGAAGAGCTATGTAACCGTTGGATTGAAGTAGGTGCTTTTTACCCCTTCTCAAGGGATCATGCAAATTACTACTCCCCTAGACAGGAGCTGTATCAGTGGGCCACTGTAGCCAAATCTGCTCAAAATGCTCTAGGTATGAGGTATAAACTTCTTCCTTACCTGTACACACTGACCTATTTGGCTCATATAAGTGGAGCACCAATAGCCAGGCCACTTTTCTTCTCATTCCCTGCCTACAAAGAGTGTTATGGGCTGAGCTCCCAATTCTTGATAGGAAGCAGTCTCATGGTGTCTCCTGTGCTTGAGCAGGGCAAAACAGAGGTCAAAGCACTCTTCCCCCCAGGTTCTTGGTACAGTGTGTTTGATATGACACAAACCATTGTGTCAAAGGGAGAGTACTTTACCCTGGATGCACCTTTGCATGTGGTTAATGTACATTTGTATCAAAATGCCATCTTACCGATGCAGCGGGGTGGAATGATCTCAAAGGAAGCCAGAATGACACCATTCACTCTCATTGTGACTTTCCCGGCTGGGGCTCCAGAAGGACAAGCTAAAGGAAACCTTTACCTTGACAATGACGAACTTCCAGAAATGAAACTTGGGAACGGGTATTCAACATATGTTGATTTATATGCATCCCTGAACCAGAGTTCTGTGAAGGTCTGGTCACAGGTTCAGGAAGGCAAGTTTGCTTTGGACAAGGGTTGGATAATTGAGAAGATAACTGTGTTGGGATTGGGAGGAAGTGGAGTCTCATCTTCTCTTGAAATCAATGGAAGTCCCGTAGACCCTAGTGCTTCCAACATACAGTTAAGCTCAACTGAACAGAACCACTTACAAGAAGTTGAAGACGGACAAGACAAGCCAAAGTCTCTGATGGTAGAGGTTTCAGGTTTGAATTTAGCTGTTGGAAAGAACTTTGCCATGTCCTGGAAAATGGGGTAATTGGTTGATGATTAAGATCTTCTCCTTTTCATTGTTGATGATTTCCTTTTCCTTAAATTGGAGTTCTTCATGGAAAGGAGGTGAGCATAAAGCCTGCTCATCCTTTTCCATGCAGCCAAGCCAAAAAAAGTGAAAAAAAAAAAAAGTGCGGCTTAAATCTTCATTGCATGCTTAGAGGCTGTCCATTGATGTTGTAGTTCAAACCTGCAGTAATGCAAATTTGACTAGGTATCTTATATTATGTAATAACGTAATACTAGTAGCTTGGAAGTTGGATTTAGATCCCAGTTTCTTCCCTTTCATCCCTGAATCAAAAATTGAGGTTGCAGGGATGAAATCGAAATCGCAGGAAAATAAAAAATAACAATAGAAAGAAAAAGAGTTTCTTTTGATTTTGGGCCGGTGTCGATATTGGCTTCAAAAGTATTGGCCCAGTGGGCCAATATCGGTTCTGGTCACAAGCAGTTGTCTCAACTCTCAAGTAATCAAGTCAACCTTTTCTTTTATGAATGAATTGTTTTATATGTATTTATTAATTAATTAAAGAAAGAAAGAAAGAGCGGGAGCTTTGGATGGGAGCAGGGGAGGAGGCACGTGACCATGTTTGATGTCCGGATCGGAAGGAGCAGCGGTGAAATCCAACGGTGGATGCCTCGCCACCAAAACTTAGTAAATAAAAAAGAAGAAGAAAGCACTCAGATATTGTCCCACATCGCCCCGCCAACCGCAACGCCCTTCCCATACCTCATTATTATTATACGCCAGTACTTAGTATTAGTACTTGTTGTGCGTGCTAAAAGGAGAAGTCCACTCAGTCACCCACCCTTACTTTCCTACGTACCTCACTTTCTGTCCCACTGGATATTTGTCATCACTTATCACATCCATGTCACGTGACCTCAATTGAAGCTTTTGGCTGAATGATGATGATGATCATAACATTAACATCATACCATCGGATGCATCATACATAGAATACATACATGAATATAAGAAGTCATTATGTATGGCAATTGGCATGCATATGTTGACTCAAAAAAGGAAGGGCAATGGGCAAACAAAGAAAGAGGGTGAGAGTAGCTGTTTATGGGGCAGGCCAAGTGGGGTACGCAGGACAAGAGGAGTGGACCAAGGTGCGCGGCGAGAAAAAGGAGGAGGTAGCTTCGGGTTCCCGCCAAAGGAGCTGACGTGGAGCCCATCACCAACTGATCTTTCCCGCCAAAAACACCTATATTTTCGGTCTACACCGAGGCATTGATTGACACGTGTGATGTGGAGGACAGGTGTCTGTCAGCTGTTGGGTTGAGAAATGATGATGATCATACAAAAATGAGTAAGGTTTGATCGTCCGGCCCAGCCCGCCGGCCCCCGCTCCACGGGCCATGGCATTGCAATTTGATGTGTTTGTCTGCAATTGCCCGGAAACTGCTTCTTTTGTTTTTGCAGCAACTTTAATTTGTTTCTTTTTGGCCTTTTCTTTCCATTTTCAATTCTCCGTGGTCACTTTTTTCTAGACTTTGAAGGGTGGTTGAGGTAGTTGCCGTTGCTGTCACTCTGATATGCATGACGTGGCCTCTCAGGCCTTCCTCTTCTGCCGTGTACCAACTGAACTGAGACAACTCAGCCTTGGCAAGTCCACCACCCAACTCGCTCACCTTCCCAATTGTACTAAGAAAATAGTACTCCTCATAATATGAATATCAATTAAATTAAAATTTTCATTTCTTTTTTTTTTATGCCTTTTTCCATGAGCTAAAAAAATCTTTAGTTTTTTTAAGTTTTCATATAAACAAAATATTTGTAGAAAAGAAATCCAATAATCTGATGCTCTTATATAGTGTATATATACTTAAGTAAAAGGAATAATTTTAAGGAAAAGTAAAATCTTTGATTCTTATGAATTGACATTTTTGACGGACATACATATGATAAGAAAATCAAGTTATATTTTTATAAAAGGACATAATTTTTTTTTTGGCCGATTCTATATAAGGACATTACTAGTTATTTGTACTTCCAAAGTTCAAACCTCGCTTTTCCTCTTTTATTTAGTAGTATTTATTATTGTAGTACTATGCAATTTTACATCTGGGCAGCTATTTACCTTAGCCAATAGGAATCAACAAAAACTTCCACTGGGAGTCTCTTTTTTCTTCTTCTTTTTTTTTTATTTTTTTATATATAGTTTGCCAGGCAAAAAAACAAAGTATGCACCTTTACCTTTTGTTGCCCCATAACACAACCAAATTTGAGTAACATCACAAACGTAACCAGGCCTTTTTTTTTTCCCTTTTTGTCCTCAGAACAAGTTTAATACTAACAAGTATTCAAAGGAAAAAAAAGAAAAAGACAGAGAATTGAGGAGAGAGGGATCTAAAGCGTGGGATTATGGTGTTTGTGAGTAATTGGTGAAGTTGTTTTTTTTTTTTGGTACAAGAGATGATGCAAGCAGCTAAGGTCTTAAAACAGGAATTCATTGAATATCTTGCTTAAGGAAAGGCAGCAGGTCCGGCGGAGGGTTCTCCAAGACGGTGACACCCCGAGTATAGGATTAGCCTAGATTCGCCAAGAAGTCGACACATCGTTTCCTTCGCCCAAAATATGACGAACTTCGCTTACCCATAAATATGAGTAATTGGTGAAGTTGTTGATGCTAAAGTGTTGTGTAATAATTGGACAATGTATAGTAATGTAAATATTTGGGTGTTAGTTCGGTTGTCTTAACTATTGGGTGTTGAATTTAGAGGACATAGAGTTATGGCAGCAATTTAATTCTCAGTGTATATTTATACTAATAATAATAATATTGTACTCCATTACTCGAGCCGTTAATGGAAAACGGAGAAACAGATCGGGTTAGCTTTCATTAGATAATAATAATATAAATATAAATTTAATGCTTTTCAATTTTTTTTAATTTTCAAAATAATAGTAACTACAAAATAAATAAATAAATAAAATTATTAACGGGTGTCTATAGGTACAGGTCAGGTAAGTAATAATTGTCTCATAATTACTTTATTTTTTGTATTTTGCATTTATTTTATATTTTTGCTATTATTTAAAGACAAGAATACTCTTAATTAAGTTTAGCCCCAAATTTATAAAGTTTAAGGATAAGTTTTATTATTTAAAATATATTATTGAAGGGTTTTAGAAATAAAATTTTATTAAATTTGTTAAAGTTTAGTCCCAATTTGATAAAATTTAGACCCAAATAAGAAAATTTTCTTCTCACCATATATATAAGAGTATTTTTATCATATAATTTTTGTCTAAAAACAATCATTGTCATTTCAAAATTCAAAGTTATTTTCTAACCCTATTAAATAGGCTTACCCATAAATAAATAGTACATCAATGTGGGTGTACGTTGAGGTTTTTCTTTGTTTTGAAATATTAAAATTTGAATATCATAGAAAAAGATATGATAACTTTTCTTAACTTTTATGCATGTTAAGGAAAAAGAAAACAAATGGTGCAATGCATGAATTGTAGAGGTAAGTCGAAACTGAAATTAGTCATAAATCATCGTAGTAATTAAGTGAAACGTATATAGAGTTTTAGGCTTTTAGCTTAACTTAGAATTGAGTTTGCAATTTGCCACGGACATAAAGGATAAAACAACAACCAAAGTGACAGCTATGGGAAATAATAAATGAGTATCCATTGTTAATTAGCCCTACATAATGGAATTTTACAAATTAATATATATAAAATTATCCACTAGAAGCAATGAAAATATTACTCTTCGAATGTTTCATTGCATGCATTATCCCTCATGCTTGCATTGCTTTGAAGCTTTTTATTCAAGTTTATTTGTTGTTAAGAATGTTTGGGTGAATATAAGTTCACGAGCAAAGAAGTTGTACTGTTTTTAAAATTGTGATAAGTTGTCAATTATATTTGAAATTCATCTTTTGATTTTATAGATTATTTATGAATTTTTTGGATTTATAAATTACACATCATTAAGGGTTTCTTATAGTTAGAACATTTTAGTTTTAGGTCATTTTGATTATAATTTTGAATTCTTGTAATTACAATTAATAATTTTAATTTTATAAAACTATTTTGTACTACTACTAGTATTCTGAAACTGGATCCGAGTAGTTCAATCGATTCTTAAAAAGCCAAAAAGGAAATGGTGACAACTGAAACTGACAAGTGAAAAGTGAGATTTTCTTCCTAATAGTGGTAATAAATAAAAATAAAAACATTTCGTTGATTAGTCAATCTAGCTTCGCTGCCTTTTGAAACTGGTTCTGAATTTGATCACGTTTTTTCTAAGTACTGATCGTACCGTAAGCCCCAAGGGATCTGCATTTGCTAGTGCTGGGCAATGGTAAATATTATTTTCCCAGAAGAGAAAAATATTAAAAGCAAATATTAAGGGTCGGTTAAAATTGTTCCTTTTTATAATTTCATTATAATTATAATTAATTGCGAAAATACCCACCGAGATTTTCTGTAAATCAACAAGAAAGAAAAGGAACAGCAGCGAAGAATCCTAGGGAAGAGAAAATTGGGGAGAAAGACTCGTCACTGCTCACTGCTCAGTGGCAAAGTAATAAATTATGAGAGTCCTTGGCCCAAAAGTTACGCGAATCCAGCGATACAGCCCAAGATGAGAAACCCTTCCCTATACGTTACCAACTCGCGGCGCTACGTTTAACAAAATGAAGCTGCGCGCGTCAGACACACTATCCCCATTCTCCGACTTTGCTCGTGCATTAAACACGCCATCCAGCCGGCCTAATTAAAGGCGGCAAAGTCAAGCTGAAGGTGGATTCAAGCGTGGAGCGCAATCGCGAGCGGTGAGTGTTAGCTGAAAAGGTTCGGAGTTAAAACCTCGTGCGATTTAAAAAAAAAATTGCCATAGAAACATGATAGGCATGACATGGTAAAATTGGTGATTGTATGGTCATGCCTGGTGGATGGATGGATGTGCATGACAGCTAATATTTTTACTTTTGTTTCCATAAAAAAGTAAATAAATAAATGTGACAACTTTTTTAACCGGTTGAAATTGCATAAAAATAAATTTCTCAATGCCGAATTTTGACCGCTTGGGAAAAGGTGAATGGCCTTACAAAGACAGAGTGAGAGTGGGCGGAGAAGAGAATAGAGAAAGAGACATCAAGAATCGAGAATAGAATAAAGAGAAGAGAAAGCAGAAAAATACAGTCAGTCCTCACCCACTAGAGAGAGAAAGCAGGTGAATATGTATTTACTACTATTATTTTTATAGTAAAATTTTCTAAGGATTTTTATAGGGAAATGGCCTTTTGGGTTTTCGATAATAATTAAAAACATTTGATTTCTGAGTTGTTTTTTTTTTAATGATGTTTCTTCCATAGAGATTTGTGTCTGGGTAAACATCGTTGGTCCTTGGTCGGTCATTTTATTTACAGCGTTTTTCACTCTGGTCTGGTCTCTACCGTATGGTCCATATTAGTACTACTGTGCAAAGAGAAGCGATAATAACTATTTTAGCTGATTTTGTCATGATATAGAGTCAAGATAAAGATAGATCAGAGCCATAGATTTGTCATCCTTTATTTCCTTTTATTTTATTTTTTTTCGCTTTTCACCTGCTATATCTAGTGGTATCTAAGACGATTTTTTGGTTTTGGTTTTGGTTCCTTTTAGAAGGCATAAAGGCAGAAGAGAGAGAAAGAGGAGGGGGTTTTGCTGAGAGCGAGTTTTAGTGGTTTCTCTGGTGCTGGCTGTTGCTGCGCTTTCGAAGTGTTAAGGGAGGTTGATTAGTGGATTTATGTCGGCTGAGTTTGATCTGGCTTTGATTGGGGCTCAGTTGCAGCTCTGGCTTTCATCATCATCTTCTTCTTCAATTGTTTGTTCTCACTTGTTCACTACTGCTTTGTTGGCTGTTTCTTGCATGATTCTCTGCTTCTACAGGCAGAGACTGAATCTCGTGTTCCCGTCTGTTTCGATGCGTTTGAGGTCAAAAAGGTATGTCGACCAACAAATCTTTTTATCAGACTAAAACCCATGTTTTGATTGCTTTTTTCTTTTTGTTTATGTTCTGAATCTGGTGTTTTTCGGATTTGTGTTGGTTTTCTTGACATGGTTTTGTTTTGGTTTTATATGCAGGACTTGTTCTGGAGTAGAGTGTTTTGGGGGTTTTCACATAAAACGCTTTTTCTATCTTTTCTTATTTCTGAGAGGGGCTCATACTTGATACTGCTTTGATACTCGTAAATTTTGTTCTCTCTTTTTTGGTTGATTTTGTTTTCATATTTGTTGACAAATTTTCGGGTATTTTGAGGGGGGGTTTTGGGAGAGTTTTAACCAGTTTTGCTGCCAAAAATGCCAGAGCCTCGAAAACAAGCCATGAATCTGAATAAATCCTACAAAAAGACCAAGAAAATCCAACCAATCTTGAGTGAAGAAGAAGCCCAAATGACTAGGAAAGTTCGTGTTATCTTTCATGATCCGTATGCCACTGATTCATCTTCAAGCGAGGATGAATCTGAGAGTACTGTTGCTAGGAAAGCCCAAAGGGGGGGAAAGCGTGTTGTTCGTGAAATTAAAATTCCTGTTCTTGGTTTGGCTTCTCAGTCTAAACCCCTCGAATCTGAGACTTCTTCTCAAGACAGTAACACTAAAACCCCTGCTAGCAGGAAAAGGGTTTTGAGTAAAACCCTTGAAGGAAAAGCCCCATCAAATACTATAAAAAAACCTGTTGGCGTTCGTCAAAGGAAATGGGGCAAATGGGCTGCAGAGATCAGGCACCCACTGAAGAAAATCAGGATTTGGTTGGGCACTTATGATACTCTTGAAGAAGCAGCCAAGGCTTATGATGCTAAAAAGCTTGAATTTGATGCTTTGGCTTTGGCTGCTGCAACCTCGGCCTCTGCTTCCTCTGATAAAACCAATGAAGTTTCATGTTCTGCTGCTGTTTCTCACAACAGTAACTCTGTTCCTGCTATATCTGAAGAGTCCGAGAGCCTCTTATCACATACTTCGCCATCGTCAGTTCTCGAGTTGGATACTTCTGCATCTGCTTCAGTCTCAAATGACAATGATTATTGTGAAGATGCGAACAAAGAAGGGTTTGATGCAAACTTTGCCAATTTACCAATACCCGATGATTTCTGTTTCATTGATGATCCGTTGTTGTCTGGTTCAGTTGGACAAGAGCTTAACTTAGATGCAGAGCCTGCTGATTATCTACTGGTCAATGATTTTGGGTTGATGTTGGAGGATTATTGCAGCATTGAAGACCTCAGCATTTGTGGGATCGAAGGCGATGAGCCCAGTGACCTCCCTGATTGTGATTTTGGCAACGATGACTTGTTTTTTGGCGAAGAAGTAGCCCCCCTCAACATTGCGTGCCCATAAGTTTTGTAGTTAGGGATTAGTATTACGATATTAAATTAATATATTATAAGCCTTATTAGTTCGAATATTAAGATGTTGGAGCTCAGGAACTCTCTAAATTAAAGTTCTTGAGATGGTCCTTTTTGCGAGTGAGTTTTAATTTATTTCTCTGCTGTGAGCCTGTGACTGAGTAAGCCTTGTTTCTTCCAGGGATGAGAAAAATCCTTTGGGTTTTCTTGCGCTATAGAGCCGTCCAAGGGATTCATCAGAAGTGCTTGATCTTTTTGAAGAATTTTTGTTAGTCCATTTTGCTCATACTCACATGTTTAAGATCCTCCTACTGTTTTTTGGAATGAAGGTTTAATTTTCATATTATAATATTCTCAGTCATCTGCTTATTTTCCCTTCATTTTTGCTTTTCCTCAAATGGTGGGCACTAATTAAATCGACTTGGTCAAAAAGACTCTTCTATTAATCTTCCTGTTGAACAAGCAAAAGAAGATTAGTGGTTCTATTTATATTCCGAGCCTGAGGAGGAGGTCCATTCTATAATTTACAAAGTAACTGACCTTGATATTCTGGTTGGGATTGAAAACTACAGGTACCTAATGCTTTGAATCCTTTGATTCCCCAAGGGAACGGCTCTGTTTTCTTGCTGTTTATTCCCTGTAGAATGTGGGTGGAGGAGGACCAAGTTGTGGGTTGCGGGCAGAGTACAAACAAATTAAACTCTACAAAAAAAAAAAGAAGGTCCATAAAGATGTAGAGACTAAATTCTTCTTTCTTTTTTGCTTTTGTATGTTCTCAAAATTTGTATAATTCTGAACGTAACACGTAAAAGTTTGTACTGGATCCTGTGAGGGACCATGGCGATTGGCGAAGCCAAAGGTGGATTTCTTTTCTTTTGTTTTTTTCTGGTATTTTCTTTCTAGTTTTCTGTCTTCCCAAGCAGAGCATAGAGGCTGAAATTGAAGTTATCTTAGTGGCTCCAGAAATTTGGCCTAGCTGGATGCCATCTCTCATCGTCCCCGCTCCTCCTCCTTCCACGTACCCTTTTATGTTCAATGAAGCTAAAGCTAATTGTGACCAGGCTCGGCTGTTTGGTACACACACTCGTTTCCATAGTTATTCGATTTTTGCTTTTCGCCTTTAGTCCCTTTTTTAAGAAGGAAAAAAATTGGGGGATAAATGGGCAAAAGCTAAAATGGATTATTTTGTTTTTATTGGGTATTTAATTTAGTATGTCGTCACCGTCTGATAATAAATATCTAACCCGGATTCAAGTCGTAATCAAAGTACAAACCAAAACGGATCTTCAAACTGATAAGCGCTGAGGCACTAACAAGAAAAGATCTCCCTTTCCCCCAATTATCACTTTTCTCTTTGTTTATCTGGTTTTGACCTTTTGGGTTTTATATAAATCCTCATTTTTCCTTTTTCTTTTCTGGCCGGCAGCTTTATATAATAAATAAAATAAATCGTTTAAACAGTAAATATAAATATTACTATGGGTGAATATTTATATTAATAGGTGAAAGGATTTTTCTTTTTTACCAACACTGTAAAATTCTATTTGTCCAAAAAAAAACACTGTAAAATTCTATAGTTTATTAAACACTAAAATACATCAAATAAGTCTTTTTATTTGAAAAAAAAGAAGAAGGTGGTAGCTAGCTAGCAAAGTAGCAGTTGCAGTACTGCATTCCACAATAAATAAAAGGAGAGAAATTGCATGACTTGATGTGACTACGGTACCTTCCATTATTTTAGTTGTGGATCAGTTCAGTTGGAACTCGGAGGCGTGGCTGGAAACATCAAAAATATTTAAATTCCTGTGTTTAAAGTTTAAACTCTATAATAAAAGTCATTTTAAAATTTTATATAAAAATTAAGAATTGAATTAAACTTCTCAAATTTAGATAATTTCTTTTATAAAAATACCGATTAATCATTTTACTTTTATAAATATTACATATTCTCTTTTTTAAATAAATATTATTAATTAAGAAAGAGAATGATAAACATGAAAAAAGTCAGTTAATGCTCTATAAAATTCTTAAAAATGATAGATATTTTGAAATAAAAAAAATAAATATCTACATGATTTGATCAAATTTTAATAATATTTGAATATTATGTTTTGATAGATAATGGAGAGTATGGGTCTAAGATTATTTATAAAATTTCTTTAAATTAGAAAAATGATTTTAATTTTGCCAAATATATTTGTTGCACATGTTGCTGCCCTGACCTGAATCTGATTGGGACGTGAAAATGTTTTTTTATTTTATTTTAATAATTCGGACTTGTGGGAATGGGGTGGATTAATAATTATTGATGAAATGATTTGATTTTGCCAGAAAGCAGCCGTGGCTGGTAGTGGGTCTGCAGATAAAATTGAAAACCAAAAACAGAAAGGATCCCACAAAGGCAACCAATGGTGGATTCGTCGTGCGCAAATCGTTTTTTCGTTTTTCAAGTGAAGACAAATCAAATAGATTGAATTTTCTCTCCTTCCTATAGTTTAATTGAATTTCCTAGTTTTCAAACACATCAATATCAATATCAATATTAATATCATTAAAGATAAAAACTCTTGGATTTTTGTGAGAATCCCAAATGATGAATAAGATGGGATGCATCTAAGCTTAGAAGGGGAAATTATGCTCCTATTTGGCTTCATATGCTTGGTCAGCTAATGCTCCATTGCATCATTAATTAAAGTTAATTGATAAATTAACTTGAACAATCCTTGGGTTTGGGGGAGGCTGACTGTCTTTTCATTGGTGGAATGAACATCTATTTTGGCTCTTCTCCAATTAATTACTTGATATTTCTTCTTTGTTTTTCCCTCTAAAAAATACTATGGTAGTACAATTTATATACATTTATTTATATAAATTTCTTTAATGATTTTCCGGAGCATCTTTTTATAGATGGGAACCAGAACCAGTGCAAATATGTCAAGCCAACACAACAATCGGATACTGCGTTTGTCTTGGTCAAGTTGAATTTTCTGTAGTACTACTATTTTAAGTCAAAAAAGTTTTTGTCGGTTTCTGTTAATTGAGGTAATCATCGAAGTGAACTTTGGTTCTGGGTTAGAGACTCGAAGCTGTCCCTTCCCACTTCCCATGTACTATGAATTGTATCGTTCCTTTTTTTTTTTCTGAAAATTAAAGGAAAATGTGTATTCAAATAAGATGAAATTAAGATGAATTTCAAAAAATTAAAAACATCAAATTCACTTATAATCATCCATGAATCTGAACATTCAATCTCGTAAAAAAAATGGTGAGATTTTTGAATTGCGAGAGAATTTTCGTTCAACGTAATTTTTTTTTTCCAAGGTATGTTCTTTAAAAGTAATGTGAGTTGCAAAAACATGGCCGTGACTTGGAAATCCATGTGTTGTTGACTATTCTTTGTCATATTTGGTACCTAATTTCCAACCACATTTCAATTTTATATGTATTTAGTCTAAAACTGTATGGTTCCATTTGTATTAATGACATTTTCCATAGGTATGACTTTTAAAAAAGTTAGGTTCATGTTATGATGGAAACATTTACTAGAAAATTGGATGTGGTGCCTTTTAAAAGATTGTTGATTGATAATCATGTTAGTCACCAAGATACATGTAGTATTGCTTGATTAGCTTGTAAGCAATGCCACATGGGGGGTTTCAAGTGTTAATTGTGATGACTCAATAACTATGACTCGAAGGGAAGTATATCACCTTTAATTATTTTTTTAATAATTCTATAAGTGTCTAATCACAATAAAAAATTATGTAAAGATCCATCACTTATGAATGTGAATTTTATGATGAATCCTTATATAATTATTGATTATGATTGAATAATTGTAAGATTATTAAAAAAATAATTACAGGTGATGATATGGATCCAACCCAAAACCCATCATCATTCTTCCTTAGCTTAATATGTCGCCGCTAGCCACGATTATTTTTTTTATATCAAAGTAAAATTAGTGGGAGAGGTTATTTTATCTCCAATGTTAAAGCAAATCATTAACTCATTGAAAGTACCCCTTTCATTTTGAATAAGAATTTGATTTGATGAGGATTATCTGTAAAAATAGATTTTACACCTTTTAATAATAACTAGCCATATCAGGTTTTTAAAGTTTTACAAAATTTTAAAGTGCATTATAGCACAAATAATTATATAAGTAAAAATATTCTTTTTATCTTTTTTTTTTCATAAACTCGAAAGCTTTTTTTACAATTATTAAAACTCTACCTTAATAAGACTTTAAATTTTAATACTTACTTTACAAATTTATTATTATTATTTTAAATTTAGGGCGAAATTTTGACCAAATATAAACCTTCTTAGTAAAATAGTCGTGTATAATAAAATTTATTATAAAATTTTAAAAAATATAATGTGACACATTATTATTGAAAGATATAAAACTTCTGTTGCTAACAATTCTTGTCGAATATTTTTTATTTTCCTTTAATAAAACTTGCTAAATTTATAGCTCACTTATCAATAAAAAATCAAAAGAATAACCCAAATGTCTTTGCACAGCCCGTTTAAACACTCGCTACTTGGCCAACCCATTGACCAAGTAAATTAAACTAATCTTTTTGGATTTTTTTTCCCTTCCGGAGGATTACGAATTCGATCTTATTCTTCAAATAAAAATATAATATATCAAATACTGAATCAAATGTTCATCGTTCCTTTCAAGACTTTTGAATCTGTGTAATTTCTTTTTAGTGTGAGAATTAGTTTCCAACAAATTGCTAATGGTTAAATACCTAAATTAATCCTGAAACTATACAAAAAATGATAAATTGATTCATAAATTTTTGTTTAGGACAATTAACCCCCCCTAAAGAGTTATATTGCATGAAATTTCAAGGGTTATATTATCCTAAATTATTAAATTTGAAGGGTTAATTGTTCTAAAATAATAATTTTAAGGGATTAATTATCTCAAAATAATAGTTTAAGGGATCAATTATTTCAAATAAAAATGTATGGACTAATATATCCAAAAAAATATAATTTAAAGATCAATTTAAATATTTAACCAATTACTAACGCTAGTAATACTAAATTTTAAGTTGTGCAAAGTTGCATGCTTGCATGCTCAAATTCATGATAAATAAATGAGTAAAGGTCGCTAGGTGGGCAATAAGTCTTGTGTCTATGTAAGTTAGGGCTTTTTAAGAAGGTAGGGGGGAGATTTTCTTGGTTGTCGTATGGCCGGCTGTATCCCATAAAGACAGAGTAAAGACCAAGTACTTTCGGTCTCACTACTAGTTTTCTAGTTACTATAATTGGGTTTGTGACATTTCTTACTTAATTGTTTGATTTTTATAAAGAAATGGGCTAGACATCATACGACACATCACGTGCCTAGACATCATCTGTCGAATCCGTCTTTTTTTTTTTTTCCCAGAATTAGAATCAGCTGTTTACTGAACTCGATCTCTTTCTGCATGAACCGACCATAAGAATTAAGAAATTTTTGTACATAAAGAAGTAAAGGATCGAGACATTATTCGGTTCACGGAAGATCTTGTTTAATTTTTTATTAATTAACTCTAAAATCTCACCGCCTTTTGGTATAAATATATGTTGGTCAAAGAAACATGTAGACCGGTAAAGCATCAGAGTGATGAGCGATCCATCCATAGAAATCTGAAGGTCTAGACATTAAATTGAGGCGTTTAGATCCTAAACACGTGTGGATACAGGGACATGTGCTTAGATTCTCTCTCAATAAGAAGAATAGAAAATGCAAGTTTTTACTTCATATAGTGATAAAAATACAAAATTTATTTAAAAAAATTAATTTGACTTCACTTGGATTATTAATTCAATTTTTATTAACAATAACTTGGTTGATAATGAGTGATTAGTAATAGGGTATCTTTAATCAGGTTCAGTTAATAGGTTTAGTATCCATGAAGGGTTTAGGTAATTGTTTTAGCGTACTTACTATTCGAACCCGATTATAAAATTAACTTTTTAATATTATATTTTGTCTTTTATTATGTTTTTAGTTAAAAATGACTTATAATGTAATAATTATCTAATAATAATTATAATTTATCAATTGCTAAAAATATGATTTTTTAAACTTTTATTTATTTTATTATGAGTTAATTTTAATTTATTACTTTGATTTTATTTGATTTATTAAATTTATTTGGGTATTTATCAGATCCAGATATTTAACATGTAGTTTCTATTTTATTCGGGTATAGTACAGATAATAACTTTAAAAAATAATCGGATAATTATCAAGTTTGGATATCAAAAAAACTAATCGGGTTCGAATTCAAATACCTCAAAATTAACGAATGTCTTACCCTGTTTACCATTTCTAACAATAACCAGAAAATACTTTATGTAGTTTGATAAATCTCCCCAAAATTTGGAAATTAGGTATATCTTATAAGGGCAGGGCTAATTTGTAATTAGATAGAAAAGAGAAAATTTTAGATGGGCTCATTTTGGGTTCAAAGCCCTTTTTACCATACCCAATATTACTCCTTGCTCTTGGGCTCACAAATACATAGGTTACCGAACCACAAAGCCCAAAGGCTTGAAGTAGGTGTTTATTCTAGGTGACCAAAGAGAGTGAGAGGGCCCAGCAACGTGGGTTTCGCTTTTTTCGGGTTTTTGGGGTTCCCCCATAACCAATATTTTTGGATATTGGCCGAATGTGCTAACCTGAACTGCCTATAGCAAAATCCAGACCAAAATCCATCTCTATATCTTTTTGCTCTTTTTCCATTTTGCTTGTTGAAGCAATGAATTTTACCATTCTTTTTAACACCTTTTGCAGCAATTATATAATAATAATAATAATAATAATTCTTGACTCAAGTTTATATTGATGATTAGTATTCTAGTTAACTTTTTTCATTTTTCTTTTATAAAAAAGTCAATTTTGGATGGAAAATGCAATAATAAGAAGGAAACTATATGAATATTTGAACTTTGAATGCACTTTAATTTATTATTATAAAAATTCAATTTTAAATATATAGAATTCAAAGGCATATCAGTAAAGATTTACATGGTCCAATAGTTTTATTTTTTTAAAAAAATATTTTTTAATTAAAAGAAAGAACACATGCAACTCACATTATTGATCAAGAAGTTGTGTAAATCTGATAGAAAAAATCAATGAAAATGTCATACTTACGACAGGAAAATATCCTTTTGTCTTATTCCAACTAACCAAATATATATCTTTGACCAAGAAAACTAGTACAATCAGATCAAGCTCACAATTGTTCTCATAAAGTTAGGCTAAACGACTGGGTTGTTGGGGAAGCAATTTGTTCAACAGTCAGCGGCATTTATTCTCCTCAGAAAAAAGGCCAGGGGGTTCTTTTAATCTGATCAATTTACGCCAAAAGTGAAAGTAACTTGTAAAAGTGACTTGAACTGACTCTATACATCTGTTTTTTATTACTCATTCTCAATGCAACAGTTGGTACGGAAGCACAAAGGAGAACCCTCCACGCCAAAAATAAACCGATTGGTACATCTAGCAGTTAATCGAATTAGACCTACAGGCCAAAACCTAGAAGTCAAACCCTCTTTCTTGTTCAAATCTACTCTTTCAATAAGGATCATATATATAACAAATTTTGATTAAATACCCCTAAAATATCTAGACTACCCATATCCCATTTCATTTTATTATTTATTTGTTGGAATGGATCGCGTAACCCCTTTTATAATTTTTAATTAGATGCTGTCTGAGTTAAATTTAATTGACGATTAAGGTATCCTTCTAAATATGAAGGAAAAAAAGGTGAAACTAACGAGGACGAAAAAGTATATCTTGGAAAAGGAAATTAGTGAAGTTTGGGACTACTTGACATTTATTCTTTTTTTTTTTTTTTTTCGATACAAAAATGTTTAAGAACATGGTGGGTTATCCACCTTAAAGGTCAGAGTAATTAAGCTGTCAAATTTTTTGAAGATTTACGAATTTTAATTTTACAAAACTTTTAGGACTTACATATTGTCTATCAAAGAGGGTATATAGAAACTCAAACCTAAGTGTCTTACACTACTAGTCTAAACTCTCACTACTTTCATCAACCCCCATTGTCCTACTTGACGTTTGTTCACCATATCTGGTTCGTTCTCTTTAATTTGTTCTTTGAATGAGAATAACGTATACCCCCCATATAGATATATAAGACGAAAAGTTTCTATAGTGGGGAAAAAAAAGAAAAGTTAGATTCTTTCCCGAAAGATCCCAGCAATCAGCAATGTGAATTACATTGTGCCAACGTTGTTGCTATAATGTGGTCCTATATGTAATAATAATGTGTTGAAAAGGGCTTTAAAAGGAAGGCAGGACACTTTGCCATTTTTTGGCTCATAATCACTGAAGCAGATTTATCTTTGTCCATATAAGAAAATCCACCAGAATCACACTTCCTCCTCCTCCCACCATAACCTAGGCCAGCCAGAAAGCCACGTGAGGAAATTGTTTAATACGTGATCTGCTGAGAGTTTGAACCTTGGGAGTCTTACTCTCTTTTAGGAGCCAAGACTAATTTGCTCTTTTCTGTAAAAGGGAACCATGAAAAAACCCTCCATACCTAACCTTTGAGGCCGAAAATGCAAAGAATATGATTTATGGATACTCCAAAGTGTTCAAATATCAAACCTTCCTTTGCTTTATTACCGGTCTTTAATTATCTGGTAATTAAAGCCCGATCTTCTTCCTAGCTAGGCTTAAACTTATAAGAATCAAAGCATTTCTTCCCTAACAAACTCTTCTACTTTCTTCGTCTCCTTTTGAGTCAAATTAAAATCTATTGCTAAAGTTAAAAGTTGCATTAATTCTCCCATTCATACTTGTGGCATTGCAGCTGGTTAGAGTTTTCAACGTTTCACCCGTGATGGGAAAACAAACCATATATCAATAGAAATTAAAAGACAAGGACATAATTAATTAATTAATTTGTTGAAAATTGGAATCCAAAGAAAGGGCTTAAAACTTCATTGTCAAGGAAGAGTAAGCAAGAATCAAGGAATATTAATTGGAGAAGAATATTACTAATCTGAAATTGTACAGATTAAGTCAATGGCCATCGACTCAGAGCTCGAACAGCACCATCAATTGCTAATATTTCTAAGTTTCTGCCAATTAGGATTTAAAGTCTTAGACTAATCCCTTGCACGTCTAAAATATGTGAAGGATTGTTCCCAAAGGGATTATTTTTAAAAAAATCAACAATCTTGTAACTTAATCCAACATAAATCTTAATCAGTATAGCGTTTACTTTTGCAGTACTGCCTGCTTTAAATTAATTACTAACCTTTGAGATAGGAATCCCTTTCTTTTTTTAATTACTCAGAAAAAGTATAATTAATTTGTCGTTCTTTCAAAAAAAAAGAAAAGGAGTTTGTTGGTTAGCGATTGAAATTTCTATAGAAAATAATCAAATGTCAAAGCTGAGAACTCTGCGCTGACACTTCATTTTGATAGGATCATAATAAATTTCCAAACTGGCATGACTCAATCCTTTGATCATTAAGGGAAAATTACTTTATAATTAAAATTTTTGTCATATTATTTATTTATAAGAAAAAAAATAATTCACGATTGCTCGGTTTATAACTTTATAGTTAAATAAGCATCACGGTCCCCTACTAGCTAGTATCTCGGAAGGAGCGAAGTTTGCTTCTGCCAAGTGGACGGTTTGCGAGAAAAGATTTTAGTTGAAATTATTAGTATATAAAATAAAATATATACTAATATTATTTCTGATCTTGCCACATAAAAATAATCATCTTTATAAAATTATAAAACAAATAAAGGACATAAAAATTAAATTGATTCAAGTTAGTTATTTTGATTTAACTTAATAAATCAAGTTAATTAATCAAAATTATACCAAATGAAATATTTCTCAATGCTAAGATTCTTGTTTGACTGCCACAAAATTTGAGGTGGCACATTATATAAGGGCTATCTTTCAATTTAGATTTCTGCTATATTAATTATTTATTTTGAACGTATAGTAATACATATATTTATAATCCAAGAAATGACAATATGAGGAAAAAAAATATAAGTTCAGTTGAAATTCGAAAATAATTAGCTACACAATATGATTAATTACGCGCTTTCATAAAATTATTCATGTTGCCAAAGGTTATTGGCTGTGCTTAAAACATACTACTATATATATAAACAAGCATTTTGTACCAATGAAGATGAGAATTGATAATTAATCAATTATTATGAAGCCAACTAACCTGAGATCCACACAAAGTCAGATAAACCCTTCACCTGGCTAGCTAATTTGCTTAATTTTTAATTAAAGTTGACTAATTATTCTTAAGTAATATCCAAAAATCTTCTAATTAACTTTGCTTTGCATAGATATTTGATTCTAATATTTATATAACCAATGATCTTATTGTAAATCTGGAGAAAATAGGTTTGGAAGAGTTTCTCTCGTTTGAGATCCGACACGATTCGACTAGAATTAATTGTAAATAGTTAAATAAATACGGATATTTATGATTATAAAAAAAAGAAAAAAAGAAAACTGAAAAACTTCAAGCGTAGGACTTACTCTTTCATTTACTACTAAATCTTCGGACCATATACATATATTAGATAAATTCAATGCACACAAGAGAACGTACGTAGGACTCCTGTTTACTTGTGAAGTGTTGATAATGACCAATCCAATATGGTGAATTATTAGTACATCAATTCTTGTTTACTGTTTGCTTTTGAATCGAGTTCCATTTCCCGTTTCAAGGGGAAAAAATTCCATATTTCTTCTCTATAAATTATTTGCAAACATGTGGCCATCGCAACAATTTAATGGTGTGAAATAAATTTGGAAAAAGATGAGCTTCTATAGGCTTATCTTAACTAGAAGCTTATCCACTCGTGAAATTATCCGGATTATTATCAAACTCCGTACGCTTACAAATATTAATCGAGTGTGACGTATACGTTCCCAAGCATTTAACTTAATTTTTTTTTTGGGGTACGACAAGCATTTGACTTAATTACTCTAATTATTTGAATAGCGTATTTGATAAAGTTTTTAATTTTGAATTCTCCTTCTCGAAATGAAAAATAATAGACCATATCGCAAGGATTCGAATCTTCTCCTGTCAGTTTTAAGCACACGAATCTAATTAAAAACGAAAATTGTTCTAACCATATATTATATCTCCATGCTGTCATAGATGCTCCTTGCTTCTCTAAGTCTAAGGGTATAAGAATTTTTTTCTTCAAAAAAAAAAAAAAAGGTATAAGAATTTTTGTAGGCGGTGATCGTTGAAAGTAAAATGTTTTTGTTATATAAGACTGTTGGATTCCTGTAAGCCACATACAGAGAATATATACACTGTAAACAGTACAGATTCGACACCCCCACACCGTATCTCTTTTGCAAGCTATTCATCAAAATTCTTTTCCTTTATCCGTTTTGAAATATGATACAACAAAATTAAGACGTGATATTAAATTTAACCTCAAATAAAAATTTTAAAAATTTTTGAGATAAGTTTCAAAATTTATAATATTTATTGTGATAAGATTTAGTTTAAATATATATATTCATAATTGTAATACATCTTGATTTTGTCCCAATTCTCATCCTATAGATAGCCTTTACTTTATTTAATGGTTGAATATCAAAATTACCTTTTAAACTATATCTTTTTGGATATATTAACCCAAAAACTTTTATTTGAGATAATTGACCCCTCAAACTATTATTTTGAGATAATTAACCCTTGAAACTATTATTTTTGAGACAATTAACCCCTCAAAATTATCATTTTTAGATAATTAATCCCTTAAACTTATTATTTTGAGACAATATAACCCTTGAGGATTTCATACAATTAAGGTTATATTATCCTAAATAAAAATTTAAAGATCAATTTGTCTATTTTAATATAGCTTGAAGACTGATTTGAGTATTCAGCCATTTACTTAATTAGCATCTACTATAATTATTTTTACCTTTGGTTTTTAGTCCTTTTTTTCGGGAGGGTCAGTGCCATTCAACACAAAATACCCTTCGAGCTAACATATCTTCGAAAGCTAAACGTCACTTTCTAAACAAGATTTAGATTTCCAAATGGAACATATACGTTCATGGACCTTTGAAACTGTGGATGGAATTAATAGATTGAGACGGCGACTCTGCCAGGTGCTCGCCTCACCTTCCTCACAGGGGCGCGAAAATGCCGGTGGCCGCAGGAAATTTACATGTCTCATTAGGATAAGCCTTTAGCCCACAATAAGTATTTTCTGCTCAAGGCATCACTTAGTTGGAAAACTTCAAATCATCATTTGGTTTTCCATTACAGACATCCTAATAATTAAGGGAGAAAATTCATTTTTTATTGTATGATTTCATGTTCCAATCTTATGCATACATAGATAAAATAAATTTGAAAGAGTTTTTTCCATTTGAAATATAATGTGACTTAATTTTGTATCAAGACCTAATGTAATTACGAGATACTCTTGGGTTTATACTGAAAATTTCATTTTTTATTTGACCCATAGAATGGCCCAAAGCCTAATAATAATTTAAGTGATGCATTAATTAATTACAATAATTAAACAGATTATAAGAGGATAAATTGATCTGTGCCTGTCTTACTACAAGGTGACGTGCATTTAGGGGTGAGTATCAGGTATCAGGGCTCACGAGTGAGAAAGAGTAGACTTTCTGCTTTTGGGGTCGTCGTTTTCTTTCATGTTCAAAGCACCCTTTTCCCTTGTTTCTATGGATATTTCTTGCATTCAAAATACGGCCAGTATTTAATTCTCTACCTAGCTATCTTGTCACTAATCTATAATTTGTTGTTGCTCTATCCCATTGTGGCCTGGGCCCCCTTTGATTAACTTTTCTCTTTTGCTCTAAAATATCTTCTTCCACATGCCATTCCCTTCTGATGCATGCTTTTGATTACAAAAAAACTTCAAATAAGTTATTTGAAGCTTTAAAAATGTCAATAAAAGAAAAATAGTGATCAGCCCCAGCTGGTTGCAATTTTTATGAAAGATAATTTGCCAACTATTACCAATATTGCCTGCCTGTTTGTCAATTAATTAATCACAAATCTGTATAGATCTTTGTGTGGAAAACAACAAAATTAGTTACTAATAAACCGAGCTAGGCGAACAAAAGTAAAACAAGGAAGAATGATGTTGATTTGAACATTAAACATGCCTAACTGTCTGTGATTTTATCTCTAAAAAATATAGACTAAGTATTAATCGATCAGCTACCTACCAACATTTTGTATAAGTGTAATGGGGCAAGTGCTTCCATGTATAAGAAGACAGTGTGGTTATGCCGAAACTCACAAATCCTGCAAAAATAATAAGCTTCTTCTGGATATATACCTTCCACGTTGCAATGGCAAAGTCCAAGCCATTTTGTCTGCAACTTTTAATAGTTCAATTTCTGTTGAAAGCCAAAAAGGAGATCACATTGAGAATATGCTTGAAAAACGAACAGAGATATGTGGTTTATCAGGATCATTTTGCGGTCAAAGATTGTCCATTTTCGTTTGTAATATTAGGCCACTTTAACAAATCCCTTTTATCAGTTTCCCCACCACATTCATCTATCTAACTTTTGTAGAAAATGGCTTTGGAGGCTGTAATCTCATATCCCCTTAATTATCCGAAGAAAGACTTTTTTTTTTCCTTTTTGTTTTTTTCAAACCATCTGTTAAATTAAATCAGAATTTTGTCAGGCATGTGAATGTGAATAAACTCATCAGCGTCAAGCTTATGATGAAAGCATTTTCGAGTACAAATAGACAGTTGCATTCTGATCATAAAGAACATGTCAGACACCCAATTTCTGTCAAGCATGCAGTCCTAGTTCTGTCTTGTTTGAAGTACAGGATCCTTCCTGGAATAGTATAATTGGTTAGTTCTCATCCTCTGATTGGATGCAAGTTGAAAGAAATTGCCATCAAAGTCTTTGGTAGATACACGGAAATTGCCCCGTGATGCCCATGCATGCCCCAATATATAATCAACGGTATTTTGTCTGTTTTTCTTTTGGTGAAAGATTAGTTAGCAGCCTATAGGAACATGAGTAAGTGTGTGGCAAGCTTTTAATTGGACAAATTAAGCTGTCCAAAACATGATTTGGGTAAAACGAGGATAACCAGAGAATTCTGTCTCTAGGACCAAGTTTCTAATCCCCGTCTGTGTGCTATTTAGTGGTGATTATTAATCTCTCATTTTCTAAAGGAAAAAAGTCTCGTCATAATCTGATGGAAATGTGTGAACGGTCTCGTTGATTCTTTATAACTAACTGACACTTGCATTTCTAGCTAGCTAGCCTGAATCTTTATTTTTCTGAGATTAAAATCCCTCGTCCCTTTTTATCATATTGTGATTAGAGCTGTCACCAGCATAGATTCTTCTGAAAGAATGTGGCTTCAAGAGCTTTACGTTAACTGCCCATATATCCATGCAATAAGATGCTTGACATGATCAGGTGAAGTCTTGTTGTTCTCTAGAGCTCGATCGCCAAGTTGCCTGCCTTTGGAAAGTGACATGTTTAAATGAATGGTAAATCTTTCCATATAAGCCCTCCGATATTATGTAATCATATTGAATTGAATTAATTTAGAATCGAGGAGTCACGTACAATTTATTGGTAAAATTTGAATTTGGTAATGTCTGCCTTTCCATTGAGACAATAGTAATATCACATTGTCCAATTTCCATTGACTTTTCACCAAGACACCTCACGAGGTTTTCAGGCCAATTAATTCTGTCAATTCGCCAGTCAACTTTATGCATGAATATTGTTAATTCTAGAACAAAAATTTTAATTAGGATCCAAAAGCGAATGTGAAAAACACCAAAGGGTTTTTATTTTTTGACCTGGACCAATATGTTTCTTTTTCAGCAATGCATAAGGCAACGGTCATGGAAAACATTTTTATTGTGAAAATTGAATCATATTCATAGTCTGGTCCTCCATATATCCACTGGCTCAGGCAATTACTAGGATTGGACGAAGAAAACTCCGAGGACAAGAGGGATGTGAAAAAGTTTGGAAAGAGATGCATGTATACTTTTAATAACGAGGGAGGCGACTTACCAAAATATAGATAACACAACAACACTACGATTTTAGACACACTAAAGTCAATGACAACTTTAATTTGAAATTTAGGGGAAAGAAATGGAATTGAATTAGTTGTAGGCAAATTTGATCCCCTATATTTTACTTATTGAAAGGATTTTAATTACCTTCATACTCCCGGTGCAAAAGGAATTAGTTTGGAACCAATAAAATCTTAGTTATCATTGGTTTAAAAAAGGGGAAAAACTAATTAGGAATGAAAGACTAATGAGGCAAGCACAAAATGAGTGTATAATAAATATCTCGTATAATGACCACCAATGATGTGAATGCACTTACAAAATTGAGAGAGCGACTGACAGATTGAGTATATTTATTTGCTATATATATACATTAGACTGTAAGATCAAAGCACGATGTGCTTCATATTTAGTATTCTGAGTCAGACTACTCAACCAAATTATATACATAAATCTATCATAATCTTCATATTGTAAATCATATATATTGTTACAAAAATAGGGTGGAAAACTAGACCCGATTGAGATAGATGACCAATAATATTATAATCCTCCATTGTGCTAATAATTTCTATCGTGTCAACAAATTCATAATTAGTGAATTTGGAAATGCTTTCCCTGTTTTAGGTTTGACCTGTCTCGATTCTAATTTAATCCGGATCTAGTGTAATTATCAAATAAGAGTGAATTTATAACCCCCCAAAAAAGCAAATAATTGTAGATTTGTCAAATAGAAATCGTCTACCCCATCTTCTTAATTAGTTTTTGATCAACCCTTCCCCAACTTCGCCGCCACCCCAATTTTCTTTTTTTTCCTTCTAACCTCTAAGGTCATATATGGCTTTTAGAAGATCACCGTCCATGGTCGCAGCACTAGCCAGGCCGAGTGGATGATGGTTGGTATGTCCTTGAAAAGGTTACTAAAAAATTTTGACTCACTTTCTCCTCCATCACTGCTATTCCAACTTGTGATACTTCGTTCGTGTAAAGAATTTGATCTATGGGGAAATTTTTAATTTCTCAGTCATCACACGGTCACAAATGCATTTATATATAAAGCTGTTGTTCATACAAGTTTATCGTCGTCATCCACTTAATAAATTCCCGAATTAATAAGTTCAATGGCCGAGTTTCCAGGATACCGTGCTGCTACGCGCGTACGCTGGATTAAAGAATCAATTCTTTATCTTAATTATTATACTTTAATCAAGTTGTGTGGAATGAGAAACAGGGAAAAATAATTAAAAACTGCAGCCAAGCATTTAGTTTTAGCTCAAAGTTCAATCTTTTGATATATATTTCTCCCGAGTCCAAGAGTAATAGTTCCAATTCCCCTATCCCAATCTGGGAAATAATTAAAAAATTCTTGAAAAGAAGCTTAGAGAATAAACGAGGAAGAAGATTAAAGATGTTCTCTTCTCCCCTCCTTTTAACATTGCTTTTCGTGAATGTAAACGTACCGTAATTAGGAGGTTGAGGCATTATAAATTTTACATTAAAAATTTGGGAATTTGGTTCAGTTTTTGAGAGTCAAAGATGAAAAGAAAAGAAAGGGTTCCTCTGTTTTGCATTTTTGCTTTGGGTGGAGGAGATTTGATACTTCTATCCTAATCTTCCTCTCCTCCTTTTTGAGTAAATATATTCAATATCTCGTCATGTTTTCATATGGAGCCCTGAATGCATTTCAACAAAAATAAAAAAATGGTTGTTAGAATAAGAAATTGATGAGAAAATAATTGAAGAATTTTTTTTCTTAGTAATAGAAAAGGTTCCAATCAAAGTCATTTTCAAAGGGGTCTAGACCATTCTCTCCTCCATGTTGAACCCCCTAATGCTCTTCCCCTTTCCTTTCCCCCACTCTTTAAATACGCCTCACCAGTCATTGCCCTGCTTTTCTAATCAAAGTTCCTCTCTCACCCGAGATCCAATACAAAAAAAAAAGGAGAGAGAGAGAGAGAGAGCAGAAAGAGAAATGGTGGGTTCCCCCTTTCTCCCCTTTTTTCTTCTATCTTTTTATGTTATCTTCTCGCTTAGTACTTCTGGTTCTTGCTTTGCTTTATTCAAACAACAGAAGAGAGATAGCCCATATTGTTCTTTCTTACCAACTGTTTTGTTTTTGCTACAGGAAGGAGGCCACCAGGATAGCAGATGGGAAGGATATGTAGACTGGAGGAATCGACCTGCTTTGAGGGGGAAACATGGCGGCATGCTTGCTGCCTTCTTCGTGCTGGGTTAGTTAAATTTTACCTCTTCCTTGATCTTCTTACCTGTTTTTCAGTTTCGACACAAGTCAAGAATCAGTCAGCTTCGGCTGTCTGTTTTTACTTTTGTTTATTCTCTTTTCTGTCTCTGTTTCTGATACATGCTTTTAATGATAAAGATTTTGGTTCGTTATATATGTGTGTTTTATGTACTGTGTAGTTGTGGAAGTGCTGGAGAACTTGGCGTACTTGGCAAATGCCAGCAACCTGGTGCTGTATCTGTCGAAGTACATGCACTTATCTCCATCCAAAGCGGCCAACAATGTAACCAATTTCATGGGGACAGCCTTCCTTCTCGCCCTGCTTGGAGGCTTCTTATCTGACGCTTTCTTTACCACGTATCACATCTACCTGATAAGCGCATTCATCGAGTTCCTGGTAATTATCAGACACTAACTGTCCTCTTCTCTCAGCCAAATTTAGAATTCTGAAATTGTTTGTTTCATTCTTGCATTCGATCCGCATTGTGATGAGTTTTTTAGAAACCAAAAGGTCTAGGCTTTGCATGAAAGATGATGATTAATTTTGAAAAGACACGAGCAAAAATCTATGTAGAAGCATTAAAGTTTGGGGCCGTAAAATTTAGGTAAGTCCTCTGAGACTTTGGTCTATGGATCCAAGGAACACCGTCTGTGTCTGTCTAGGTACAACTATCGAGGCCTTGTGATAAATGTCCTTCAAATTTCTCTCTCTTTCTTCAGCCAGATCTCATAAAGGAGAATCCTCTGACCAAAAAAAAAGAAAGAAAGGAGAATCCAAACTCAAATACTTCTACTACGAGGAGTTTCTCCATTGAGTGAGTTTTGACAAAACTCAAAAACAAACAAAAAGGGCCTGCTTTAATCTAAGTGGTTATGATTGTTAGTGCTTGAAATAATCATTTTCCTTTAACCAATTACTCAACTACTTTCTCTTCTTCTTTTTTTCTCCTTTTTTTAATGAAGAATTTAAAAGAAGGCATCAAAATTTGTTTTATGTCCTATTTAGATTGTGAAAGGCACATAAATGAAAAATTCAGACGTGGGGGCTGAGGGGTCCCAAAGGATTCCAATTCATTAAACGCATCCAATCAAAGCTAACGCCTTGGTGCTCGGGGGCCTGGTGACGGGGGGACCCGTTTAAAATATTTGTGTCGCGTTTTACGACAAGGAGAAACTTCCTTATCTCAATTTCAGCGAGATGGTAACATCTATCTTGTCTTGTTGCTTATGAAAATCTTGTCTCTGTTGAAAGCCCACGATAAAGCCAACTCGCCAGGTGGAGACTGTTTTGGCTTGCCACGTGTTATCCCAAGTGTCAAATCGTCGCCACCACCTTTGGAGGCTTAAGCGGACACGTGTGTCCCACAACCTCGTATAGTCTACGTCTGAGATACGGTAATTTTGATCTTCCAATGAATACATAGTAAGTGTGGGAAAAACAGGAGGAGGAGAAGGAGAAGGAGAAGGAAAATCCAGGGAAAATCAAATCCCATTTATGAACATTACTAGAATTATATTTTTTTCTTTCTTAAAATGGATTTTCATCTGAAAGCACAAACGCCCGTATAAAGGAACATTTACCCATTTTATCACGCAGGTTCATGAACCACGTGTGTGGCTGCTACTTTGATTGTCTATTGAATTGAATTGAATTGAATTTGGAAGTTGGAACCTTGCCCACATGCAGCATTTCATTTTACAAGGCCAAGTAGCCATTAGCCCAGCTTCTTTACAATGACGTTTCATGGAAATTTTGGCAGTCCGGTCCAAAATCTTTTGTGTGGTCTAACATGAGATCAAGGGACCCACTGTGTTGAGTTCTTGAACTTAATTGGATGATTTTTCAGTGACCCCAATGATCTATTTGGACCTTTTCTTTTAGTGTAGAAAATGGAAATGCTGCGACCCTTCGGTCTTGGACGTGGAAGTCGGATAAGGGAATTGGCGGATTGGTTTAGTGGTCCAAACTCCAAAGATCTCTAGTCTAGCCTTTATACTTAAGGTCTTCTAAAAGTTGAATTTGGGTTCGGGTGGTTTGCTTTTTACACTGAACTCCCACTTACAGAAGTAGTCTAGTGCCCAAAGTTGGGTGCTTCTCATTGACACCGCACCGACCCTTTCAACGGAATTGGACCGATTCTAGGCTACAAATGAGGATTGTCGTCAAATTGGATTCAATAGATTACACTAGTTCTTGTGTTGTTCAACTTAAGCCTTTGTTGTGTTTCGAAGAATTGTTTGAAAAGAGGTTCACCTTGATGAAAATGGAAGCTTCAGTTCTTTAGATGAATGATTTGAAGACAACGCTTGAAAACGATTAATCAAAGTTGTTCAAATTAGAATTACTAAATGCTAATTTTGCATGTCTAACCAACTTCGGCCGTTGAAACAGGGCTTGGTCATTCTTACAATTCAAGCTCGGACACCTTCTCTAAAGCCACCAGAATGCAATCCGTCCCCCTCTTCAATTCCATGCCAAGAAGTTGATGGTGCAAAAGCAGCTATGCTGTTCATCGGCCTTTATCTTGTGGCACTTGGCGTTGGAGGGATAAAGGGGTCTTTACCTACGCATGGCGCTGAGCAGTTTGATGAGATGACTCCACAGGGAAGGAAGCAAAGATCGACATTTTTCAACTACTTTGTCTTCTGTCTTTCATGCGGTGGCCTTATTGCAGTCACATTTGTTGTGTGGGTTGAAGATAACAAAGGGTGGCAGTGGGGTTTTGCCATCTCCACAATCGCAATATTGTTGTCAATCCCAATCTTTCTGTTTGGCTCAAGATTTTACAGGACCAAAATACCCTTTGGCAGCCCACTTACAACCATTTGCAAGGTAAACTTCGGATGCTAAACATGATTGATTCCATTCCTGAGAAGAAGAAATAAGAGTGTAACGTTTTTTACTTGGTACAGGTTTTGGTTGCTGCTATGCTGAACAGTTGCGTGAGCAGAAGTCCAAGCAATGCCATTGCGAATTTGGCGACAAGCCCTTCTTACAAAACTGCAACCGGCAAGGAAGAAGAACAAATTGCGAAGCAAACTGAGCAGTCGGATGATCAAATCCCAACAGAGAGCCTCAAATTCCTAAACAGAGCAGTGGTGAATAAGCCAGCCCACCCTGCACTTGAATGCTCAGTGCAGCAAGTAGAGGAAGTCAAAATTGTGCTAAAAATCCTTCCCATATTTGCTTGCACCATTGTTCTCAACTGCTGCCTCGCTCAGCTCTCCACATTTTCTGTCGAGCAAGCTGCTACCATGAACACTAAGCTTGGTTCATTAAAAATCGCACCTGCTTCCTTGCCGGTTTTTCCTGTGGTCTTCATCATGATCCTAGCCCCGGTCTATGATCACTTCATCATCCCATTTGCTCGTAAAGCAACCAAAACAGAGATGGGAATTACTCATTTGCAGAGAATCGGTATCGGTTTATTTCTTTCCATAATAGCCATGGCTGTGGCGGCTCTGGTCGAAATTAAAAGAAAGAGAGTGGCAACTGACTCAGGCCTACTTGACTCAACAAAACCATTACCAATCACATTTTTCTGGATCGCGTTGCAGTATTTGTTTCTGGGATCAGCAGATCTTTTCACTTTGGCGGGGTTACTAGAATTTTTCTTCAGTGAGGCACCCTCAAGCATGAGATCGTTGGCCACATCTCTTTCCTGGGCTTCCCTGGCAATGGGGTATTATTTAAGCACCGTAATTGTATCGATCGTAAACAATGTGACACATAACTCAGGGCACAAGCCATGGCTGTCTGGTCTAACCATAAATCGATACCATCTGGAAAGATTCTACTGGCTTATGTGCGTGCTTAGCGCATTGAATTTCCTGCACTACCTTTTCTGGGCCATGCGCTACAAATACAGATCTGCAGGAGCTACCAAGTAAAGAACTGGCCACTGGGGGAGCCATTCTAAATTCCTATATGGTAAAGGACTACTCTCAAAGGGCAAGTCTTAGGTTGCTGTACTGTTCTGCTCAAGTAATTGGCTTGATCCAGAGTTAAATGTTATATTTCTGCAGAGAAGCTAGCTGAGAAAGAATTCAGGCGAATGAATTGTGCGAAAAGAAGCCAAATTGTCCGTGACATAAAAGGCCAAACTCAGTGGATGTCATATACTGTTGAGAAGCCTGTAAATAGGCAACTGTGTCAGAATTGGGGGGGGGTTCAATAGTGGATATATTAGCTTTGTATCTGTTTAAGCTTTGATGCTTTCTGTTTAGTTTTCTTGTTTCTATTTTCTCTTTAGCTTCCCACCGTGTCAGCTTTGATTGCTAATGAAAAAAGTTCAATTATGCCAATGTTGAATCAAATAAAAAGTCCTGGAAACAAATTAATGAAATGGACTGTATCTGTCCACAAGAATCTGAGGCAATAAAGAGTAGTAACAAATATGGTTATACTTAAAATAAGACAATAAATAAAATTCAAAAGCATAATAAATAATTAAAAGGTTTAATACTTAATTTGATTTTTAAACTATATCAAAAAGGGCATATTAGTTTTTGAATTTTTATTTGAGATAAATTAGTATTTGAACTTTAATTTTGGGACAGATAAAAGTCCTTAAATGAACAAAAACTTAATGAAAATGGTAAAAAATAAAAAATTGTGATTTTTATTTTTAAATTTAAAACTTGACATGGAAAAGTTAAGTTAATACCAGATAAAGAATCAAACGGTTTCATCAAATTTTTTACTATTAAAAGATCATTATGACTCATCTTAAAAATTTAGGATCAATCTATATTAAATAAAAATTTAAAAATCAATCAATTCTTTTTTTGAATATATTTTATAGATTAAATTGGATATTAAGTTATAATTAAAATAATTCTATAAAATGAAGTACAAAGTACAACTTGTGTCAAAGCAACAGTAGACTTTTGTATATTATTGCATTGGGAAACAAATCAAGCAAAATTCTATGAATGTATAGTACTAATATTTCAATTTTTTATGTTTTATTTTTTTTTTTTTTAAAAGTCATCATATGAGAATACCCAAAACAGAATATCCTAAGCAATTGTGTTGTGTATACATGATCGATCAGTCTTAACAAAAAAATCAATAAAAAATCACATAACCTTGACCCAAACGGCGTGACTAGGAATGCCAGCGTGGACCACGAACAGCATGTAATAACCCGGAGGTGCCACGTTGGCATTCGTGGGCCCATCAACCACCAGCTTGTAATTAAACATGGACAATTGAACCACCAACACCTTGTTCAAAACGACCATGCGTTGGTTCATGGCGTACGAGTGCGTCGTGAACGACGGAGCAACCAGCGCCACGTCCGCCGAACCCTGCCTGTAAAGCGACAGCGAAAACGTAACCCCGAATCTCTGCCCGTACGACACCGTATTCCCCATCTCCACCGATATAACGGTGGGCCTCAACGAGTTGAATTTGGGATCCAAGTAGTATGGGTAATAAGCCTCCAAACTCAGTTCCGTCGGGTATAATCCGGTGAATTGGTACCTGGTGTGCGGATTGCTCCCGCCCACTAATATCCTGCCATCTGGCAGGAGCACTGCTGTGGAATGGTACATTCTTGCTATATTCGAACGCGCCAAAACCGTAAATCTCCGAACTGGATCCTCGTTAACCGAGTACAGGATCGGGTTGAAAACCGGGTTTACAGCATCTTCCCAACCGGCGGTCCCATTAGTAGCCCCGTTTATGATGATCACATCACCGGTTGGTAACAGTATCATGTCAGACATGACACGTGGCATTGGCATGAACTCCAAGAGCCACTGCGGCTTTGGGTCGTTCACTCTCATCCTACCACACGTCCTCGATGCTTCTACGAAAATCTTCATCTTATCCGACTTCAAGAACGCTCCCGCCGGTGCACCGCCACACACGAGCACCTCCACCACCGGTGGCCCCATTGAAGACAACCTCAGAGGAAGCAAGACAGAAGAGCCAGTGCTTGGATAGTTTCTCTTGTCATTTCCAGGAATAGGAGGGAACTGTTTGAGAACAATGCTTCTTTTATAATCAAACAAGATTGATTTTTGGTTAGCGAAAACGAAGAGGTTCCCATCCGGTAATAAATGCAAGAAAGGGTAAAGATTGTTCTCTTCTGGGTCCCTAGTTTCCACCAAGAAACGAAGGTAAAAGCTCTTATTGTTGTTCATGAAGTCATTCTTAGGGTAAAACTCGTAGGTAAAAACCCTCCTGCCGCCAACAATAATGATTCTTCCATCGGGCAAAACCTGGTTAGTGGCATACCATCGACGGTCAACAAGGTGAGTAGTGGTGAGTTCGTACCAGTCGCAGGCAGGAGTGTCGCATGGCGGGAAAATGCGGATCACGTGATCACCTTCGTCGTAGCCGCCTGTTTGGATTAAGGTGCCGTTGGGGTCGAGGGAACCGGAGGAGCACCAGGTGTCGGTTAAGATGTGGAGGGGAAGGAATGTGTTGGAAACGATGTCGTAAACGAAAGAGTGGGCGGTGCAGTCTTTTTTAGGACAGAAGCTACCGGCTGGTAAAGAGAGATTGGAAGGGCCGGCGTCAGTACGGTCAAAGATGATGACTTTGTTGTTGGGGAGGACTTGCGCGTGCATGGCGGAGACGCCTACGCTTGATTGAAGGAGCTGCCAGTAACCCCCTGATGCCGTCGCCAAAGACGAAGTTGGGGCCGCAAAAAATGGAATGTCATAAGCTTTAGCCAGCTTCAAGAATGAGAAAAGAACGAAGAAAGAGAAGAAGACAATGAAAAAAGATTGGTTCTTGAACATCATTTTGGGAAAGAAACAATGGTGGTTCTTGTTCTTGATGGGGGTACTAGAGCTTGAAGTCGAAAAAGAGGATTGGATTTAACTTGGTTTGTTGGTCTCTAGAGAATGTCTAAATTTTTGTTGGTTTTGTCATTAACTACTACTCGCAGTAGAGTATTTTCTCAGTGTCGAACATGCAAGAGATTGCAGAATGTGATTGCTGATTATTAAAAAATTTCTACTACTTGTAAAGGATTTGATGCTTCTATCAATAGCTGGAGGAGATTTATTTTTATAAGAGAATGAGATTAGGATAGATGCATGGATTTGGGACATTTTGGTTGAGGAGTGTGGACTTTGGTGTGTCTTCAGAGAAAAGACGCTTTTGGTTTTTCCTTTGAAGAAAAGGGAAGATGGATAGAATTGCAAAAGGATAATATAATGAGTTAATGATATTTAAAGAGGGGCAAACTTTTAGGCTCGTGAATCTTTGTCAGATCGAGAATCGAGGGGTTCAATTTCGCGGCACTGTGTTCTGTTCTGTTGCTTGGGAATCTGACATAGTTAGCCAGGTTGGTCCAATCTTGATGTGTAGCTCACAAGTTGCAAGCGGGTCCCAACACACTTGAACCTTTCTGTAGGCGATGGCTCAATCACACTCCGTGGCCTTCACAGGATCGCATCAATTTCTTTATTTGTTTAATAATTAATAACGTCGGGGAAGAAAACTTTGAGTTCTGAGCACACTTTTCCTTCAGACTTCGGGGTTAAGGTTCAGATGTTAGGGTGTCACCTAAATTCTATAAATTGGCGTGTCTCTCTCAGTCGATTTTACTTCTTTCCTTCATTTTTCTTTGTTTTACTTTCTGTCATTTCGATTTTGATTGCTGGTTAGAAACAATATAGCAAATCTCCTTTCAAAGTCATTGTGATTTTGATTGATAATGGCTATTCACACCTGTGTTCCCATTGGAGTTCTTAATAAATTTCAAAGAGAAATTATTATTCTGCCGAATGCAGAATTTGAATTCCCAAATCTTAATATAAGAATTAGTTAAGAGTTTTGCTCTATCATGTATTGGTGGGTTGCCTCAAGTTTCATTACTTAGAACATGACATTTTCATACACAAAGTACACTTTGCACTGTAGGATCACGCCATGCGTTCGGCTTTCCATCTCAATGTTGATCTTAGTGCCAAGACAAATTATTCAGTAAAAACATATCATTGAAATTTTCAATATGAACAATGTTATATACCAAGGAACTCCTGTAACAATCCCACTTCTGATTATTGTTTTTCGCGTAACAATCCCATTTCTCCCCTTCTAAATTCTGTCATTTCGACTGATGGATGAGAGATTACAAATGGTAATCTCTGCTTGTGTGAGATTACAAGTACGACGAGACTGGATTCAAGAGCTTGGTGAGTGATATATAACAGCTGCAAAGAAAACAGAAGCCATCTTATGCCTTGGAGGAGCCGGCAGGCCCAGCACCCATCGATAAACTCCTCACTGCAACCTTCACGGCACCAACAGCACTAAGTTGCCTCATCTCAGGGCTCAGCCCGTGCTTGTCCTGGTTCTTACCGTCTTCCTCTGTCTGAACGCCCACAAAATAAGCTATCTGAACAGATATAATCAGTGTAAGAGAAGGCAAATCGAAATGGCAGAAAGATATTTCGAGATTCAAGCATCGATCCATACATAAGGGCTTTGGATACCACTAACAGAGGTTGCAGTGTATGATCTTAGAACACCAAGAAATCATTCAAGATGCCTGAAAAGCTTCTGTTTGCATGATTAGTTCTTTTAATTAAACACTATGGATGGAGTTAATTAATTGGAGCAAGAGTAAGCAAAAGCTATAATGCTTAATGCAATGACATATTAAAACACAAATTTTGAAACAAAGACTTATAACCACTTATGAGCAATCCTTTTACTCACATATCACATATTCTTGTTTAGACAGTTCGAAAGTAAAGATAGAATGAAATAAAGTACTAAACATCCTGACTCTCAAATTCTATGTCTGGCAATTATTCTCCACACATTTTCTATCAAGTTTCAGAAAGTGTAATGAAAGATTTATGCTTAGGGCTCATCTAGCGCATGCTGCATCAATAATGGCAAATCTACCGACAAAAGCTAGGAAAATTCCGCTGGTCCCCTATTCTATAAACAGGTGTAGTGATATTAGTCTGTAAAATTCAAAGACTGCACAAATCCCTTAATGAAGAGCAACTGAAGCAGCAAACAATCTGCTAACTCTAGTATTTCTGGCACTGGGAGCCAAGTGTCAGACTAGACTTTCTCATCTTTTGTTAAACAAACTTAACCAACTTCTGCAATGAATTGAAGGTACTAAGTTCCAGATCCAAACATTCATTTTGTCAACAGCATAGCCACCACTAGGATTAGAGAATTTATTTGAACTTACAAAAGTTTATGCATGAATAATAATACATTACCTTGCCAGAGGCATTACGAACAGGTGACAAGTGAAGACAATTCCAAAATGAGCTTTTGTCCTTCCTGGTACAGTAACAAGAAATGTATACTTTAGACCTTATGGACACAACGCCATTCTCCAATAAACATTGGAAGTGTGAAAGTATCAACCTGTAACTTAAGATACGTACTGTGCATGCTTGTTCTGTTTGAATGCTTTCCTTTATCTGAAGACAAGTAGGCAATAAATGTAACCATGAACCGAAAAGAAAGTACTTATATGACTATCTAACCAAGAATAATTTAACAAGTTATATTGGACAAAAACAGCTACCTGATGTAGAGTTGAAGCATCTGTATCCACACCATACATAACTCTAAAACTAAGCCCCAACACTTCATGTCTATCATAGCCTATATATGCAAAGAAATATGTAAGCAGGCAAGAACTTTTAAGCTGTTTACACTAGATCTTTCCATCAGGAATGGTGAAATAACTTAATGAGATTGACTCTATGAACCTTAGTAGTGTAAATTAAATAAGCACACTAAAGCACCTGTCAATTTTAAGAAGGCATCGCTTGTGTAAACTATAGGCATGTCAGGTAAATGTGGATCAATTCTGCAAGGTCATGGAAATATGTTGCAGGTAACGAAAAGCAAAGACATCAGAAATCCAATAAAGCTGGTTATCTATTATAAAGTAGGAAATTAAAAATTTGCAAACAACTCACAGTACAAAGCTTTGTTTGATTCTACCAAGTGATATATTTAATGATGAACTGATGTAGCCTGCTGCAGGTGCATTGCTTCTCTTGCCACAGACCAATCTGCCAGTCAACTCACTATAATGGGTTAGCACAGAAAGGATGTTGTTATATGCAGTTGCAGCCGTTCGTTTCTCAAAATCACTTGCCTCGCATGTTTCTTCAATATCTAATACTGTAATATAGACTTCATAGATGAGAACTTAACCAACTACATTAACAAAAATAATAGCAAATGCACCGTATAATGAGCTCAGATGACCAAAGGCAAATTCAATCCAGAAAGGCAATGAAAAGATTTTCACATTAGAGGAAAAGTTGATAGCCAATAGCCTAATATACGATTATTCAAAACATATTCAATGAAAATATTTTCCATAGCAGAGCCGTTACTCTCCTAGTTACTGGTATTTGGTTAGCTGAACCAATCCAAATACTAAAGCTATGTTGCATTTAATTAACTCCAGAGCTCATCAATCACTAAGAATTTAATTGCATCAAATGTATGAACAACCGCAACTGATCAACCAGTAATGGGTACACAGTAAAAAACGAACCTTTACTATCTGAGTCCAAGGACAAAACACGATCCAATTCCAGCAAAGAATCGGAACAAACTTCCTTCCTACAGGACCCAAACACAATCTCATTCAAGCCCGAGCCATCCTCACTCAAGCTCACCCCTCCATTCATCCTCTGTTTCATCAAAATCGGGACCTGAACCGCCACGAAATGAGTCACCCTCCCGTCTACTTTCCCAAAAATAGGACTCATATGAAACAACATCCAAAACGGAGTCCCCTTTTTACTATAATTCAACAAATTAACCTGAATACCCCTCTCTTCCCGAATCGCTTCCCTTATTTCCATCACCGTCCTTCGATTAGTTTTTGGGCCCTGAAATATCCTCCCATTTTGCCCAATCACTTCTTCTAGTGAGTAACCAGACATTTTCAAGAAGCCGGGGCTGGCGAAGACGATAGGGTGGCCTGATATCGAAGGATCCGTGATGGTGAAATTGTAGGGTAATTCGTCGAGCGCTTCACGGACCCATTGGGAGTACCGGGTGTTGAAAGATCGTTCGATTAAACCCAATTTTGAATCCATTTTCGTTGTTGTTGTTGTAGCTGTCGTTTCTTGAGGTTTCTGATTCTGGGTTTTCCAATAAAAACCAATCCCATGTGGGAAATAATTTGTTTCAAGAGCCTCCAACAAATCCCGGGTTGAAAATATCACAGCAAAAAGCAAAAAGACAGGGGAATCACAGAACAGAGCAGCTTGAAAGTTCAACAAATGAAGTTAGTTAGTAGCACTAATTTTTTATAAGTTTACGTGTAAGTGAGGCGAAGATGGAGAAGAGAGGCTGCAGAGAAATGTGGCTGTGAGAAGTGGGAAATTGGGAAAATATCTATGGAAGTGAAAATTGGAAGCGAATGAACAAAGATGAATGAGCCATAACCATCAATCGTTTTCGTTTTCGTGGTGGATGCTTCGAAAAACAAAGGCCTCTGAATGCTTTGTGATGATTGAGGGAGTTGCCCAGCGGGAGAATCTTCCACTGCTAAGTGGCTGCCAACCATCAAAGCAAACTAGCAAAGAGCCGTCGGAAACACACTCGCACGATGCAGTCAAAGACTCAAAGTTAAAAAAAGAACACGGTACTAGATTTTCTAAGGTTTCAGGCTTTCAGCTTTGCTTTTTACTTTATCTGTTATTATCCGTAATTTAATTTGATTTGGTCTCTTTTTTTCAAAAATTGACATTTTCCTTCTTTTACTCAATTTCTTATTTCTTTCACTAAAATAAAACTAGTTAATTGAATTAATTAACTTTGGCATAGATAAACTAGTTTTTTTTAATATAAATCCATCAATATTTATTAATCACATTAGATTCACATCAATTGAAAGTAAAATCACAACGGATCTTATACCAAGAAAATTCTCTCAAATCTTTTTTTAATGTTCACAAAACTCAAATATAAAACTTCAAAAATAATATATTTTACAATATTGAAAATTAAAATTAAAACTTTATATTTAAACTTACTGAAGACACTGTTAGATTGACACACTATGGTTTGAACATAATAACTAAAAACTTTACCAATCTTCACCTTATTTTTAGATGGAATCTTACTATCTTAGCCTATGTTTGGTAGGAGGAAAGGAAGTAGTAAGGAAATGAAATAGGTAGGGAAAGGAAATAAATTTATATTTCCTTCATTATGTTTGGTAGTAAGGAAAGAAATAGGAAGGAAAGAAAAAAATTTATTATTTCCTTTGTTTGGTATAATTAAGAAATAGGAAAGAAAGAAAATTTATTTTAATTAATATGACCATTTTACCATTATTTACTCTTTAGTTAAAAATTCACTTTCAATATCTTTTACTTGTAATCGTAAATTTTGTAATTAGAAATAAATTTTAAGGGTATAATAATCATTTCTATTTGTTAGACTCAACAACCACTTTCTTTCCCTCCTATTTCCTCTCAATTTGGAAGGAAATGATTTCTAAGGAAATTGTCTCTCTCATTTCCTTCCTATTTCTTTCCTTAGGTGTATTTCTATCCTACCAAACAAAGGAAATTTGTATTTCCTCACTCACTTTCTTTCCACACTCTTTCTTTCTTCCCTATTTTCTTCATACCAAACACAGTGTTAATATTTAATGTTAACTGCACACGGTGTTATGTTTGTTGTTTCTCTCTTTTGTAACTGTGATTTGTACATAACTCTTACCTGATAAAACTTTACTAATTAAGAGTAATGTGAATTTTGTATATTATTAGTAGTTTTATTGCTTTTTTGAAATGAAAAATTTACATATCATCCCAAAAAAAAAAGAAATTTAAAATCTTATTTTAGAAACATCAAGGTTTTTCCATTCGATTGATAGTTAATACATATAATAAACTAAGATTTTTAGCTCATTCCTTCACTTTTTACTCTCATTTCGTCACTACGTCCGTATTGCATGGGTTCTGACAATCTACAAAGAACAATCATAGGAATAATTGTTGTTATATGTTCCTCGTTTATGGAATATTAGAATAGTAAATAGAAATGTAATTTACCGATAAAAATTGTTCAAAATGGTAAGAGTTTGGATTAATAGTATAAAATATTCGAATCCAATTCCTCCATATTTTTTTTAGTAGACAATTTGTAAATAAAAAAAACTTTACAAAATTAAGGTTCATAAATCTTTAAAGAGATTAACGGTTTATCATAATCTTATAAAAAAAAATAAGCCTATTATGTTTTTTAAAAAAAAAAAACAAAAGAACCAGAAATGTAATGTGAAGATTTGAAGGGAAGGGGTGGCGTCTCACACAAGGTATGAGTGGGAAGGTTCGTACCCAATTTACGCAAGATATCAAAACAAAGCAAATCGCTCTCAAGTCTCAACTCCCTCAGCTCAGCCTCCCCAAGTACCACTTCATTTGTGTACGCCAAATAGTGGACCCCGACCTTACTCAATTATTGCTTCTACTATTAAATCCAAAACAAAAATGGCCTCACCGTATAACATGATAAACAAAATAAAACTTCCAAAATTTGTAAACCAAAAAAAGAGAAAAATCGGAGGGTCTTGTGGAGGGTATTCGATCTTAAATGATTATCAGCATCCAATAAGATTGGTAAGATCAAAGGCTTGTCAAAAAATGGTTTGAAATGAACCAAAATTCAAGGACAAAAACTTCATTTAACTAGTAGTAGATTTATCAATATTTGTTAGATTCAGTTGAAGCTCTTGAATTTGAATCTTAAGAAAGTTGAGAAAGTTGAAAATGCCTTTTATTTAGAATTTGCATAACTCAATTATACATTTGTCAAGATTCAATTCAATTATTATATATAGAAGGGTTTAAAAAAATATTTTTTTTTATTTTTTACTCAGTATTCCAAGCTTTACTTTAATTAATTTAGGTTCGACTCATATATACACTAGATATAATAGATGAGTCTCACAACGGAACCGTTACAACTATTCATAAATAATTTTAGATTCCAATATAATCTTTATCAAAAAGTAGATAAAAATTCTTCAATTAATTTTCATCTATTGTGTTATTAGTCTTTTGATAAAATATATATATATATATCCCTCTCATCTTTTTATTATTATCTTATTAAAAGGAAAGAGTAAACAAACTCAAACGAAAAGAAAAAAAAAAAAAAGAAGAAAGAAGAACTCATTCGATACTTATCCTGTTATCCATTCGTTAGCGTCAGCTCGATGTCGTTTTAATTTAATTTATTTATTTTCTGCTACTGCCTCTGTGACCGTATCTGTATGTAATTGAAAATACTACTAAGAGTTTGACAAGTGTAATGTAACTACAGACAGCAAAGTGCAAACTAAGCATTTCGTAGGCAAAGGCTGATCCTGTCTTCCACTTCCAAGTTGGTGTCGAAAGTCGAAATCGAAACCGAAACCATGCTTTGTTGGCCAAAGGATTGAATGATAGGTTGCCCACTTGCCCTGGATTTTAATGTTAGAGGGTTTGTTTCAGATAATTACAACTCGGACCACCGTAGTCCTTAGTATTGCGTGCTACGCGTCGCCGCGTTTCCACGTGTCCCATTCACTCACGACACACCGGCTTCTATAGTGTGCTTCGCTTTCTAACGAGTTGTTTGATATCGTTTATGTTTTATCTTTGTCAATATTTTAAAAATAAAAACACGTTTATATATATAATTTTGTTGTAAAAAGTATGTTAATTAAAATTGACTAAGCAAGAACAAGAAATAAGAATAGGAGAAATTGAGAATTAAAGGAACAAGAGAAAGAGAGAGAGAGAGATGAAATGGAAATAAGATTGAAGGAATTATAAGTATCATTAGGGAGAATGAATCCCAATTTATAGGCATCAAATGGTAGGCTATACAAGTTGGCAATTTGCACATATTAGCCCCATTATTATCATCACAATAATCATAATTTGGACAATTTGTACAACTTGCATTTGTCCACTTTCATAACCTAATTTGCATAATTTGCATTTGTCCACTTTCATAATAATTTGCACAACTTGCATTTATCCACTTTCATAATACTCCCCCTTGGACAAATGCTACTATTAAAATTGGACGTGTACTGCCTCGTTAAAAACCTTAAGTCGGAAAAACCCAGTGGGAACAAAAACCGAACATAAGGGAAAAAGAGTACAATACAATTAAGTCCGTCTAATATGTCTTCAGGACAATATGTGCTTGTCTTCAAGACAATATAAATGGGCCTACTTCAGTGTCCTGATTGGACGTGCTATTACTGCCTCATTAAAAACCTTAAGCCGGAAAAACCCAGTGGGACAAAAACCGGACAGAAGGAAAAAAGAGTACAGTGCACTTATGTCCATAATCGCTCCCCTTGAGATAAAATAAACTGCTACTTCTGGAGCATCTAAACATTTCCACTTCTGGGGAAATCAATCTTGCATTTTATTGACTCGCCGCATACCAATGCCATAAACTAATTTCTCAAATGTTGATGTTGGCAAAGATTTGGTAAATAAATCTGCAAGATTATCGACGGAGCGAATCTGTTTAACATCAACTTGTCGACTTTCCTGGAGTTCATGAGTATAGAAAAATTTCGGCGAGATGTGCTTGGTCCTATCACCTTTAATATATCCTCCTCTGACTTGTGCAACACAAGCAGCATTATCCTCATAAATTATAGTGGGAGAATCTATCACCGGTTTGAATCCACTAGCATTGTGAATATGTGATATCATAGATCTTAACCAAACACACTCTCTTCCGGCCTCATAGAGGGAAATAATTTCAGAGTGGTTGGAAGATGTAGCAACTAGTGTTTGCTTAGTGGAACGCCAAGAAATGGCTGTATCATTATAGCAAAATAGATAACCGGTTTGGGAGCGAGCTCTGTGCGGATCAGATTTATATCCTGCATCAGCATAACCTACTAAACCAGAGTTAGTAGTATTCTTAGAATAGAATAACCCCAAATCAATGGTTCCTCGGAGATAACGGAAGATATGTTTAATCCCATTCCAATGTCTCCGGGTTGGCTCAGAACTGAAACGTGCCAACAAATTTACCGCAAAAGCGATATCTGGTCTCGTGCACTGTGCCAAGTACATCAAAGCCCCGATTGCATTGAGGTATGGTACTTCAGGACCAAGTATATCCTCACCAGATTCTTTAGGACGAAACGGATCCTTTTGGGGGTCAAGAGACCTTACAACCATAGGGGTGCTCAATGGGTGAGCCTTGTCCATGTTAAAACGTCTAAGCAATCTTTCAGTGTATGCTGACTGATGGACAAGTATTCCATTCTTATTATGCTCAAGCTCTAGACCAAGGCATAGTTTGGTTTTACCCAAATCTTTAACCTCAAACTCCTTTTTCAAATATTCAGCAGTTTCAGATAACTCTTCAGGAGTCCCAATTAAATTCATGTCGTCGACATAAACTGCTATAATAGCAAATCCGGTTTCAGATCTTTTAATAAACACGCATGGGCAGATGGGATCATTTATGTACCCTTCCTTAGTCAGGTATTCACTTAAACGTTGGTACCACATGCGGCCGGATTGCTTTAACCCATATAAAGATCTTTGCAACTTTATTGAGAATAAGTTGCGGGGAGTGCATGCTTCAGGCATTTTGAAACCTTCGGGAATTTTCATATAGATATTGGAATCTAATGAACCATATAAGTATGCCGTCACAACGTCCATAAGACGCATTTCAAAATTTTCTTGGGCAACCCAACTTATAAGGAAACGAAAGGTAACTATATCCACTACTGGTGAATATGTTTCATCATAATCTATCCCAGGCCTCTGCGAGAAACCTTGGGCTACGAGTCGGGCTTTATACCTCACGATCTCGTTTCTCTCATTTCGTTTCCGGACAAAGACCCATTTGTATCCAACAGGTTTTACATTGTCGGGGGTTTTAGTAATAGGCCCAAAAACATTACGTTTGGCAAGGGAAGTCAATTCAGCTTGGATTGCTTCCTCCCATTTAGGCCAATCTCGCCTATGACGGCATTCGGTTATGGACCGAGGTTCATAATCATCATTCATAATCTCATGAGCAACTGAGAGAGCAAATGCATCATCGATGATTATCTCATTTCGATCCCATATCTCATTACAATAACTGATGGAAATTTCAGTATTCCCAAGATTGGTGATCTTTTCATGGGTTTGTACCACTTCAGGGGCAATATGCTCATGAACTTGTGCCACTTCAGGGGCAATATGCTCTCTTTGAATATTATGTTGTGCCACTTCAGGAGCAATTTGGTTTCCTCGAGAAAGATTAATAAGCTCATCTGGAGCAGATTCTAAATTCCTCCCCCTTCTTTTTCGAGGAACAGTGTCTTTTGATCCCATCGGTCTACCACGCTTCAGGCGCGGGCCATTTAGATCCATTTCGGGTGGTTCTACAGGAACATCAATCCTAGCTGGAACATTCGCAGCTGGGATGTGAGACTTTGTAACTTTAGCAGTCTCATTAAATGCATCAGGCATTTGATTTGCAATAGCTTGTAAATGGATCAATCGTTGCACCTCATTTTCACATTCAGGTGTTCTTGGGTCAAAATGAGACAAACTTTTCTCATTCCATGAGAAAATCTCGACATTTTTCTGTTTTCCATTTGTGGAAGCTTTTGGTATCCCAAGTGATGGGAATACTGTCTCATCAAAATGACAATCCGCAAATCTAGCGGTAAATAAATCACCCGTCAATGGTTCAAGGAACCGAATAATGGACGGTGAATCAAACCCAACATAAATGCCCAAACGGCGCTGGGGACCCATTTTGGTCCTTTGCGGTGGTGCTACAGGCACTTGTACCGCGCAACCAAAGGTGCGAAGATATGAAATGTCTGGCTCCTGGCCCAAGACTAACTGAAGGGGGGAATATAAATGAGAAGTAGTGGGGCGCAATCTAATTAAAGATACAGCATGTAAAACAGCATGACCCCACGCTGAGGATGGGAGCTTTGTCCTCATCAATAAAGTTCGAGCAATAATCTGAATGCGCTTAATCATGGATTCTGCTAATCCATTTTGAGTATGAACATGTGGGACAGGATGTTCAACTTCAATTCCTAATGAAGCGCAATAAGCATCAAAACTCTTTGATGTGAACTCACCAGCATTATCCATTCTTATGCTTTTAATTTGATAATCTGGGAAATGAGCTCGAAGCTTTATTATCTGTCCAAGCAAACGTGCAAAGGCGACGTTGCGCGTTGATAATAGGCAAACATGGGACCATCTGCAGGATGCATCCACTAGTACCATGAAATATCTAAATGGTCCACTTGCAGGCTGAATTGGCCCACAGATATCACCCTGGATTCTTTGCAAGAATGAAGGGGATTCATAATCAACCTTTGTCATGAAAGGTTTAGTAATGAGCTTTCCTTGTGAACAAGATTCACAAATGTAATCTTTGGATAACAACACCTTTGTATCTTTTAAAGGGTGTCCTCGAGTATTTTTAAGGATTCTTCGCATCATTGTTGCTCCTGGATGACCAAGGCGATCATGCCAAAGTCCGAACACATCAGGGTTCACTAGTTTCCAGGGCATCGTAGCATATGATTCTATAGCTCGTATTGGGACATAATATAATCCCATACTAGAAGCTTCCAGCTTCTCATGGATGGTCTTCTGGCCCATCTTGTAGGAAGTGATGCAAAGAAATTCCTTATTTTGCTCATTAATTGTTTCTAGATGGTACCCATTACGGCGTACATCTTTGTAGCTAAGTAGATTTCTTTTTGATCTACCGCTCAACAATGCATCTTCAAGATACAATGTTGTGCCATTTGGCAAAATAACTGTGGCAGTCCCATAGCCATCTATAATATTAACAGGACCAGATATTGTCTGAACATTTGCCTTGCGCAATGTCACATTTGAGAAAAAGTGTTTGCCACAAAGTATAGTATGCGTTGTAGCACTATCAAGCAAACATATATCTTCCTTTTTCTCAATGTGTCCCATTTGCATTTATCTTGACAACTTCAGGTGTCAAGTTCCATAAAATTTGACAAATTAATAATATGATGCAAAATATAAACCAACAAATATGGAATAAAACTCATGATTTTATTGACGACCATATTTATTTAATATCTTCCTTGGTAACATAATTATCCAAGGGTATGGCAAAACATAGATGAAAAACCCTCAGGATCTATTTCTGGGGACTTGTTATTTTCATCAACATTATATAAAGAAATCAGAAACCTCAAAAGGTTTTTCATTGCCAAGAATATGACAGTTTTCATTGACCAAAACCTTATTGATTTCAGCATCAGTCTCAGTTAGGTCAATGGCATGGGTCTCAACATGCTTGCTTTTCTCCTTCTGGGATGCTTGGTATAGATCAACCAAATGTTTGGCCGTACGACAGGTACGTGACCAATGACCAGTCATTCCACAACGATGACAGGTACTATCATCATGCTTCTTCATGGGTTTTTTACCTTTAGGGTTGTGTAGGGAGTTATTTATATTACGGTTAAATCTCCCACCACCCTTACGGAAAAAATTCCCATGCCTGCGCTCACGGCCTCTAGGACGGCCAACATTCTTACTTGAGCCGGCATTTGCTTCAGGAAATGCCTTAGAGCCAGCAGGTCTTAAATCATGATTTTTAAGCAGCAACTCATTTGTTTGTTCTGCAGTCAACAGGACTGAGATCAATTCAGAATATGTTTTAAACTGACGCTGCCGGTATTGCTGTTGCAATACAATATTCGAAGCATGAAAGGTGGAGAATGTTTTCTCTAAAAGCTCAACCTCAGTAAGCTTAACACCACAAAGTTCAAGCCGTGACACAATATCATACAAAGCCGAATTATAATCGGACACGGACTTGAAATCCTGCAACCTCAGATGTTGCCAATCATAGTGTGCTTGAGGGAGGATGACAGTTTTGGTGTGATCATACCGCTCTTTCAATCTTGTCCACAAGATCAAGGGATCTCGGACAGATAGATATTGAACTTTTAGGCTATCACTTAGATGCCGACGGATAAAAATCAAAGCATTTGCCTTATCTTTATCATTAGCATTTCCATTTTCACCAATGGTAGCTGCAAGACCTTGGCCTTGGAGATGCAGTTCAATATCGAGACACCATGACAAGTAGTTATTGCCACTTACATCCAAAATTTGGAATTTGGGCTTTTCAATATTTGCCATAATTCTGAAAAGAATGGTCTCAATTAGTTTGACAACTTCTGGTGTCAAAAATGTTTAGAAGGAAATCTTTACACAATGAAAATTAAAATTATCTTGTGTATAGAAAATAAATTTTGTATGAAATCAAACCTTCAGAACTTACCAAACTTCAAACTTGCTTTACTTTAGAACACTCGTGCTGATAACGTGTTGTAAAAAGTATGTTAATTAAAATTGACTAAGCAAGAACAAGAAATAAGAATAGGAGAAATTGAGAATTAAAGGAACAAGAGAAAGAGAGAGAGAGAGATGAAATGGAAATAAGATTGAAGGAATTGTAAGTATCATTAGGGAGAATGAATCCCAATTTATAGGCATCAAATGGTAGGCTATACAAGTTGGCAATTTGCACATATTAGCCCCATTATTATCATCACAATAATCATAATTTGGACAATTTGTACAACTTGCATTTGTCCACTTTCATAACCTAATTTGCATAATTTGCATTTGTCCACTTTCATAATAATTTGCACAACTTGCATTTATCCACTTTCATAATAAATTTTATAATTTATTTTTTTATAAAAATTTATTAAAAAAATTTAAATATATGTTAATTAAATATTAACGATATTATTAAAAAGTTATTATTCATCTATATTATTAAAGTGTTTTTAAAAATATATAAAAATATAAAATTTCTAATTTTTTTTTTAAAACATGTTTTCTGTTTTTAAAATTTTAAAAATAAAAATATTCTGTTAAATACATTTTCAACTGTTTTATTTTTAAAATATAAAAATGACAATAAAAAATAGAAAACAAAAACCATGTCAAACCAACCCTACACTTGCCAAATTGATCCTAGATTTCATCCAATCATAGATTACCACGTGTATCGGTTTCTCGGGACTCGGATATCACGCCGCTGTCAGTCTAGATGGAATGGGCTCGAGCAAACCACTATCGGGCTAGTCTCTGTGGCCCATTCAAATCTGACCACCTGGGCCGAAGCAAGAACAGATCGAAACGCAAAGCGAAGTGATCGACCCGAACCCGAATTTCCATATCTGAAATCAGACTGAAAAAACAGATCGACCAAACAAAAACAATATAGCTAAAAAGTCCCGTCACTCGTCAGGAAATTGGATCTCCAATTTCCCAGGCACCAAGCGATTCTTCAAAATAAAAAGGACAAAAAAGAAATACCACAGCCTTTGATCTCCGATCAGGTAATAGAACCATTCTCGATTTTCCTTTTCTCATCAAAAGTAAATTCTTCAATCACATTTTTTGTTCTTGATTTTTTCTTTTTCTGAATATCATCTTGCTTTGGATTTGCCTGGTTATGGAGATATGTGATTAGAGTAAGGAGTTTGATATTGTTCACTGCTAGCTCTAGTTTACCAGATTTATTTCAGTGATTTTACTTAGTTAGAATACAATTGTTTTACTTAAAACTTTATTTTGAACTTAAAAAGTTGAAATTCAAGATGAATTATGCAGTTATGGGCAAGGAATTCGGTTAAAAACGAAAATGGCGTAGTTTATGTTATTGTAGAAAGGCAAATTTTAGGCAGTGATTTCGTTAACTCAGCTTTCTTTACATTTAACATTGCGTGCCAAGTGAGGAACATGATTGACTCTGAAATGAGAAAAAAGCCTGAGATTTGTGTGTTTTTGATGACATTCTTGTTTCATAGTTAAACTTATGCTTCCAGTACTCGAGTTGTAAAGTATCACGGTGGTTGATTTTGCAGAAGCTGATCGTGGTGGAAACAATGAATTTTCTGCTGCTGCGGTCCAACTCCACTCAACAAGGAACACCAGAACAACCACCACCTCCGGTACAAGAAGAGGTGGTGGAGTCAACTTATGTTTCTAAATCTGCGATGACTTTGGAAGGGCTTATAGCTGAAGATCCATTCCCTGAGTACCCCACAGTTGAAAATCATGGTGGGGAAACCAATGGATTTGAAAGCGAGAATGCTGGTGTTGTGAATGATAAGAATGTTTCTTTCCTGGAGAATCATACTGATGTTTCTGAAGAAGATGGATGGATCACTATTCCATATAGTAAGTGCACACTTATTACAAAAGCTAAGTAATCTATACATTTCTTTTTGGTGATTCTTGATTCTTGATTTCTCATAGTTGTAGTTTTCCCTTTCTCTAGTTATGGGTTTGACTTTTGATGTTTGGCTTTTACTTATTTTTCTTTCCTTTTTTTCCTCTCCTAGTTCCTTTCATGCTTTAAACCATCTGATTTTAAGTTTTAACATAAAAAAAATTGAGGTTATGTAGAGAGCCTCTGGCCTGATAGTTGTACAACAATTTGACTGTTGATTTACTGCACCTGGAAACTAGACTGAGTCTGAAAAGGTAAGTCCGTAGTCACTGATTTATAAAAATAAATGTTGCCAATCGTGATACTACAAGAAGTTAATTTTGATTATCAGAGTGTTCAATATGACCATTTTTTTGTAGGCAATGCTGTCAACCGTAGGAGCATTGGTGTGGCATATAATGGTGGTTATGATGGCTTGTTATATTTATTAAGGCTGAGGTTCAAAATGTTGGTTGGATTATATTAAGTGTATTTCATCTTGATAACAGCTTCCTGACATGATAGAATGAAAGCTTGTTTATTTACAACTTATATCTCCCTGAAGTTTGTATTTGGTGTTTGCGCTCTTGGTTTATTTCCTGGGTTAATAGTCAGTTTATTGATACTTTGTTGTTTATCTAATCTTGATATGCTTTTCTAGAGGATCTCCCTAATGATTGGAATCATGCACCAGACATTCTTTCATTATGTTCCCTGGATCGCTCATTTGTTTTTCCAGGTACCTTTGTCCTTTTAGAACCTCCTACTTCTTTCAGATTTAATATGTGGTTGATTCATGTTCACATAGGAAATATTGTGCTTGTAACATGAAACTTGTTTTTCTTCAGGTGAACAAGTTCATATTCTAGCATGCTTATCGGCATGTAATCAGGAAACAGAAATTATTACCCCATTTAAAGTTGCTGCATTCATGAGTAAAAATGGCATGCGAAAGGGTGCTGAGAAACGAAATGGAAACATGGAGGGTGAGACAAATGCTGATCCTGAAGGAGGGGAAGTGGGTCCTAATGGCAAAATAATGGATCAGAATGGTGAAAACTTGGAGAAAGAGAAGATTGATCCAGCAAAGGATGTTTCAGCTAGTGAATCATTGCTTAGGATGGAAGATCACAGAAGACAGACTGAAATGCTATTGAAAAGGTTTAAGAACTCTCATTTCTTCGTGAGGATTGCAGAGTCAGGTGAGCCTCTATGGTCAAAAAAAGGTGCTTTCGAGTCATCTGAGATGGATAGTCAACAGTCTATTGTGAATGAAACCAAGAAAACTGCCAAGAATATATCTAGCCTGAATGCAGTTATTGATAGAGGAAATTTTGATGCCAATGTTTCTGGTGGAGTTGCTAGAGATACCGTTAAGTGTTGCTCACTTTCCAATGGAGATATAGTGGTAAGTAGCAGAACTTCTCCATTTTTAATGACATTGTTTTGCCTTTCACTTTGACTTGATAAATGCTGCAGATATGTTTGTGCTTAATTTTCTTAGCCAACTGGTAGAAAGTTAATTCTTTTTATTTAACATGTGAAATTGATGTTATTGTATTTTTTGCTTGATATTTTTCTGGATTATGCTGGATGTCTTATGGTGAACCTAGTAAACATTCGTTTGGCGAAGCAATTGCAGTGTGTTTAAAATCGCTGACTTCCAAAGGGGTGATAGTGGCAGGGGCAGGAAGAAAGGCAAGGAATGCACTCTCTTTTACTGCTTGCTTAGCCATCCCTGTCTGTTCTTGCCTCCAATTAGATTCTAAACCATTGTTCCAACCCTCACTGTCAAAGAGTGGAAAGAATGCACCTCCCTTTTTAAAATCTGTCTCCTTTTCCTGACAAGAGATCTTTTAGTTACATAAAGCTACATTCATGGGGATTTCCAGGGGAGCAAACATAAAAATGAAATGGTAAAAGGGAGGAGAATAGATAGAATTTGGGCAAGTCATTGAAGAGTGAACATTTTGATGACGAGATGGGACACTATTGGTTAGTACGTTGATGTCTTCTGGAGTTCCTTTCCTCTATCTTTAATGGATCTTTGCTAGTAAGACTTTCCTACAGTATATCAAAATTTGGTTTGCTGGTGCATTATTGAAAATGTGGTAAGGATGGTAAAGAACATGCAGATAATTTTGGATGGACAAGAAATGAAGAATGATCAGACTATGTTGGTTGCAACCACTGAAAGACTCCTAATTGATTAATTATTGGCCAAGGGATTGAATAAGTAGTTCAAGATCTCAGTTCTTGGATGGTATTGTAAAAAGTTTGGTAACTAGGAGAAGTATGAAGAGGGATTGCAGGTACAATAAGAATCTTTGATAATGTTACTAGAGAGAGTAGAAGAGGGGCAATGGTGAATTTAGTCTTAGGATTATGTTTTTCCAGGCTCTATATCTTGGTATAAATCTGGGGCATTCAGCAAGGAGATTCCTACTGTCTCATTGGAGGCTTGCTAATGGGGGTCCTGATAGCCAACCTAAAAGACATTGCTACCTATGTAAACTGAGTTTGACGGAATGATTTTTTTCACTATGCTGCAATATCAAGCTGGCCACTGTCTTTTTCATGTTCCTAGGCTTTTTAAAATCATTAAAGCAGAAAGTTTATTCTGATTGCAAACTGCTTTCAATTAAATCTTATCCTGCTCTGGTTCTGCAAATTGATTGCAGAAGCTGTGGGATGCAATGTTTTATTTTGTTTCATAATTGTTTGTTTTGATTAGGTATACTGACTTAACTATTTCTTAGCTCATTGCTAGTTGGCTTGATGATTCAGACTACTGATTCTCATGCTATTTCTCTGTTTGGAAGGATGCAGGTACTTTTACAAGTAAATGTTGGTGTTGATTATCTAAAAGATCCTGTCATTGAAATTCTTCAGTTTGAGAAATATCAGGATAGAAATCTGCCTTCGGAGAATCAACAAAACTTAGGTTATGTAAATAAAGACCCATGTGAAGAACTATTGAAATGGTTGCTTCCACTGGATAACACTCTTCCTCCTCCTCGTACTTTGTCTCCTCCTCCTCTAAGTTCTGGTTCTGCAATTGGTAGCACGTCTCACAGGTCTGCCTTTTCTGCCTCCTCTGGCTCTCAGCTCTTTAGTCATTTTAGAAGTTACTCTATGTCATCGCTTCCTCAAAATGTTGCAACTCCTCCTGGACCTCTTAAAGCCCAAAGTTCTAAACCATCATTTGACCTTGATGAGGTGGATCATTACTCTTCTCAGAATATTTTAAAGAGCCAAAGAACAGGGATTGAAGGGCTTTTATCTTTCCGTGGTGTGTCAGTAGAGCGAGAAAGATTTTCTGTCCGTTGTGGATTAGAAGGGATCCATATCCCTGGAAGAAGATGGAGGAGAAAACTTGAAATAATTCAACCTGTTGAGATCCATTCTTATGCTGCCGACTGCAATACTGATGACCTTCTTTGTGTTCAGATAAAGGTAAACCATAATGTTCACTATCTGCTGATGACTCATGGTTGCTAGGCTCTTTTATTTACTTTATGAAGTTATTTTGCAGAATGTTTCTCCTGCACATATACCAGATATTGTTGTATACATAGATGCGATAACAGTTGTCTTGGAAGAAGCTTCAAAAGGTGGGCCACCTGCTTCCCTACCAATTGCATGTATTGAAGCTGGAGATGACCATAGTTTGCCAAATCTAGCTCTCAGGTAGTTTTCAGTCCATCTACCTTAATCTACTTCTAATTGTTCTGTGACTTGTTAACATTTTAGCATGATTTATTCAAGTATCAGCAAGAACAATAGAAATATTTTATTTTTTTGTAACTATATTGGGCCATGCTTGCTCAGAATGTAAGGCATAATTTCAGAGTATGTTTTCAGTGAGCAACAAACCAATTTGTTGCAGAATTTTGAAGAGTAAATTAGGAATAAATCCTTGCATCCATGGGGACTGCCTTTGGTGTACGTGAATATGGCCATTATCTAATATCTTGAAGGGTGTTTCGAATCATTTAGCTGACTCGTATCTGACGAGTCATGGTGCTGTGAAATGGGGAAGAGTTTTCTATTTCTGTGAGCTTATTCATTGTCTTTGTTGCAGGAGGGGTGAAGAGCACTCTTTTATTTTAAAACCAGCTTCTTCAATGTGGAAGGACCTCAAAACTTTTGAAAAGTCTAAGTCATCCAGTTTACAAGCCCCTTCCAAGACTTTTGATAGAAAGGGAAATGCTTCAATGGTTAACCAGTATGCAATTATGGTATCATGCCGTTGCAACTACACCGGTTTGTACATTTCTCTTGGTTTAAAGTATCATCTGGCATGTTGTTGTGTTAATTAAATGTTCTATATATTAACGAATCATTCCTTTTATTCTGAATGTAGAATCAAAATTGTTTTTCAAGCAGCCAACAAGTTGGAGACCACGTATTTCAAAGGATCTTAAGATCTCGGTTGCATCTGAAATGTCAGGAGAATATTCTGGAGCCAATGAAAGAGTCACTCAGCTTCCAGTTCAGGTTTTATTCATTTTGATTTGCTCTCTTTGTTGCTTGCACGCTGACACTCTAGCTATATATCTAACTGTGACAATTCTCATTCGACTGGTGTGAGTGTCAGGTCTTAACTCTTCAGGCTTCAAATTTGACACCTGAAGATCTAACTATGACAGTTCTTGCTCCAGCCTCCTTTACTTCACCTCCGTCTGTGGTATCCTTGAACTCTTCTCCGACATCACCGATGAGCCCATTTGTTGGTTTTTCTGAGCTTGCAGGGAGGGCAAGCAATGTGCAGAAGCTGAACTCAATGGCCAGTACATCAGGGAATCAGAAACAGAATGCAGATGCTGGGACTAGATTTGCTTCTTTCAATGGGCAATTGACTCCAATAGATGATGTCATCCCAACTTCTGGGCTGGGATGTACTCATCTGTGGTTACAGAGTAGAGTACCATTAGGGTAATGCATCAATTTTTCTATTATTGTTTCAAATTGTGAACACACAAAGGGTAACAGTTCACGTTGATTGCTTCAGATGTGTTCCTGCTCTATCTACGGCTACGATCAAGCTTGAGCTTCTTCCATTGACTGATGGCATAATCATTCTTGACACTTTACAGATTGATGTCAGGGAAAAAGGTATGCATCTGTTTGTTTCCCACTTTTATGATTTGCGTTACCCATATACTTCAACTATGTTCGAAGGAATGTTATGTGTATTATGAGATCTATGTATGATTGGTTAGCTATAGCTAGCCATGCATTGACCTGGAGCACATAATTTCCTATACTGTTGCCATGTTTGATGTTGAAATATAGCCAATGGTGAATCTTGCCTCTGGTGACTCTGGATAGAGAAGGCACGCCTTCTCTGGATGACTGGATCACTTTATATTAACACTCTCCTTTCCTGCCATTAGGGTAGTTTTGTAATTTATGCTTACATTGCTGCTAGCGCGATTAGCTGATTATGTTCATTCGTTCTAGTTCTTCCTTTGGTAGTGTTACATTTTTCTGCTGATATCATCAATGCAATGCTTGAGTTTTATCCCGAAAGCTATAATTCTAATAAAGAACCCTTTCGTGGTGCAACAGGTCTTACATATATTCCTGAGCACTCACTGAAGATAAATGCGACTTCTAGTGTCTCCACAGGGATTATTTAGGAAGGATTACAACATGTGTTTCTTACTCGTGTTATCTTTAGCCATCAAGGATTTCAAAGTGTCATTCCTTCTGTTACCAGGATTGCGCTTCTGGTGACATATTGTGCGGGATCGTTGGTACTGAGGTAGATATCATCCAGTGTTGAGCAGAAAAGGAATTGTCCTTGCTAATTCATCTGGAAAATACAGCTATGGCAAAATACAGCCATGAATGATTTCCTCTAAAGGACGAACTCGTGAACTACATTTGTTATATACCCCCTTAGATGGGAAAGAAATGTTCATTGTAGATGAATCTAGAGGTGTGAAAATGTATTTGTTTCAAAGAAATCATGAGACCCCGAGTGCTTTACAGATAATCAGGCCACACAAAACTTGTTAGGATTCAAAGACAGTGATGTTGCACTTCTGAAGCAGTGAACTTGTAATCCTCTTATATAATGACTGCTATGACTTTTTGAAATGGCAGCATCCCTGGTTCATGAATACCTCAAATGCTTGGAAGTCTGCGAGTGAAGAAGACTAGCAATGGTTCTGATGCTGCTTTTCTTTCTTACTTTCCTTTTTTTCTTTCTTTTTAACGATGAATTGTTTATGATTGATAAGATATAAGCCGGGCATTATTTCTGTTCTGAATCAATGTCATTTTGATTAGTGGTCCAAAGAATCAAAGCTTCTATTTTTGCATTCTTCTTCTGTTTATGCCATTCCTTTTGAATATCATGAGCATGAAGCTAACTATCTTAGGTTGAGATTTGTCGAGCTTGGGTTTTGATTCAGGATTGAAGCTGATACCAAGGAGCCTGTGCAGTGTGATCTACTAAGTGCTGGAGCTATATCTTGGTTTTGACATATAATGCGGCCTAGAGAATGCCAGAGGTTTACCCGGAAACTAGCTTTATTTCGGGAGCTAATAAATATGAATGGAATAGACCATAAACAGGTAGATTATAGTAAAAGGATAGACAAGATAGGTCCTAACAACAAGAAAATCTACTTGCTTAGTTGAAATTTTTGACAAAATTAAATGCTGTTAGGTAGCTTCGCCCGCCAACCTTGCCGCTGCAATGCTGAATTGCTTACTGATACCGTAAGATATATCTGTTATTCATTCAAAGTCAAAAGAAAAGAGCAATTCCTTGAACAAGCGAACCAACTGTATTAAAATTCTCAGGTGTGGCTGGACATGGCCTACCTATCCTCCACTATTCAAACCCATTTAAACTCTCAGCTCTGGACCAGGACCAGGGCCATCGACTCTGGAGTGTAGTGTAGGAACCAGGCAGCTCTCCAGTTTCTGTCTCATGAATTTTGTGGTACAATTCCAATTTCCAACACGTTCTCAAGTTCCCTGTTATGCTTTTGCATCATTCTACTTGTTGCTTTGAGAAATTGTGAGTGTTATGATCCTGAAGAGTTTGGGGAATTCTTATTATTTCTTTTTGCAGCAACAGTTTCCCGTTTCATGGGAACCAAAGGATTTGGATGGATGGCGGCTCTTGAACTTGAAGTGAGGTGTTGTGTCAAATCACAAAGACTGGTTACTACCAAAGTGATTGGCAATTTGCCATTTTCAATGCATTATTACAACATAAAGATAATGTAAATCTTAACAATGGGATGAACTGGAAAATTGCCAAAAGTGGGTGTTGGAAACTTTCATACGAGAGCAAAGAACTGGGCTTTGATTATTAAAGTTATTATATTATGAATGCATTAATAAATTACAAATGGGGATGTTTAGTTACACTAATCTCTTAATAAGTACTAATTTAGAATTAGTAATTATTTTTGAAGAAGTATTAAGTAAAAAAATAAAGAAAATGATAACAGGTGTGTGAATACAACCGTTAAGCATCATTCATTAGTTTGTTTTTCGTTTGCCTCTTATTGAAAACTATAAAAATACTTTACACATTTTAAATGTTAAATCTAAAATTACATATGTACCTTTTTAACTTTAAAAAATTACTTAGTCTTTTATTTAATATTTTAGATTTGTAAAATTATTTGTATTTTGATAAAATTTAGCTCCACATTAAATTTTTTTATTTTAAGCGTAAGTTTTTAAATTCAAAATTTATTGTGGTAGGGTTTAAAAAAAATCAAACACTTTTGATAAAGTTTAGTCTCAAATTTCATAAAAAAATTAATTTTAAAGGTAAATTTTAAAATTTAAAACATCTACCGTGGCAAGATTTTAGAAGTAAATATAAAATAATTTATTAAAATTTAATATAAAACATTAAAGAGTAAATATTAGTGCTATAATTTTATGAAAAACAAATTATTATATAAAACATTATATTTATTATCTCTTTTTGGTGGGATTCATCTTGTCATTAGAGCATAAAATACAAAATATGAATGTTCCATAAAAAAAGTAGTTTATTTAATGATGAATGGGTGCATATTTTAGCATAACTCCAAAAATTATGTTTATGGATTATATATATTTTAGATGATAATTTTTTATATTTTTTTTAAAAAAAAAACAAAAAATATTCTCTGTTTTCTCAAAAAGGGAAAGAAAAGAAAAAAAGAGTAGATGAATTTTCAATGTGACGCGCGCGTTCGCGTCCGCCCACCGAAGTCGGACACGTCACCATCAAAGTAGGTCCCACCCTTTTTTCTATCCTGCCCGTACTGCCCACATTTTTTCACCCTGCCTAGCTGCCCGAACTACCCACCTCTCTTACCCTCTGATTCTCTCTCAACGTGCAATTAGCCTGTAATGGGTAACCTCCCTCTCCTCGGGCACCTCCTGCCCCTTTTTCTCCGGGCAGCTCAATTTTGCTTTTCTATTCTTTGATTCGATTCAGAATAAAAAAGAAAAAAAACAAAAAAAATTTAAAAAAAGAAGAAGAAGAGAATCAATAATAATAGTAAGGGAAGTAGAGAAGGAGAACGGATATTTTCCTTTGCTTTTTTTTTTTGTTTAATAATATAATAATAACTTTGAAACTATTCAGCTGAGCATTTCAGCTTGTGTGTAATAAAACTTTTTTATTTTCATGAGAGAGTACATTTTCTTGCTTTCAGCTAGGATTTATTAATTCCAACTTCTAAAATAAAGAACCCAAAAAGGGAAAACGAAACAACTAAACTTTGGTTTGGTTTTCTCTTGAGCATTTCCAAGCTCCATCAACATTCTACTGCTTTAAAATACAAAAATTTTGGTTTTCTTCTGCTTAATTTGATCTGGGTCTTTCCTCAACTGGGGTTTCTTTTGCTGTAGCTCTTTTTACCCTTTTGTTTATTTTTTAAAGGTGGGGTTTTGGGCGTAATAACATTGCTGAATTTGGGTTCTATTAGTTTTGGTGGGTGTTTTAATGGTTTGAAATATTCTTAGGCTAGAAGGAGAGAAGATGGGATTAGGTTTTGAGGATGGAAAGTTGAAGTCTTGGGATATGTGCAAATCAAAGGGAAGGAAGAAGAAGAAGAAAAACAGTGAAAAAGAAGATCTTGATGATGAAGCTATAGTGGAAGAAACAGGGTGTTGGTTTAAGTTAAGGTTTATTGGAAGCTGCATTTCTTCAAGATCCAAAGTTGATAGTTCTGTTGTTAGTGGGACCAGTACTCATTATGGTAAGTTTTCATTCTTTTTCCTTGCTGAATGTGTCTCTTGTTTTTCTTCTTCTTTTTAGTGCTTTGCTATTAAATTGTAGAACTTTTTTCAGTTACCTGGGAATACTTTGAATCATGTTCTCGTTGGCATGTTTTGCTGGATGAAATGATAAGTTTATTGATATGAATGTGCTTTTGGTAGTTTGTAACTGGTTTGGAGATGATAATGGGAAGCTAAGCCCAATGCTAACCTTTTTTGCTTTGGTGCATTCGTTAAGATGCTGCATCCAGCTTGAGGAGTAATAAACTCAAGTAATGTGTCTTGACTACTATGATTTGGGTAAATTGGAATATTTTAACTAGTTATTTGTCTTTGAAAACGGATCAATTTTTGGGAAATTTTTTCAATTACCAAATGAGAGTTTTTTAAGTTTTATCCAAACCTTTGTGCTACTTAATATGATGAAATGTGGAAGTTACTGGCCTGTGTGATTTTGAACCTTTGTTCTCATATGTGTTCTTAAAATTTGGACATGAGTGTTTGAATGTGATGACTGAAGAGTTGACAAAGGAATGGATATTTATTTGCTTGCCACTATGCCTTTTGTCAAACATCGACTTGCTTGCTCAACTTCTTGTTGGTTTCAAATGGTGAGAGATAAGCAGTCAACAAAACTGCACTCTGCTACCAATCGTTTAAAGCATTAATTAGTGACTTTGTAAGTTATTTATGGAAATGAAAGTATGAGATTAGCATGTATATATTTAGAATTTTCCATTTAAGCGAGGTTTGTAGGCCACTAACAACATGTGAGATGTAGCAATGGCATGTTTGGAGCAGTGTCAATAACATATTCATTTATTGCTGATATTTCAAAAGAGGTTTTGCCTGCTAAACTCGCAACAGTTTGTCAAAAGAGGTTTTGCCTGCTAAACTCACAACAGTTTGTCTAAGTTGGTGTTTTTGAACAGCTGGTGGAGGAATTTAGACTTTTCAGTGCTGGTGTGCCCTTGTAGTAGGCTTTTTAAGCACTAAATGTTATATGTATGAATATAGGCTTACTTTTTACTGCTGGTCTCTTGCCTCTATTGCTCTCTCAAAAGCTTTTGCAGTACATTGCATATTCTTGGATTACTGGTTAAAATCATCCTCCTTGCTGTTTGTAATTTCTTCTTCAGTTTAAATGATTTTGAGAAAGTTATAGATGAAGTAATGGCAGTGATGAGCCAATGATGAGATATAGCTATTCTGAAATAGGATAGAGTGAAAGTTTTAGAAGGGTTATATAGTATATACTCGAGAATATACTGTAGTATCAGCATTCCGATTATGCTGAAAGTCATATGGGAAAACAGGTCTGGCAACTCAAATTCCACAATTCTAACCCAATTTCTGCTCTTACACATGTTTTTCCTTGTGGAGACCTAGGTGATTATATCTTGTAACACATTAAATCTGTGCATAAATGAACAGATAGCAAATCTGCGAATGATTCTAGTAGGGATCAACCGACCGCTCCAGTTGTCTCATCTACAACCACTAGCAATGCGGAAAGTAATTCATCTACTTCCAAACTTGAAGATGAGCTTAAAGTTGCTTCTCGATTACGGAAGTTCGCATTTAATGATCTAAAGTTGGCTACTAGAAACTTCAGACCTGAGAGTCTACTTGGTGAAGGTGGTTTTGGTTGTGTTTTCAAGGGGTGGATTGAAGAAAATGGAACTGCTCCGGTAAAACCAGGCACGGGGCTTACTGTTGCTGTAAAAACACTCAACCATGATGGTCTTCAGGGTCATAAAGAATGGCTGGTTTGCACCTTTTCTTATGTTTCTACTTTACAGATTATATCAGTGCCTCATTTGTCTCTGTTTTCTTTAGAATAATTAATCTTTTCTTGATTCTTGGATCATCAATGTGGCAGGCCGAAGTCAATTTTCTTGGTGATCTCGTTCATCCTAACTTGGTTAAACTTATTGGTTATTGCATTGAAGATGATCAGAGATTGCTAGTGTATGAGTTTATGCCTCGAGGAAGTTTGGAAAACCACCTCTTTAGAAGTATGTAGATGTTTGTCTTAAATCCAATTTTTTCTATCAATGATTTTCTGCTTTAGAATGTTCAATGTGCATTCGCAACCTATATATCAGTGGATTAAAATCACTTCTATACATACATACATACACAGACATACATCCATACAATACATTTATCCATCTTCTAGTGCAAATTGAGTATCTCTTTCATATATTGCTTCTTTTAGAATGAAGTTTCAAAAATAATGGATGTGCTATCTACTTAGAAAATGCTCAGCCCTTAGATTGTTAGTTGTATTATGCTCAACCATGATGGTTATGTATTTATTATAGCTATATTCTCTAATTGGGGGTTTCATTCTCTGTTGTTTGTTTCACGTTATGATTTATGTAGGAGCCTTGCCTCTTCCGTGGTCCATAAGGATGAAAATTGCACTAGGTGCTGCGAAGGGTCTTGCATTTCTTCATGAAGAGGCAGAAAGGCCCGTAATATATCGGGATTTCAAAACCTCTAATATCCTGCTAGATGCAGTATGTGACAGAAAGTTAACCCGCAACAAATTTTCTGTTTAAATGAAAAAAATAAAGTTTGTGGCATGGTTTACTCATATTAATGATATGCCGTTGCAGGACTATAACGCAAAGCTTTCAGATTTCGGACTTGCTAAAGACGGTCCTGAGGGAGACAAAACCCATGTATCAACCCGTGTGATGGGAACGTATGGCTATGCAGCTCCAGAATATGTAATGACTGGTAAGCTTTAATAGAAAAAGATGCTTGTTCAAGTTTGCTGTTATATTTCTCCCTTCCCTACTTTGCATCCCTGTTTACTTGCTTTAAAGAGAAAAGATCTGCAAGCTAGTTTTAGCTTTGATTGCCTGCGTTTTATGTATTTGTCTTTGTTCTCAACATTATGTGGTATATCTCTCTCTCTATTGTGGATGAGCAGTGTTATGTAGTTATTTCTGCTAATGTCTCTCAAGATGGAAGTTAAAATGGAATGATCCGTAAACAGTTTTTGATTGATCTGGCGGACAGATATTTATTACTTCTTACCTTTCTTTTACCTATGACAAATGATTTCACAATCATGTAAGCATGTTTTCATGCTCCCCTAGGTATAGCACATGCCAGACTCAGTTGAGTGAAGGTTTTCTTTCCCCTCCGGCCGAGTTCATGAACTTCTAATCATTATTGGCTTCTCTATATCTTACATAACTTTTTAGGGGTCACTGTCTGTTGCAGTAGTAAACATTTTAGACTTTCAAGTGTAATTTTGTGTATTCAAATCCTTACCTCCTTCCTAGGTAGTTGAGTAAGTTTGCGAACTTTGTGCTGGATGCAGATACCTTTTGCAATTTCCTGCTTTGGCTGATGAGCACTAAAGTAATTTGCTATGTAACTGCCGGTAGAATGCCTTTGTAAGCACTTTAAAATGTAAATGGCTGCAGGCATTTCCATCCCATTGAACTGGTAGTCGAGTAATGGTAGTTGCGATGGATTGAGTTTACAATGTTGATTTTTTTTTTTTGACCTCATTACAATATAGTTCATTATGTAAAGATTTTTTTGCAAGAAAAGTAGCTGAATTTCCTGGCATGAAGGAAAAAGCTTTCGGTGTTTATGTTGGTTCGTGCGATCCTTTTCTACAATTTCCTGTAGAACCTTTATGACTTTTATCTTAATGCACCTATTTTAAGCAGATCTGCTAATTCGGAGATGACAAGGAATGCTTAGCCCTATGAAAACTAATGCTTTAAATTTCTTTTTCCTCCCCTTTTGTGTCTAATCAAATGAGCATCATTCTGTCTTAGGGCATCTTACATCAAGAAGCGATGTCTACAGTTTTGGTGTGGTTCTGCTTGAAATGTTGACTGGTAGAAGATCCATGGACAAAAACCGACCTAACGGAGAACATAATCTTGTGGAATGGGCTCGGCCTCATCTAGGAGAGAGAAGAAGATTTTACAGACTGATAGATCCTAGGCTTGAAGGTCACTTTTCAATTAAAGGTGCTCAAAAAGCTGCACAGCTGGCTGCCCATTGCCTTAGCCGCGATCCAAAAGCAAGACCTTTGATGAGTGAAGTGGTGGAAGCCTTGAAGCCTCTACCGAATCTCAAGGACATGGCAAGCTCATCATATTATTTCCAAACAATGCAAGCAGAACGCGTAGGGTCCAGTCCAAATACTAGAAATGGTATCCGCACTCAAGGTGGAGCCCTTTCCAGGAATGGGCAGAGGAGCCTTTCCATTCCAAATGGTTCTCATGCCTCTCCCTATCACCATCAGTATCCCTATCAGTCACCAAAACCCAATGGTAAACCATAATGTTGGGTAGTTAATTATCTTTTTCCCAATCTCTATTCTCTACTCATCATTTATTTCTTTCTACCCCCCTTTTCTTTTTCTCGGTATAGATGTATTCTGTCAAAGCATTTGTTCCCAGACAATGGAAAAAGCAACAGAGAAACATGTTTGCTTTTGTGTTGTGTTTAGGATGACAGCCTCCCAGCGTGACAGTGAGGGCAGGGGAAGCATGTAGATCAAAATGCCTTGTCAACCATCTGTTGCTTTAATCTATTTGGAAATATTAAAGATTAGCCTCTGTCCTTTTTATGTTCTTCTTCCCTTGTGTACAAAAGTTCCATGATTGATTCTTGGTAGCATTCATTTGACATGGCTGAAAGGTGTTAGCTGTGAAGTGCATGTTTGTTTTGAAGAGTTAGTCTTTATCTTGATCTACTTTGTTTGGCAATGAGTTGTTGGATCATCACAGTATCCCTATCAGTCACCAAAACCCAATGGTAAACCATAATGTTGGGTAGTTAATTATCTTTTTCCCAATCTCTATTCTCTACTCATCATTTATTTCTTTCTACCCCCCTTTTCTTTTTCTCGGTATAGATGTATTCTGTCAAAGCATTTGTTCCCAGACAATGGAAAAAGCAACAGAGAAACATGTTTGCTTTTGTGTTGTGTTTAGGATGACAGCCTCCCAGCGTGACAGTGAGGGCAGGGGAAGCATGTAGATCAAAATGCCTTGTCAACCATCTGTTGCTTTAATCTATTTGGAAATATTAAAGATTAGCCTCTGTCCTTTTTATGTTCTTCTTCCCTTGTGTACAAAAGTTCCATGATTGATTCTTGGTAGCATTCATTTGACATGGCTGAAAGGTGTTAGCTGTGAAGTGCATGTTTGTTTTGAAGAGTTAGTCTTTATCCTGATCTACTTTGTTTGGCAATGAGTTGTTGGATCATCATCAGTGCATGCTATAAAACTAATGGTGAAGATTTAGTTATTATCAACTTATTAACACCGTGATCGAAAGAACGCCATGCCGCATCAGATCATTACATGATTACAGTGACATTAAAGCCATAAATCTTCTAGACTGGATTGGTCTGATCATTATCCCATTATTATTATTATAAACATGATTATGCCATAAACTAGTAATTATTAATTTATTACTATACACACCATTCCTTACGGGAGTTAGCCAAAGGTTTGTTTTGCGGTATAGCCACCATTCAAGTTCCGATAGACTCTCTGCAAACAAAATTATTTGCACTTGATTACATTGATATGGAACTTCTGCTGGTTGGATTTACCCCGTGTTCCAGCTATGGCCTTCATACAGATGAGGTTATGCACCCCATCAAGCTTATCTCCTTGTAAGCTGCTCTTTGTATGTGCTCTCGAAGATCTTGTCAGCATTTCCAACCTCAAATCCATCTCGCCTGTGGAACTCTTTAACCTGTACGATTAAGTTCATAATAGAACAAGTGGTAAGTACATGTGCATCATCATTTATGGCAATATGCACTCTACCACATTAATCATTCAGTAGAAGATTATGACAACAAAGAAGAAAAAACACTGATATGAATTTAAGCTAAAACTGTGAGCAAATGTCCCCTGTAAATAGTAGATATTTTCTGCATTCACTTATACCTTGTGCATCTAAGAGAAATCAATATCTCAATCAAAAACTGAAAATGCTGTAAATACCTCACTCTCAGGCAGATTCTTATACTGAGGCAGCACAAGGCGTTCAGCAAACTCAATATAGGAACAGGGAACAGACTCCTTGATGCCATCTGAAAAACAGAAAGGGAATGAATCTGCCACTGTCGAACTTTGCAGCAGAAGACCATCGGGACTCACTGAAATGGTGGAAATAAAGTCATTAAATTGTCAACTACATTTGCAAATGAATAGCATGAGCAGCACTTGATCATTGCCAACATTCAGTATAGTTATAAGACCAGCATGTATATGACAGTAAAAAGAGTGTACACATAAAAGCTGTTATTAGGACAGCAACAGGGGTTGACGGAGGAAGGAAGGTAGACACCACCCCATTGATAACCTAAATAGCTATTGCAATATGAAATCGGTTTAGAAAGTAGCATACCTTTGAGGGCTCCACCTTCAGAATTCAACTTGAAGCCATTATTTTCAATAAACTGGTTGAGACTTTTGATGTTCCGCAAGTTAGATTTCAGCCGATGAGTGGAGATAGTGACATGATTGAGTGCATACCCGTTGACAAGGGTCCAAGCAGCATATTCACTTTCCCTGGGCAATAAGGAAATGTGATAAATCATATCTACATAGAGGCTTGTCTATCAATCAAAAGCAATCACTTGTACACGGTGCATGTGTATAACACTAAGATGCCAATAAAATTCAGCTCATATTATATCGTTAAGTGTTTTCTTTCCTAGTCGCAATATACGTTTGCTTAAATAAAAGGGACAATCAAGTAAATACCCTGCAAGAAGTTGAAATTCAGAATACAAGGGCTTCTCCCATGTTAAAGCTCCCAGAGCACTTGCAAGAGCTGCATACTTATTACCACTACCAGCCTTTTCAGTGTATTTCCTAATTATCTCCTGAATAATCATTGTAACTAAAATCAGCAGATGAGAATATAAAGCAGAATAACCAGATAGGAGTATGTAGCAAAGTGGATGTCAGCTTAAAGACTCCAAACATATTCGTATATCAGTTTAGTTCAGAGCTAGGCAATAATAGCATACGGAGGTCAGAAATTCAGCTAATCAACCACAAGCAAAATGCCAGAAATGGTTCTGCATTTTAAGACAGATAAGAAGTAGCATTTCAGATTTGGCAACAGTTTCAGCTTTAATTAAACAAGGGACATTGAATAATTTTGACTTAAATTGTACCAGCATAGACATACCTGAGCTTTCGGACTCATTTGGTCCACAAGAAGTTCTGAAATGAATACTCTTGGCAAGGGCCCATGAACACCACTGCCACCATCTTGGGAGGAACTACTGGGAGGAGAAAACCACAGGGCTTTCAATTTTTTAGCAGGAAATCTTAGTTCATCCTGTTGTGTATACCCATAATCCAGAAAAAAGCTTGCCAAGGAGTTAATCCCGTAACCATTAACCTAAACCATGAAATGAGAAAAGCATCAGATGTCTATAACTAATCAAGAAAAAATTTGATTCTCATACAATTTTGAAGTAGAGTCAGCCATCATATTCATACCCCAAAAGTCCTGAAAGCTACATGATCATAGCAAATTTGTTCATCATTAAGAGAATGGACAAGGTCCAGGATGGCTTTTGCGGTAGGGTTTCTATTTAAATAAATTGCTTCCATACTTGCCAAGACATCCCTGAAAAATGATTCACCTCCCTGTAACAGTAAACGGATAATAAACAAGTAAATGGTTGAGATACAAATCATTAGACAGAAGGAAGGTTAAACGTGAAGACATTCACATTGAGAAGGCCAGAGAATGGCCTGGCCAGCTACCGGGACCAACCCAAACAACTCTGCAACATTCTCTGGCTTCCATGGCCAGAAAAATCCCTTACTTTTTTATTTTACTCATTATTAGTACAATTATTTTTGCTAAATGTTCATATAGCTAACCTCTAGCAGACTCTAGCAGGTATATACTAAAAGAAAGGGAAGGGCGAGACAAACAAGAAATGAAGCTGATAGAATTCCAATATGAAGTTGTTTATGAAAGAGATGACAATTTTTTCACCTGATAACGAAATGAAGGAGACTGAACATCTGACTTAGAGGCGGAAACGGTGCAAAAACTCTGATTCCTGCGGGAGGAAATTGAATTCCGGGGAAACGAGATCAGGTGGAGATAGGAAACGAAATTACGGAGTGACTGGGGCTGTACCGGAGCAGGAGAAGAAAACGCAGAGGCTGCTAGAGTGTGGAGAGATGGCGAAGAGACGGACTTAGCAATCGCCGATGAAGAACAGCAGTACGAGGAAAACATCATGGATGATAGTCTCATGAGTATCCCAGATTCCCTGACACTCTCGCCACTACCTTGAACTCAACACTATCAGCTTCTCTGATGGGGGGACCGATCACTTAAATTTATCAACCATGTAAGCATATATATTAAGAAACATTTATCTAATTTTGTAAGTTAAGCGGCCAGCTTTGATTTGGTGATTCGGATTAGAAAGAACAAAGAAGATAACTATAGGTAGACTTGCCAGGCAAATGATGTGCTGGTTAGGAAGATTGTTGGCTTTGTTGCGTGGCACAATGGGCACTGTCTACTTGAAATTGCGTATGAATTAATTATAGCTAGCTAGCCGTGGTAATATTGTAAGAATGAGCCCCTCACCCAAAAAAAAAAGAAAAAAAAGGTTTGAATGAGCCCATTCCTATCCTAGCTAACATAACATGCACTATTATTGGTTTGGCAGGTCTGCTTGTATGGATAGGGATTGAACGTGGACATGTCCTAGCAATTCTCAATCATAATTCTAAGACCATTCTACGTAACCCTTTGTCTGTTTTTAATAATGATATTCTGAATCTTATAAATAAAGAAAATAGATTGACTTAATATTCATTTTTGTCTATGAACTTGTCCAAAATTGATAATTGTCACATTGAGCTTTAAATTTTGTCAATTTAACATCTAATTTGTCAAATTCGAAACACTGACACCTTTCTGTTAATCACGTATGTTAAATCCCCTCAACTTCACCTAAAGGATTTAACGAAATCTTTAGTCTTATATGACTAATAGAATGGTGAAATTGTCCTAAACTTGACAAGTTGAATGTTAAATTGATAAAATTTAAAATTCAAGACAACAATTCTAAATAAGTTTAGGGATGAAAATAGATATTAAGCTAAAATGGATTTGATAGATTTATTCATCTGGAATTCGATATGAATTCAATTCCAGATTAATCGAGAGTCAATATTAACTATTGTATACTGATAAATAGTTATTAGCTGAATACCCAAATTGACCATCAAATTATATTAAAAATGAGAAATTGGCCCCTAAAGTTTTATTTGAGATAATTTACCCCTCAAACTGATATTTTGGACACTTAACCCCTCAAAGAGTTATATTGCATGAAATCTCAAGGATTATATTGTCCCAAACTATTAAATTTGAAGGGTTAATTGTCCCAAACTATTAAGTTTGAGGGGTTAATTGTCCCAAAATAATAGTTTGAGGCATCAATTATCCCAAATAAAAATTTATGGGGTTAATATATCTAAAAAAATATAATTTAGGGGTCAATTTAGATATTCGACCAATAGATATTAAATTATATTGATTCTATGTGGAGTGTTAAATAATTGTTGTAGGACAATGGGACTAGGCTAAGGGCTTAAGGGCAGGAGTGCTAATGAGTGAGAGACCGAGTCGTATTGGACAAACCACAAATCAATTTGCATTAGCTCAAAATTTGGAAGCTCTTGCGAAAGGATCAATGAATCCATTACAAGAATAAGTGGGCCACCTCTTTACTCGGATCCAGAAACGACTTCCAAATTTAGTGTGACGCATGGCAATCAGCATGCCCTCCAATCCAAAGCTGGTTTAAATTTGCAGGTAATTCAGATTGGGGTTAGCATTTGGGCTTTGGCAAATACTAATCTCAATCTGTTCTCCGCCCGTAGCCGCTTGCGACTCAAATTTGCTAAAACCTAATGACCCAATCCAAATCCAAATTTTAGCTAAGCGCCCTAGACCAGATGTTTACGTTCCTCTAGCCAATCATGGAAATTGGAAAAGTCTTCTAGCAGCCCAATAATTGTAAACTGTAGATTTATAGTGAATAGTGACCAATTCTTTTTTTTTTTTTTTAACTATAATGAGTTCCATTGTGAAGGATGCCACTCTGGGCAAGTCCTTTTCCTTGGTTTCTTTTTCTTCAAGGACTATTATAATTTACTCAAATGACTTTTCTTAGGTCACACCATTTGAAAAATCGAGGAGATATTATGTCCACTAAAATTGAAATGAAAGAAGACAGTATGAATTTTGTGAAGTTTAGAATGCTAAAACCTGAAATGGCCAAACGTTAACTCCAAATCCAATGATGGGATGTTGGTGGAACATATAAAAGGCCACTTTGATGCAGTGACCAATGAAAGTTTATGGATGTAAGAATAAGATGTCTAAATCTTATCACCAGAAAAAAAAGATGTCTAAATCTTGAGACACAAAAAAATAATGTTAGTTGGATTGAGTGAAAAGAATTAGACACAATTTAAATGAGATTTTGTGTTCAAATTTTGTGAATATAAAATATATATTTATGAAAACTTTCTTTTTTTTTTAGATTTAATGCTCTTCTTTTAGGTCTAATATGATTATCGAATACCCATATATATCTTACATACATTTAAAATAGTTGTAAAATCTGATTCCAAAAAGTTTCAAATGGTAATTTTGATACTTTTTAAATATTTTGTTGAATTAAATGATTCTAGATTTTTTTTTACAATTAATATCTTTAGATAAATACTCAATTACTTAAAGGAATAACAAATAAAAAGATTATGATAATATCTTCAAACACTTTTATTTTTTTTAAAAATATTTTAATGAGAATTTTTTTCCTCTCAATGTCATACTTTATTCTTATATCATCCAATTTTATATAAGAATTATAAAATTCGATGGTAATTACTTTGCTACTTCTTTTATTGATTTATTTGAAATTTTACAATTAAATTATAATGATTCCGATGCGAAAGAGGTCTTAAACCTAGTGTTTGTGTATATATATATATATATATATATAATCAATTGTCTTGATTAGCTATATTGGGTTGTTTCTCATTTGTGTATAATCCAAACTACCATGTGCCATGGCACGAGAGACACGTTGAGATACTTTTAAGTCCATTTATTAAAAATTAGGTTCATAATATTTTAAGGCACATCTGTTTTCAATAAATATCAATAATTATTTTGTTGATGGTGATCTCTTAGTTTTAGATGATTTATAGGTTTGAAAAATCCACTTATATTTATCGATAATCTTTTATATTTTATTATTAATATAATAATTAAGAAAAAGGTACCAAAAAAATTTATTTCAAACGGAAATTGTTAGGCTCACAACTCATCATGAAGGGGAAAAAAACCTCTGGCAAAAAAAAAAAGGAAGAAAAAATAACCAATAAAAACATAAAAACAGAGAAGGGCCCCACAAATCCACCTCGTAGAGCAGTACCAAGTAACAACTTCGTTTCTCACCGGATCAGATTATGCCCAAAAGGAAAAAACAAACAAACAAACACTCGGTTGCCCTTCCCCACAGGCTCTAATATATAGGCGACAGTGCGGCAAAAGATCTTTAAACAGAGAAAACGAGTACAAGGAAAGAAGAAAGTGTTTTCGCGTCCTTTGGAGTCCGAATCCGATCCTATCCTCATCGTTTCGTCGCTGCTTCTCATACGTCGTCGTCGTCTTTTCTTTCTTCGAAATTTCTTAGATTTCTTCAACGAATTACATTACACTCCTGTTTGGTTACAACAATAGAATAATTAGATTCTGCGTCTTGCGAGCAAAAACCGCAGTGATTTCGCGACTATCTTCCTCTGCCAACTCCGGCTTCTCACTTTCTCTGAATCTTGAATTCTTCCGTTTCGGTAAGCGAATAATTTTCTTCTTTCTTCTTCTTTTCGATTCTTTTCACTGCTTTACGCAATGCAATGCTTGCAATTTTACTTTCAATTTCTCCTTTTCTTTTTTTTTTTGGGAATTTCTTCTGTGATTTCGCTCGGTAATTGTTGTTTTGATTAATAATCTCATTAATTTGACCGAAATTGCTTCGAAAGCTACAAATTTTGTTCTTCGCAATTTGATTTCAAGTGAACTGTCAAAGAAAGCTTGATTTTCTTATTTCATTGTGGATTTGATTTGTCTTATCTGTTTATAATAAAAATTTAAAAATATATTTTAATGAAACAGTTGTCCCTGTGGTTCTTCATTGTTTACCTTTTCTAGGCTTGGAAAAAATATTATTTAATATGGCATGTATGTATGTATATATATACTTTTAAAAGAATGAATTTCAATTTCTGAGTTGTATAAACAAATGAAGTTCCTTTGTTTCCAAGAAACGCAACTATAGGTTATTGCTGACTATTCATAGCTTTGGAAAAAGATTTTTTATGTTTTTATTTGGTGAGTCGTTTATCTGCACCCTTAATTATTATTATTATAATGAAATTCGACTGCTTAGTTTAATGGAAAGCTTGAATTGTATTTGGTGAATAATTGTATATAAACTAGAGAGCGCGTCATGATCAAGGCATAATTTCAACTAAGGTTTCTTTTTTTTTTTGTTCATTTCTTTTCAGTCTTATCTTCATAGATGTATTCATGCTTCTTGTTGTTTGTAAACCTCGATTATAACCAGTAACAAGTGTCTTGACATAGGTGCTATTTATTTGTTTATTATTTTGGATTTGGTATATCAGTATGAGGCAAGCGTCTTGTATCATGCTTTTCTTGAGTATTTTAAAGTGCTTATCGGTATAGTTCATTTGGTTTCATACAAATAGGGCGGAAAGCTGCAAAGTGTCCGTGTGAAGAAAGACTGACTTATTGTGTGTTTTCTTTTATGTGAATTCTATGTGTTGATTGAAGGCTGTGTATGCCTATTGATGTTGGATAATTGATTTTGATCAGAAAAATGGGACAAGCTCTTGGGTGTCTTCAAGTTGAACAGTCAACTGTAGCTATTGCAGAAACCTTTGGGAAGTTTGATGATGTGCTTGAGCCTGGTTGTCATTGTTTGCCTTGGTGTTTTGGAAAGCAGGCCGCTGGTATTCTTTCCTTGCGTGTCCAGCAACTGGATGTTAAATGCGAAACTAAAACCAAGGTTTGTTTCATAATTGGTATCCACATGATAGGTGCATCATTTTGTATTTCGGATTCTAAAAGACCAGTTATTGTGAGAATGCAATTTGGTATGCTAGGGCGTAATGCTGCTTGTAAGCTTTGAGATACAATGTTGGATGGAATTGATGCTATAAGTTGGTTTAAAAGCATGTGCTATTTTGTATAGACCTCTAGCAACGATTTTAGCTGATTCTGATACATTATGATCTCTTTCAGGATAATGTGTTTGTTAACGTGGTTGCTTCAATTCAGTATCGAGCTTTAGCCGATAAGGCTCAGGATGCTTTCTATAAGCTCAGCAATACCAGAGCCCAGATCCAGTCATATGTCTTTGATGGTATGCATGTTTTAACTTTGTGTATAAACTTGAATCATGGCTGCACTGCTCTTTCCTCTTCTTCTTCATGCTGAATCATATGTACTCCATGCTTTTTTTAAGTTTGTCCACAATATTTCAACTTATGTTTGTATTTAGTCATATCCACTTATATTTTACCTTGTCAGAAAGCTAGTCATAATGTTTCTAGATCATAGTTTTGACTATGAACTAATGGAACTTACGTTTTATTTAGTCATTCGGGCAAGTGTTCCTAAGTTGGAGCTTGATGCTGTATTTGAACAGAAGAATGACATAGCAAGAGCTGTCGAAGATGAACTTGAAAAGGTACTGCTGTGTGTACTTTGTTGTTTTAGGACTTACCAAAGTTTTGCAGACTAAAACGTACTTGTTTTTGTGGATCCTAGGCCATGTCACATTATGGGTATGAGATAGTTCAGACTCTTATTGTGGATATTGAACCAGATGACCATGTCAAGAGGGCAATGAATGAGATAAACGCAGGTACAATATGCAAACTTTTTGAACTAGAATCTTTTTTATTTGACCATCTTAGTTGGCTCCCTTGCCCTTTAATTTATTGAAACTTTACCTTGTTAATTAATGTTTGGTGTCCTAGCTAGCCTTAAAATTATCTGGAGAGAGCTACCTGTGAACCAAATGAATCAATTATTTTGAATAGTTTAGATTGTTTAACCATAAAGTTTGTCCATAGATCTGATATTTGTTTACTTGTAATAAGCAGCTGCTAGAATGAGGTTGGCTGCCAGTGAGAAGGCTGAAGCAGAGAAGATATTGCAGATCAAGAGAGCCGAAGGAGATGCTGAGTCAAAGTATCTGGCTGGGCTTGGCATAGCTCGGCAGCGCCAAGCTATTGTAGATGGTCTTAGGGACAGTGTGCTGGCCTTCTCCGTGAATGTACCTGGAACAACATCAAAGGATGTCATGGACATGGTTCTGGTGACCCAATACTTTGACACAATGAAGGAGATCGGTGCATCATCAAAATCGAACTCTGTTTTCATCCCACATGGACCGGGTGCTGTAAGAGACATTGCCACTCAAATCAGGGATGGTCTTCTTCAAGGCAGAGCCACCGAGTAGCCTCACGTCTTGCATAGCAGTTTGAGCAACCTGGCTAATTCCCCACGAGGAAAAATGAAAAACTCCCTGGTATAGTACAGGAGAGTAGTTTGGATCCTTATATCTCTACTTAATAACAGTGAGAGTGATAAAATCTAAGTTTGGCCCGACAGTCATTACCATATGGTTGAGTTTTATTGTGTAAATCTCCATTACAAGGCTTTAAACTTTTTTCGGCTAGAAAAAAAGTCTTTAAGCTTCCTCGTATGTACAAAACAAAAGGATGGTCGGATTAGTATATTGTGCTTGTTAGTTAATAAAATGGAAATGTCGAGCTTTGTTATTGTATCTAAGGATTTGAGGGGTTTTTTTTTTTTTTCTTTTCACTTTTTATTGTGTATAAAACTTTTAATAGAAAAAGGTCTTTTGTTTGTTGCTACCTCTTGCACGTGTTATTATACAAAGTTTATTTTGTGGAAAGGTTATTTGATCAGTTTACCTAAATTTGAAGGACACCATCTTCACACAAACAGATGATGAAGCTTTCATTCGTATTTGAGTTTGCAATGCAGCAATGGGCCAATCACTTTCTTTGCATCTATAAACCCAAAAGGAAAATGATAATAATCCTCTGATACGTGGGAATAATGTTACTACAACAAAAAATAATCTGTTTTTGACGAGAAGAAAGAAGGTCTGCGGTCACTGATTAATAAAGAGCCAGACAAGTAGCGGGAAGAGAAAGCAAAACTACATCATTTTGGGGGACAGGTATTTCAATTTGAAGTCCGCTTATCTTTTCATTTTTCTTCTTTCCCGCTCTCTGTAGCCCTTACTTCTCTCTCCTTTCTCTCCGAATTCTTTGAACATCCAACCCGAGTCCCAAATAGGCGATTCTCCGACATCAGTTACCGGCATTAGAGAATAACAAGAAAATATATTTCTCTTCCTTGCGTCCTCCTCTTCCTGCTTCTGCTATTACTTTTCTTCAAAACCATTTTATTTGTCCTCAAATTTTCAAAAACCCGAAAAGCCGAAAACCTAGATCTAGTCGTCGTTCGCCGTTGGATGGATACGATTTTCAGGTATGTTTTTCTCCTCCTTCTCTCCCTTTTCCATGATGTGATTCCTCAAAACCTCCTCTAAAGCCCAAAATCGAAAATCAAACCCTAAACCTATAAATAGAGAGAGAGAGAGAGACAGAGGGAGAGAGAGATAGTTTTACTCTATAAATAGCTGTTATTGTTTTTCTTAAATCTTTTTGATCCATTCAGGCAGTTTCACCTACAACCTTAGGAAAGGAGATGGCCATCTTTGCTGTTGGACTAAGCAGTCTCAAGTTGAGATGACGGGCAAGTTTGCTGGTGCGGTTGGAAACTACAACGCACATTTTCTTGCATATCCTAAAGTTAACTAGCCTCGCCCGCAGAAGAGTTTGTGAGCTCTCTTCGGTTAAAGTTTAACCCCTATGTTACTCAGGCATGTTTCCTTCACCTCTTCCTTTCATGTAGTAAAAGGTTAAATGTCTCCGGTGAAGCCTTGTATGAATGTGGTCAGTGATGGGTTTATGTTCTTCATCTGGAATGCAGGTGGCTACACATTCTCGTCAAAGTGTTGATGTATATCTAGTTTTTTTCTTGTTTGCAGATTGAGCGGCGTGATTTTATGGCTAAACTTTATCTCGCAATTATCTAGTTCTACAATATCTTGATTGACTTTTGACGATTGATATATGGGGCTACATATCTTTAGGATACATCAAGCAAGTGAGTGCTGTGATGCAGGAAATTGACTTAAATTTTTAAGTATTATTATTTTACCTATCTAAATTTTTTTCATGCTCATAAATTTGGAGCAGATAACTAAGGCTGGTTAGATTGGCTCATCAACAATGCCCTTATAATGTAAACCCTATTGATTTTGAAAAGATAATCCTGGTAAGGCTAATGGAGATCTATTTTACCTTGAGCATTAAGTTTCACGTTGAATTACTCCAAATACTTAAAAAGCAGTGATGCTACAGTTTTGGCTTGCATTTTAGCATGTAAGACAGACAGGCATTAAGCACTTGCAATTCACTCTTTGAATTTCATGAATCCATTTTATAGCTGCATTAGTTAGCCACACAGTAATAAGCTTAATCCATCTAGCAAAATGTTAAGGGTCATAACGGGTTGATGGACTGAGCCATGTGATGCAATTTTTGGATAGCTGCTTAAATTTTTTGCATATGCAGTTCATAACTTATTAATAGGATTTGTTCTTACATAGCTATACTATTCTTACATGTAGAACTTGCAGCGATATTTTACTGATTCAACTGCCTTGAGAAACATGGGGAGGACTAGGTCATTCTCTTCTTGTTTATAAAAGTGGATTACAACGAATAGCGAAGCCCCAGGAAGGTGGCATAACATGTAAGTTTGAATCTCTTTGAAGCGCAAGTTCATTTTTTTGGTGCTATGTAATGTTGTAAAGGAATTTAGTAAATGAGTGCAATATGTTGGTTGTTTATCTGGGAGATTTTATCAATTACTTACGGTGTGGCACATTAGTAAGTTTTCTTCAACTCATAATGGTTGGCAGCTTTTTATGACCTATGAAGCTACACCTCTTGCTAATTGTTCTAGTACAATTCATAGTAACGTATGCTCAATTCTAGAAGCTTTTTTTCATACTTCCATCTGTTTCATCTCCCTCTTTTTTTTCAGATTAATGGAGTTCAGTTGAGTGAAGATTTGAACAAGGCATGGGAGCTGCTTGCAGAGCCCATAGATTGTATGTATCTTCTATCCTACTTGGTATATTGTTTTTTCCTCTTTTGAGTAGAATGTGCTAGCAAGTTCGAATGGGATGCTATTGTAGTAGTGCCCAATTCTAAACTCCTTTTCTCTCTTACAATTCACTTCATTTTCTCTCTAAACCTTTATAGAGATAATATGATTGATGTACCACTAGTTATAAAAGAATACCACACTACCACATGTTTCGTATGGATCGTTTTGAATAAAAGAGATGTAGATAGTATAATTGAAAGTAAGTTTCTTTTGCAAACGTTAGCATCCCAATGGATGAATTGTTCATATTTCTGTCATCATCATTAGGCATTTCTATGAGCCTCAATGCACATATTTATTGTGTCAATTGAATTTCACTTGTATTTGCAGTGGATCTCCTTAATGAGCCATACCGAAGTCATTGTAGGTGATGAGGTTGTCCTCCAGTGTTTGAGAAATTTTGCAAGGTACACGATTTTTTGTTTGATTCATTTTCATTTTTGCCCCTCCTTTTTATTCATATATTTATGGTTTTCTAGGTTCCTCAATTTTTTTGATTTGTGCTGTTGTGGCTGCTTTTGCCAACAATGTTTTTTGGCTGCTTTATTGGTGATTCTTTATGCAATTGGATAACTGTGATTGTTGGGGTTATTTTATGACTATGCCGACCTTGGTTTTATAATTTCAGGTATGGAAGGATGGTGACTCATTGATGGATTATAGGTAGCTTAAAAGAAACTTTATCCTATACTGAGAAAAAGTAATGGAGAAGATGCTTGTTCAGGTGATTCTTCATAATACCTAATCAAACGTTAGTGTTGATGCTATCCTATTGATCATATAATTTATCATGTGAATTTTATCACAGCTTGTTCATGTGACAAGGAGGTGCAAAGAAAGATCCAAAGAGGAGTTGTTAAATGCGGAAAGGGGTTTGTATGGGTGTATTTCTTTGTTTCTGGTATTTCGGCTATGTTGTTGTTGTTGTTGTTGTCGTTCTCTCTCTCTCTCTTAAATTACATGCAGTGCGGCAAGTTTGATGATAGAGACTTTTTTTTTAATGTAGGACAGCGAGGTTGATGATAGTGAGAGTTTTTGCATGTGTGTATGTGTTTGTATATATTATTTGTGATTTTATTATTGTTATTATTATGCGTGATTGTGTTGTTGTTGGTGCGCTCTCTCTCTCTCTCTCTTTGTTATAGTGTGCAGTGCGGCGAGATTGATGACAGAGACCTTTTTCAATGTAGGGCGACGAGGTTGATGATAGTGAGAGAGTTTTTGCATGTGTGCATGTGTTTTTGTATATTATTTGTGATTTTTATTAATTATCATATGATTGTGTGCAGTGCGGCGAGGTTGATGATAGAGATTTTTTTTTAGCATAGGGCGGTGAGGCTGATCATAGTGAGAGAGTTTTAGCTTGTGTCTATGTGTTTGTTTATTTTATTTGGATTCCACCCACCTACCCCTTGGCCAGTTTCAAATATTGCATAATTGAAGCTAGTTTTAAGGGTAAGTTGGTTTTATATGTATATTGGTATTTGTTTGTTTCATTTTATCATATGCTCTCTATTTTTGTAGCATGCAATCATTCATTCATTTTTTTGTTCATGATGAAATTTGTCGTTTTTGTGTGCTGCTTGTGATTGATTGGGGATATATTTTGGTATTTTCTTTTTCTTCTGTATGACATATAAAATAATTTAATGTTGTTTGTGATGGGATGGATATATTTATATTAGTGTGCATTGTTTGTTTATTTTATAGTGTTAATTGTTTCAAGGTAATTTTCATGAATACAATAGTGGTGCAGCATTCCTATTTAGTTTAGTTTAGGTACTTGTTTGCTGTAAAAGGGGTGTAATTGTTACAATGTATTATTGTATTATTTCGAAAGCATTGTAAAAGGAATGTGTTTTTGTACCACTATTGTAGAAATAATGTTATCTTGACCCTACAATTAGCTTATATTTCTGGTTTTGGGTTGGTTAGCAATTGAGAATGTGATATGATGATTTTTTATTTTAATTTTTATGTGGCATTATGATTTTAAGATTCTGATTTTGGTATTTGTTTTTGTTTTTTATTTTTCATAATAATCTGGGTTACTGAACAAATCTTTTGTGATTATACTAATCTTCTGCAAAACTTTTTTTGACAATGATCAATTAGATGGTTTTTTATTTTCCAATTCTAGTATCATTTATGAACTTTTGAAGGTATTTTTTTTCTTTATTTTCTTATATTTTTTAAATCTTTTACCAATTTTATGCCAATTATACAATACTTGCCAAGTTACATTATTTAATAACCTTTTGACAATTTTGAACTTAAAAAGTATATTTTTGTTTGCACTTTAACGTTACAACATTTTCTCATTTTACCACTTTGTGTTTTTAGGACTTTGTTGTAACTTTCATCTCTTTCGTGGTTTTTACAACTTTTAGCTATTAGACAAGAAATGAACAAAAGAAAAATCTATTATATAAGAAGAGTTTGAGTCACTCTACAATTTTGGAAGTCTTTCTACATCCTCTTTGTTTTACACCCTTCTTTAGTTGTTAATTTAAAGAACAACACGAAAATTAATTTCACTATTGTTTTTAAAGATTACCGCCTTGAGAGTGTCTTTTTTCCCCTTCCTTTTTCCTGTTTAAGTCGGTCGCATAAGTATTACATAAAGTAATTTTGAATATGCGTAACTAAATAGACAGATTGTGGATCAAAAATAAAGGCGAGGCTTTGTCTTTTTCTCTTCACTTTCTTTTTAGCAAGAAAATAAAATTAGTACAAACGGACTTCTATGGCCCAAGCATGGCTAAATTGTAGCAGAAATTTGCTCTAATTTGGGTACCTGAATTGAGCTTCTGTTGTTCGTTGGTCAGGCTGAATTTACCACAATTTTAACTGTAATTTAGGCTTCAGTTCAATTTTGCCCCGGGTTGTTCAACTGGGCCCATTTTATTGGGCGCAAATATCTGATTTAGCAATCTAGTTTATCTACATAGGCCGTGAAAATGGACTTAAGCCGATTGAATTCCAACAATCTCTAATTGGGCCAAAAATGGATTTTTAATGGGCTCAAATTTTTTTTCAGCATAGAGTGGGCCTAAATGGGCCTTGTTAGACCTTTAATTCTTTCTTGGAGCTAAAATTAAGCCCATTTGAAATGTTAGGTATGGATTGAGCCATAAAGATTTTCGTTAATTTTTGACGGGATGAATATGAGCCAGAATAGTACTATCCATTGTTTAGTGAGCCTTAAATGTGTTTGAATTTACATTAAACCTTTTTATGGGCCTTAAACCATGGGGATTGGATATGAAATCTTCAACTGGGCACAAAATAAACATTAGAATTTCAAATTTTGCGCCTCAACTATGCTTAAATTTTAGTTTGAATTTGAATTGGGCTGTAATGGGACAAAAATTGAACCATTTAGTGTTCACTTCCTATATACAAACTAGAGAGCTATTTAACGTCCAAATAAATCACGTTCAAGGCGAATTATACACAACTAAGATTTTACAAATATTCATGGCCCATTTGAGGCCCAATTTATTGAAATCCAAAATGCAAATTAAACGTTAAATTTGGATAATAACAACTTCCTCAAGGTCCAATTAAGTTAAAAATATGATAGCTTAACAAAATATAACAAAAAAACCTAAACAGCCTTTTATCATTTTTTAAAGAATGGAAAAAAAAAATCATTTTAGTTTAAAAAAAACTTTTACTTTTGCCTGTAGGCCCATTTAAAACACACAGCTTCATTTAAAAAAAAATCTTTTTACCATTTTTGAACACCATCAACCCTTGGAAAAAGAAATGCATGTTTGCTAAAAATGGTAAATAAAAATTTACTCAAACATGTTTTATTAGTAATTGGTTAGGCATATTAATCTTTCAAGAAGAGTCATCAAGATGGATGATTTTATTACTTTCAAAGTACAAAATATGTTATGAAAGGTGGACGAAATAGAGTAGTGGCATTGTTAAATAACATACCAAAAATGGAACAATATCCCTACCAATAAATGCAATGGAACTTACAAATAGACTATGCATTCCTCTCACATTAGGTCTAACAAAACTAAATAGCATAGTTGAATCCGAACCAAAATAAATAGATAAACTAAGCAATGACGTACCTAGATTCAGAAGTAAAGAAATTGCTAATAAGAGGACAATCAAAACATAGAAAACTTAACATTCTACCATATCGGCCTCTAGCCAAATGTAGTCTCATCCGACTCTTGGTATTTTGGTACTTCATGCCAAGGCAACTTTACTTCTATAAATGGTGATGCGGAAACACATTCTTTTACAAGGCTTTCAAAATAATACATCAAGAGTTACAACAAATTTTACAATAAATAATTCCTAATACAACAAATTTTCCTAATACAGTTCATCTAATAAAATAATAAATATAAAGAGTTACTTTGGAATAACGACCACAAATAAAACAAATAATGCACTCCATGAGCATCTCAAAATACCAACATATGTCTCTCCATTTAATCACAAACTTAAATCTTTCCCTATATATACATATAACTTAGCAAATTCCACAATAAAGAATACCAAAAAAGTTAAATAGAAAAAAAATGATAAAAAAAAAACCAATAATCAAGATATTAATTTCTTATTAAGAACATAATCATTTGACCACACATAAATCCATAGAGCTATATCACAACGATTAGCATAAAGCAGCCACAGAAAATTCATTTCACACAAAAGAAAAAAATAAGAACATGAATAAAAATAGTTTTGACAGATAATAAAGGGAAACTTTACAACAAACAAGCAATCACAAAAAGCATAGGAGAAAGAAGTGTTAAAAGAATGATAAATTGCATCAGGAATATAAATTATTTAAAACTAAATGACACACAATAAAATGAAACACACAAACATATAACTATACATATATAACAAAAACAAAACTTACCCTTGTTAGTAGATTCAAAGGAGACCAACCATGCCTTCAATGGTAAGAAACTTTCTCTTCTTTTGAGCATTTAGAAAACTTACATATGTTCTCTTCGTGGACACTTTCACCTATCCACGGTTTGGATAGTTTAAATCTTCCCCGAAAACCCTGAAATTAAAACATCATAGTTGTCTAATTATTTTTTTTAATTTTCTGTGATCCTTTTTCTTTCAATGCTGGATTCTCTGTGATTTTGCTTGCCACAGATTTTGGCTTTTTGGGCTGGATTTTGTTTTCTCACTTAGGGTCACTATCATCAACCTCACTCAGGGTGGTCACTATCATCAACCTCACTCAGGGTCACTATCATCAACCTCACTCAAGGTCATAATCCATGGCAAGCAAAATCACAAAGAATTAAGCATCAAAAATAAGAAAAAAACATAGAAAAATAAAAGAAACAAGTATGCTGCTGCCAGGGCTTTCAAGGAAGATTTTGAACGAGCCAAACATTGGAGAGGTGAAAACATCCACAAAGAGCCAACGTATATGAAAATAGGCCTCATCAAATGGCATACGTTGGCACTAAATGCTCAAAAAGAAGTCCTAACAGTAACACCCTATCTATCATTGTTGAATGCTCCAAGTTCTCACAGGAAATCATAATCTATACTGTACAAACCGCAAACTGTGTAAGATCCCATGTTCAAGGTCTGAACAAAGTTGAATGCATAAAAAGAAATGCAAAACTAACCTGGCATAACTAGATAGGACACAATATCTGAATACATCCGTGGTTGCAATAATTGAACCAAATCTGAATCTGCACGAATCTTCAAGAAATAAGCAAAAGTGTCATAAAACGCAAGTGAGATAAGAAGCAATATCTATGGACAGAAATCAAGAAGACACATACTTGCTTAGCTCTACTTAAACCATGAAACAGGAGACAGCTCCAACCTATTTCAATTCCAGATCCAACAAGAGTTGAGGAACTGGTCCAGAAAATAGGTTGTTTCAAAGTTATTGAACCAATTTTTGGATCGCAAGCTTGCTAAACCTACAGTAAATTAGAAAAAAAAATTACCATTACTATCACATATCACAAACTCATAAATCAGTAAAATGCCAAGAAAATACCAAATAAGATGATAAAGTACAATACGGTATTGAATTGCCAAACAACTAGATTTACAGCGGACAAACAAAATACTTTACCAAAACTTTAAAACTAAAAGTAAACATACTGCATAAATTCAAAGCTAAAATTATACAAATTGACCTGAGCACAAGTTTTAGTAGCTAACTTAGAACATTTTGTTTTCCCAATTATCCTCTCTAACAAATACCTAATTATCTACTAATTTTCCTAATTAGACGAGAGAGAGAATTTAATAGAAAGCTAGAACACAACCAGTAACATAGAGTCACAACTCACAACAGACAATCAAATTAACACAAAAAAACAAAAAAAAAAGCTGTTTGGCAGTAAGGAAAATTTCATAAACATTACCAACCTCACAGCAAACATTGGGAGCAGAAAATTCACAAGGGACAAAGCACACAATTCAACAGCAACCATCAAGCCACTAAAATAATGCCAAAGGAACACACTCCAGCCCTGCTTCAATTGTAAGAAACTTTCTTCTTTTAAGCATTTAGAAAATTTTCACATATGTTGGCTTTTCATGGTCACTTTCACCTGTCCACCATTTGGATAATTTAAATTTTCCCCGAAAACCCTGAACATCAACAGCTGCCTAATTATTTCTTTTAATTTTCTGTGATCCTCTCTTTCAATGCTGGATTCTCTGTGATTTGGCTTGCCATGGATTTTGGCTTTTTGGCTGGATTTTGTTTTCTCACTTAGGGTCACTATCATCAACCTCACTCAGGATGGTCACTATCATCAACCTCACTCAGGGTCACTATCATCAACCTCACTCAAGGTCATAATCCATGGCAAGCAAAATCACAAAGAATTAAGCATAAAAATAAGAAAAGAACATAGAAAAATAAAAGAAAAAAGTATGCTACTGCCAAGGCTTTCGAGGAAGATTTGAACGAGCCAAACAGTGGAGAGGTGAAAACATCCACAGATAGCCAACGTGTGTGAAAATTGGCCTCATCCAATGGCATACATTGGCGCTAAATGCTCAAAAAGAGGTCCCAACAATAACACCCTCTTTATCATTGTCGAATGCTCCAAGTTCTCAAGGCTTTGAAATAATTATCTACACTGTACAAAGATTAAACTATGTAAGATCCCATGTTCAAGGTCTGAATAAAGCTGATTGCATCAGAAAAAATGCAGACTAACCGGACAGAGCTAGACAAGACACAATATCCGAATGCATCTGTGGTTGCAATGATTGAACCAATTCAGAGTCTACACACATCTTCAAGAAGTAACCAAAAGTGTCATAAAACGTAAGTGGATAAGAAGCAATATATATGGACAGAAATCAAGAAGGCACATACTTGCTTAGCTCTACTTAAGCCCTGAAGCAGGAGACAGCTCGAACGTATCCAACAAAAGGACCCAGTCCAGAAAACAGGTTGCTTCAAAGTTATTGAACCACTTACTGGGTTGCAAACTTGCTAAAACTATTACAAATTAGGGAAAAAATACCATTACTATCACATATCACAAACTCATAAGTCAGTAAAAAGCTAAGAAAAGACCAAACAAAATGAATAATTGGAATAGAGTACAATACTTAAGGTATTGAATGGCTAGTACACTAGATTTTCTGCGGACAAACAAAATGCTTTACCAAAAATCTAAAACTAAAACCAAAGAAGCTGCATAAATTCAAAGCCAAAATTATGCAAATTGACTTGACAAGAAGTTTTAGTAGCTCACTTAGAACATTTTGTTTTCCCAATTATTGTTTTTTAACAAATACCTAATTATCTACTAATTTCCTAATGAGGCAAGAGAATAATTTACTAGAGAGCTAAAACATAACAAGTAGCGCAGAGCCGCAACAAACAATTAAATTAACACAAAAAACAAAAACAAAAAGCTGTTTGACAGTAAGGAAAATTTCAGAAACATTACCAACCTCACAATAAACATTGGCAGCCTTCAATTCATAAGGGTCAAAGCACACAATTCAACAGTAACCATCAAGCCACTAAAGTAAAGCCAAAGGAACACACAACTCATACTCAACCAGGGGTAATGAAGGCACAGCTGCTGCAAGAGAGATGAAACATAAAGATGAGCCACCAGAAATTCTAATCATTTCATTGAATAATAATAGTTACTATCAGATGAACTACTAACATAGAAGAACTTGTATTGTTATTATTCTCTATAATAATCAGCCAGCTTCAAATTGTTAGCATATCAAACAGGAATGTGACAGTCTAAGTTCCTAAACGCTTCAACAGAATAAAATTGACACCAAATGCCTAAGCAATCAAAGTACCTTCGTAATTAGAGAAAAACTAAAGAAATCACAAACAATAATTATGAATCAGGTCAAATTAGCAACAAAATTTCTTTACAGAATAGGATTGCCATTTGCCATTCAAAAGGCAGCTAAGGGTTATTCAGGATATGCAGCAAAAAATATGTTCCCTTTCACTCCTTTGCTGAACAAATCATGCAATAAGATAAGCCTAAAGCTTACAAGCAAAAGCAAATTCCAAAACCTCCTTGAAAGTTGTGAAAGTCATATATTGAAATATTCTTTATTTATTTATCTATTTAGTTCCATGGAAAAGAACACAGGAAAGGGATAACTCAAACAAATTGCTTGATGCATTCTATTTTTCAGTCACCATTTTGTTATAAATGGTTCCGTCTATATGATAACGTCTGCTACAATACTGATATGGACAATACCAGAACTCAGAAAATAGAGTATGACAAGCAATAACTCATTCAATTAGTACGGGGAGAGAGGACCTTTTAAACAAATTCCAAAAGATAAAGCCAAAAAAAAATTATAAAAGATTCTGCAACTTTCTTGAAGGTAAGTTAATCACATAGTGAGTCCAAGCATAAATTCAAATTGGTTTTCAAACTCAAGGTAAAAAACAAATTTCCGCTCAAAATGCATGTATTAGTATAAAAAACACTGAAAGGGTAAGGAGAGCAAGAATGAGAATCTGAGTTAGACAAGATTTGGCCATCTATAGCAGAAGCTTAAACAACTATAAAGATCTTATGCTTGAGTGTGTGACTTGGCCTTGCAGGTCTTATAGTATATAAAGTCCTATAATAGTCAAACTAGCAATCTACAAAAGTGGTGCAATATCTGAAAATTCCTTGCATAAAAATTAAATAAGATTCTAGGAATTCCTTCTAAGGGAAATGAATCCAATGACAAGTATAAAATGCTCATGGCACTCATTATGAAAACTTTCCAAAATTAATTTAAAATTTTCATTTGGTTTAGGTTAAACTAATTTAACTTTAAAACGTAACTACATAAACAGAAGACAATAAGACAGTTAAGTATCAAGTCAATAAGATTAATTTGCGACAATAGAAAAGCATTAGCTCTATAACTTCACCAAATAATAATTTACTGCAGTACAAATAATTAATTGGGAAATGAAAATCATTAATAACTAACACGCAACAAACTATCCTCTTTTTGCTGATACTATAATTAAGCTTACAAAATAACTTCATAGTTAAAATGTAATCAAATAAAACGAACAAAAAAACCTAATCCGAGTTCAAATTTCAAAAGAAATGTGCATATAATTAATAAGAGTAAAAGCTTTGACCTCGGAGACTGGGATCTTCAATTTTGGCTTTGAAAAGATCATCGTGAAGTGCATGACCAATGATTTTAAGCACTGAAACAAACAATAATAATTATTTGAAGCTGTAAAGGCAACTTAGCATACAGAAGTCAGGGAACCACTACATAATTGAAACAGTCAATTAACGCAATTCCAATTATAGGGTGGCATAGCATAAACAAACAATAATATCTAGGAAGAAATTAACAAACAATAATAATTAGGAAGAAATTAACCATAGAAAAGTTAAAGAAAAACCACTTGTAACAGGGTAAATAACATTCATGTTGAAGTTTCCAATTATCAAAAGCAAAAATAAACTGAGAGAAAGGCATAGATGATTTCGCAAACAAATAATATAGGAAAGTTCAAGAAATTTCTGACTCTATAGACTAAAACATGAATTTTATTTTGTATAAATAGAAAAAAGTGCATGTAAGAAAGATGAGTTGGGTTTAGTTTAATTTTAAAAAGAACAGAGGAATACTAGTAAAGCAAGGTATATCCAGAGAAATCCTTTAGCCTCTTGTCTAGGAGTTAAACGAAATTCACTAATTAGTACCTAAATAGACACTTATAAAAAAAGGATTATAGGAATTAATTACCATTGGTGATGATAGCACGGGTTTGGGTAGAGACTTAGAATTCCTCCACTGCGAGTTTGAAGACAGCCATAAACGGGGGTAGCACTCTAAACCTGCAATTTTCCCAATATCAAAATCGAGATTAACAACCAAAAAATGAGAAAATCAAATCAAGACTGGGCACACAGATAAAATAACCAGAAAATGTTACAGGCAAAATGATGGTCTAGTATAAATTGTATAAGTTGGGCCAAGTTAGTAGTTATTAGGCTTATTAGTCCAGTCCATTATAGACAATATATGTAACCAACTTTGACAATGAAAATAGGGGACAATGAATATGAAAAAGAACCTTTTCTCTCCTAAATCTTCTTCTTCCTTCCTCTCTTCTTCTCTGATTCTACTTCTCTCTTCCTAATCTTCTCTAATTCTATCTCTTCTATCTTTAATTCTCTCCAACTCACAATAGGCGTGTATCAATTGGTATCAGAGCCAGGTTTCTGGCCATGGTTAAGGGAATTTTACGTTCTGAAATTGAGCAACTTAAAGTAGAGATGCAATTCATCTTTGATCGATTCATACAAAAGTTGGATGAGAAGAATTCGATTGGGCTTAATTCTTCTAAGCCTCTCTCGAATTCGTGCTTAGAATACACCAACTCTGAACCTAGTGTAATGAATCGATCCTATAGTGAGGATTCCAAGCTTGAATGCCCCCTTTTCAGTGGTGGGAACATCACTGGTTTAGAGGGCTCGAAGTGCAATGGTGATTTGGAAATTGAGGAGTATTTTGAAGTTAAACAACTAGCAAAAACCTCCAATGAAATGGTTGACGTTGAAGGTAAAGCATTGCAAGGACAGCACCAACTCAAGCTTCAAATGGGAATTTTAGATGTCTCGTTGGCTTGTTATTTTCCAAGAACTGAGGATGGCTTTGCTTCAACAGAAGATGCGGATCCAATGGAAAATTTTCATGGGTTTAGACAAACTATTTTAATGGAGTGTCCTCCTGAGGTCTTCATTGGGTTCCGGCCGGGAAGTCTTGTTATTGACAAAGAGATCAATGCCAGCAGCTATATACTCTACCTGTTCGATAAAACTCCTGAACATGTGGCTGGTGTCATTTCGTTGCATCAATTTCTGGATAGCTTCTTGCAATTTAGGAGCAGGGATCATAGTGCTCGAGCTGCTCCTAGCCCTAGTCCAAATGACCGCGCAACCATCTTACGGGACAAAAGTTGCTTGACTTGCCAAGGTTGTCGGACATATGTGCTAAATATAGTCATGAAAATGATTATCTGAGCAAATTGCTGGTTGCAAATGCTCTGGCAACTCAGCCTACAACCCATGATAATCTGACCGGAGTATTGCCTCATTTCTTGGGTATTATTCACACAATGAATGAATGCGACAACAAATTGTTGGAAGTTCTTTTGTCTTTGGGAGGTCATGGAGATCATGGTTTTGACCGGCTTCATAGTGATTTTTTGGAGAATACTAGGTGGATATTCATGGACGAAAAACAATTTCAGTATTTATCTGGGATTTTGGTGCATCCATTGAAAGGCAGTGCTAAAGAGCAATCCTCTATAACCCCCATATTTTCCCCTGTGGCAAGCAATAAGGTACAGATATATGAGGATGCAGTAATCAACGAATCCAAAATCAGACAAGTAAAAGGTCTCTGTCCTGATTATGGTAAAATGTTTCTAGCTACATGTCTTGAAATTTACAACCATAATCCAGAAGAAGTTATTCCGAGGATTCTCGAGAGAACTCTTCATAAAGCTCTGCATGCCTTAGACACTTCCTTGGAGACAATGTTAGTGCCCAAGTCTGTTTCAGCTGTAAGCGGGAATGATAAATGCATAGGGAAACTGATTGAAACTGCTGATAGTCTTCTCGAGAAGAGAGATGCCATTATGAACGAACTTGAAGAGAAGAATGAGTTGCTGCTAAGTGAGAAGAATAAAATGGCATCAAAAACTGCATTAGAAACTAAACCTGCAGGTGCAGTTGATGCTTACATGTTTGGGCTTTCTTATCAACTAGTGCTTAATAGGACAGCTCAACTCGAGAAGGCATTCTATACTGTTGCAAAGCCCCAGTGGCTTAGTAATGTTGAGATAGAGGAGAATAAAGAGTTTGAAGCTGGTTTTGCACATAAGGGATTTACTTATGGAAGTTCAGTCAATGTTAGAAAGCTAGCCACTTGGAAAAGCATAGAAAGTTGGGCATATCAGTTCACCAAAACATTTGCATCATCTCTGGTAGCAGCTTCAAGGTTGTTCTTATATGGTTTGACGCAGGGGTTTCCTTGTTCTATCCTTGAGGACAAGGATGATCTCATGGGGAAGGCAGTAATACATATTCAGTTGGACTCACTCTTGGGATTCAAAGTGCACCTTGTGGTCATGCCTGTACAACCGCAGCTGCCAATCATAAGCAATGATGGATTGATAGCCGAAGAACCTATGGCTATTATCAAAGGAGGGATGGTGAAGACCGAGAAGGCAAACACTAAGGTGTTGATGGATTGGAGCAATGTCTTTTTCTCAGATGCCATAGGGAAGTATTTCATGAGTTGTTGGTGGAGTGCCTCTACGATCTACAGGAGCAATTCTCAGCTTTTCATCCTTGAGGACAAGGATGTTTTCAAGCGGAGGGTATTGTTACAGGCAAAATGGTGGTCTAGTATAAATTGTATAAGTTGGGCCAAGTTAGTAGTTATTAGGCTTATTAGTCCAGTCCATTATAGACAATATATGTAACCAACTTTGACAATGAAAATAGGGGACAATGAATATGAAAAAGAACCTTTTCTCTCCTAAATCTTCTTCTTCCTTCCTCTCTTCTTCTCTGATTCTACTTCTCTCTTCCTAATCTTCTCTAATTCTATCTCTTCTATCTTTAATTCTCTCCAACTCACAATAGGCGTGTATCAGAAAATTACAATCAATGACCAACGAATCACAATCAATGCAACACAAAGCAATATAATCAACCACATAAACACAAAGGCAATACGATTAAAAAAATAAAGTTAGGGTATTAGGGTTGGATCTTCCGTTGAAGGCTTTAGGATAGGCTTTTGAGCAATCACAACAGTGACAAAAGGGAAAGAACAAGGTTGAGAACAACATATTCGAAAATCGAAGCCATCTAACGGCAAATAGCACCTAGATCTAGGTTTTCTTTGATTCGGGTTCTTGAATTGTTAAGAGCAAAAAGGAAAAAGCAAAGGAAGACGAGAGAGAAGAATGAAGACGTTGCCCGTGGCTTTTAGAGGCGTTGAGAAAAAGAGGGAAGGGAAAGCAAAGGGATGAAGACGTGGGTTTAAATGCCCTTTAAGCAAAACGGTGTAGTATTGGAAATAAATAAATAAATCGAGGCCGATGGCTATTAATCATAAAATAAAAGAGTGTGGAAAGGGGTAGCGAGTCGTAATTTCGTTGGGCCTTTTTGCTCTTTATTGAAACTTGGGCTCGTAGTCCAAAGTCTCTTGTTTCTCAGTGCTGCCAAACCAAACCTCGTCTTAGCCGTTGGGCTTCGGCTCATAATATGAAGCGAAACCAAAATTTAAAATGGTAATCAATAATTTCTAAGCCAGACATTACAGACTCAAATCCGTTGAAATTATCAAGAAAACTTGAGTAATTGTAAATGTTTGATGGTTTGATTTTGATGATTTTTTTTTCAAATGATTCTTTTTTCCTACTTTTTTTATGATAAATACAAAACTTCCCACAAAGATCACGAGAAAAGAATCACGCTTTTAGTTTTAGTCTTCTAGACAAAGGGTTTAATGTGATTAATAGTAAAAAAAAGAAATAAAGAAATAAAATACTCCTACTTTCCTTTAAAATTTTATTAGACAGTGGTCAGAAAACATTTGCAAAATGCATGCACATGCATGGTGCAGAAAGAAACCTGACCCGATTTCCTTTTATGGTTCAAGCATTGTTGGTTCCTTGTGTCCCAAGATCGCTAAGATTGGAAATTATATGAAACTGTACGTTTGCTATCAGCTAATTTTGGAAGGCAATATTTGGATTTTTTTGGTTCATACAAGAAATGTTACGCAGATTAAGAAGCTTTCCAAGTTTTAAGGTATGATTTTCGAGATAGAATATCCGATGGCCAGAAGGATTAAATGGTATGTAGCAATTGGAAGATTTTTTATCAACATCTCCGCAACCCTATTTATACTCGAAACTCTGGCAGCCATTTTGGTCAAAGCAATTCAAGTGATATTTTTCAGAAACAGTAGGGAAATTAGGAAGGCATAGAGAGAGATGGAGCAGGCTAGTTTGTGGAAGCTAGTTGTTTTTGTCGTGGGATGTCTGCTGTTTAACAGAACTTTTGGGCGCAAAAGATTCTGTATTCCAGGCAGGCAAGGTCCCAAGAAACGATCGTTGTTCTTGGCAGAGTATCAAGAGATTCTCCCGTGACCTCTAGTTTCGACAAGACACAGGTAAAAGACTAAGGTGTGCTAACTTTATGTTTGCCTTCTACAGACATTTATGTCTGTGCGTGAAGCTCATATGTGCAAATAAATAGATACTAAAAGACTGTTTGTTGTTATTGCCTCCATGAATGTTGAACACGAACCCTGATTAAAATGATGTTCTTTTCTTGAAGCTGGATGGACGCGAGATGATTTGCGAGCCTGCAGGAAGTGGAGAAGGAAGTAACATAAAACCATGCTTCGTTTTCAACGCAATAAAGTGTCTGTGCACATTAATTAATATTAATATATATGCTTAAATGTCTTTGCTTTATAGATATGGGACATTTGTAATCGGTTCACTACCTTGTCAGAAATAATACTAAAAAATTTTGGCTTTAAAAAGTTGTTTAATTAATTTATTGATTCCCGTTTAAACTACAAAATCAATTAAAAATGTTTTGAAATAATTTAAATTTCTAGTCAAATCATCTATAGATTTCATTACTCATAGAAGGTGGCTGTTTGTTTGGGAAAATTTGCCCAATTCAAAATTTTGAAAGAACTCAGAATCAGCATACAGTTGAAAGAACTCCACTAAAGTCCACTCTTCTGAACTTAATACCTCAAATGATAGTTTCACTTGAAAATCAAGCAATTACTAAGGACTAACTAATCCATTACCTGCAAGATTAGTAACTGAGATAAGTAGACAAGTGAACTAATAGCATGTAATCAACACTTGATTTCACAGATGAATAGACAACATGAAACTTGTTCAACAAAACTGTATGCCCTTGGAAATTCAACGAAAGAAATTGCTGATTTCAGTTTGCCAACAACAATTATTTTTACAATCCATGACCATCAAATCCGCGAAACTACATTATTTCCGTCCTGTCTCCACCAATTAAAATCAAGGCCTGCCTTCATTCACACAACAATAATAGCTATGCCTATGGCTTGAGTGCCACGGCAAGCCCAATCTTAGCACTCTTTTCAATTGCTCTGGTGTCCACCTCTCCAGAGATTGTGAAGAGAGATTTTGGGCGCCACTCATGCTGGAGCAAAGCACTTGCTCTGCCATAGTTGTTCACCCGAGCCTTCACTGTAGTCAAGGGGTCAAGTGCATGTTGTGTACCAATTGTAAGAGTGTTCTCATTACTTGAAAAGCTATGGGTGAGCTCTGCACCAACTGCTGTGTTAGTCAATGGGCTAACGATGTGGTAGTAGGAAGCATTCAGAGTGTCACCTTTATCATTCCTATAGTTATCAACAATATTAACCTCATTAAAACCAGATAACAGAGTACATGAACAACTGACAAAAACTACTCAGCCAGATAATTAACTCTTCACCCAACAGTTTTATAAATGAATGACCAGAATCATATAAAGCAATTGGATAGAAGTTCCAATGAAAGTAAGAGTGCACATGAAAGTATACATAGACCAAAAAAAATTAGCACCAACTTGGCAAGAAGACAAACTTACAATGCCAAGGAAGCAATAAGGTCAGAATGAGTGAAATTCAACCCAGCATTCAATTTGGTCAAGTTCCCACCAGCAGTGTCAAATGAGAGATCAGTTCCAACAGAAACACAACAGTTTCCCACCACACCAGAGAAGTTAACAAGAGGATTTGCAGTCAATCCAATGCTAGTGCTGATTCCAGCATATTCATGCTGGTATTGCAGTTCCACCTGTTAAGAAAACAATCGAGACCTCATCATGTCCGCATCAAACCAATAAGTCTACCGAAGGGGAAGGGAAAGGCAAAGATAACCAGATCTCATATGTTAAACCAACATGCCAAAGATATTTGTATTAGCAACATAAAACTTAATGACGGAAGTAATGAAACCCTTCTTACCTTTCCAGACCGTTGATCAGGGACAACAAAACTAAAGATAGCCTTCAATCCAGGTGCAGGCTCATCAACAGTGACAGTGGTAAAGAGCTGCAAAAATTAAGATTCCAAACATCACGATGAGATAAAAATCTAAGATTAAACCGAAAACTGACTGTGTCACTAAGTAGAAAACAGAGAAAGCTCAATGCCATGATTTTAAAGGGGTAAAACCACTTTGGACAATGATACAGGACAAACATGGACTATGTACTCATGAGAATGAATTATCCACGCATGATACAACAAAGATATTATTATGACCTTAACGATACATGATCTTAATGAACCGTAAAACCAACTACAACTTACTTTCGAGTTAGTGTCGACTTTCACATCAGTAGTGATGTTTTTGTTCTTCAGCTGTGTGCTTACGTCAGCCAAAAGCAATTCACCTTTCTTAGTCCCAGTTGAAGTGATTGCCTGACATGTATACCAAATTAAACAATCAGAATATCACCTAGATGAGAATTTAGCATACGTAAAACTGAAACGATGAGCCAAAAACACAAATATATAGGTCAATCGTAAAACTCAGGCAAACAATAGTTTCATGCAAAACATATTCAACAAAGATCAATCCAGAGAAATCATATGAAACTTTATAATCAGGGAAAAGGGCAGAACAACATGCCTCCATCTACATTTTACACAACAGTTTGGAATATCAACAACACAAACTATTTGTAACTTAAAACGAAACAAAACCAATCTCATACAAGAACGACACATATATACAGCTAAATATGAGTTGATTTACACAAATTAAAGCTAAAATATGAGTTCCTTTAAACAAAAATAATTGAAAATAAACAGCAGAAGCTTCATGAAATAAGCTAAAAAACGGAAAATTAAAATTAAAAATAGAAAGGAAAACAAAAACTCACAACTCCATCGGAAGTGTAAGTAGTGATAGTGAACTTGTGGTCGCCTTGGTAATCCTTGTAAAGAAGGTCTGATTTGCAGAAAATAAATAAAAATTAATAAAAAGCAGTTAAAATGAAATGGAAATATAAAAAAAAAGTAGAAAAAAGGAAAAAGTTTCACCTCTAGCTTTCTTGCCGATATCGGTATAGAGACCTGGCCCTTTCCCCATGCTGTTTTTTCCCGAGAAAATGGAGAGGAAAATGAGGGAAACTAGGACTGGTTCGGTGCTACTGGCTTTTGGTTGTTCGCGAAAAAGAATAAATTGATAAAATAAAAACCCTAATTATTAATATTTTTTTTTATGTTAACAGGCGTGGATTGATTTTGTACCGTTGATCTGGCTTTGAGAAAAAAAATCGCAGTTCTTGGCCGTTCATATCAACCGCAGGGTTGTTGGACCTCGGGAATCGAGTTTGGGCATATTCGCCCAATAACGTTTTGGTTTTCGTACGCAAGTAGAGTGATAGACTGATAGTCAAATTAGTCATTCTTCAGAAATGGGCCATTTGGGACTGTAGAGAAGATTGCAAACGACTCAAACAAATACTACAGCCCACAGCTAACAAGTTTGTTCCTTGGTGCATGGTGCATGGTGCATGGCGCATGGCACATTTATGGGCCCAAACTCTCATGAGATCAAAGCCACACTACTCGCCATCAACGTATCTACCAAGACGTATGCCGGATCTATGGTGGACAGGGAAGAGCTAATACCCCATACTCGAAATGAGACGCGGCTTAGATATAAGTGTCTCTTGACCCCATGATCGAGCCAAGTAACCGTCGTCTTTATCCTTCTTTGTTTGTGGATCTAGAAGTCTCACAAATTACTTAATTGTTAAGTCTTAAGACGTCTTAAAAAAACCAAATTATAGAGATATTACCCATTACCGACATCATTGATCATCCTCCCAAAACCAAACAAGTTTAATTGACCGTTGACTCTTTTTATCCATGTGAGTAAAGAAGATGGGATTTCCGGCAACAAAAGCGCACGAGTCATGACGAGTAGTAGGTTGATTTCCAAAATTTTCTTACGGCCAAAGGTTTGCGACTCTGTGTTAGTCGCTTTTTCGGAAAAGAAAAGGAGTTAGGGAAAGTTGGATTTACTTGCGTATCTGGTCCAACTTCTCCAAATATTAAAGGACGAAAAGGTTGATTTGGTTCGTATGGGGACAAAATCTCTCAACTTTCCTACAACTTCACGGAGTACTTGTTAAAATTTAATCAATTTAAACATTTTTTTAATTGTTAATAAAAATGGATATAATAATCCACAATAATATAAATGTGGAAATTGCCGGATTTTCAAATTCCGAAACTGGTGGGGAGCTCGATGATATTTCGTAAAAGAGAAACCAAACTAACGATTCTTATTTAACGGTTAAAAGAATATATATACAAATAAATCACACAAAAAGAAGAAGAAAAAAAAAATCTAGAATCCATACTTTCTCTTTTTCGAGTTTCTGCAAGAAAAGAAAAATATCAAAATCCACGTCTTTCCATTTCCACTGGCGACGAACCATGACGACCGTTGCCGTAGATTCTCTTCTCCAAAACCCAGCCCTCATATCATTTCGTCCCAAATCCAAGGTGTTGCTCAAGCCCTCTACCTCCTTCAATTGCTTTCCAAACCGAAAGCTTCTCTTCTCCCGCGGCGCCTGCTTCTCTAGCTCCAAGCCTCGCCGGAGGATTCATGTCTTCAAAGCCAGCGCCACTGATACAGCTCTTGTTGACACCTCCTCTTCCGATGACGTCTTCTACAAAGAGACTTTTCCCGTCAAGCGTATCGAAAAGGTTCTCAATCTTCAGCTTCACATGTGTATACTTTTGCTGAATGCCATGCTTGATCTCTATCGCTTCGCTTGTTTAGTTGTTTACATGTTATTCGCATATAGTTTGATTTTGCTTTCTGTTTCTTGTTGGTTAATGGTTACCTGGAAAAAGGAAACTTTTTGAATTCAAGCTTATTGCTTTGCTTAAATGCTTGGTTGCTGAGAATCTTTCTGGAGGAAAAAGATGGATAATTTAAAATTTTGATGTTAGTTCTGTAAATTTGGTGGATCAACGAGTCTTTTTCTACATACAGAAAAATTTCTGGAAAATGTTTTGTTTTTAACTCGAACAGCTGGCGATTCGTTTCATTACAAGTTTAAGTTTATTTTTTTTTTCAAAAGAATTTCTGAAAATTGGGATAGAGATCTGAGGATTAGCTTTCGTGTTTTCTTATTTCGAGTGGATATTAATTGCTTGGTTTGGAATTGTAGGTGGAGGGAAAAATTTTCATCAGGTTAGATCAATCAAAGGATCAGCATAATTGGCAGCTTACAGTAGGTTGTAGTCTCCCAGGAAAGTGGATTCTTCATTGGGGAGTTTCTTATGTTGGTGATGAGGGCAGGTTAGCCTTGATCTTGACAGTTACTTGGAATGTTTTCAGATTTTGGAATTGAATACTATCGCATTGTCTATATATATTATAGTGGTAGTTGGTTTGAATCCATCTCTGAGTGTGTATATATATATAATTCATCCTTCAAATTTTGCAGTGAGTGGGATCAACCTCCTAAGAACATGAGACCTCCTGGTTCAATTTCTATAAGAGTATGCATTGGCGTTTAATATTTGTACGGAGCTGCTTTTTTTCATTTTGAGCATAGATACATGAAGCGTAATCTTTTCAGGATTATGCGATTGACACTCCGTTGAAGAAACTGTCTAAGGGAGATATGTTTCATGAAGTAAAGATTGATTTTAATTCCAGCTGTGCAATTGCAGCTATACATTTTGTCCTGAAGGTTTGTCTTCATAATTTTTAGTGACTGAGCAAAGGTGTTTTATGTTAGATATGCTGATCATTCAGACATTACTCAATCTTGTTAGATTATCTTCCTCTTCCCCCTCTCTTATCTACAGGATTATGTTGTTGCAGGATGTTGAAACTGGAGTCTGGTATCAGCACAGAGGCAGAGATTTTAAAGTGCCTCTTGTGGATTACCTCGAGGATGATGGCAATATGGTTGGAGCAAAAAGAGGCTTTGGTATATGGCCAGGTTAGCAGTATGTTCTGTTTTTGCTTAACCTTCATGATTTAGTTCATTATGCCAATTTCTGTTATTAATTTAAGTTCATTGAGAATATGTTATTGTGTCTATATCGAATTCCAGTGTGATAATGCATGCTAGTCATACCTAGCACAATATATTATACAACATCAAAGATAGGGTTAATTTCTTAGTTTACTAAGAAGGTGGATAGTATTAACATCAATAAAACCACTTTTCTATTATCTACCTTAGGTTATCTTTTGCACAATTTATTTCTTCCCGCACCTTTATTCATTGGGTGTGGTCTATCAATCATAACTTGTGATTAGTGTCTCAAAGGTTGAAGTCTATTGTGTTGTCTAAACCAGTTTGGTTTAGTTAGAAATCAAAATAGAAAGATGAGTCAAGCTGCCAACTTGCAGATAAGTTTTAGTATCCCATCTGAGCCTACTTTATGGGTTGGGATGAAGTAGATCAAGGTGGGGGAGCACAATGACTAGTTTTCCCACCATAGCTTTTCCTATCCTTTCCATTTTCTGTTCAACAAGATATTGACATGTTTCTTTGGCTTCTCCTGAATCCTAGGAGCTCTGGGGCAATTCTCTAATATGCTACTTAAATCAGAAGCATCACATGGTAATAGTCCAAATAGCAGCAGTGAGTCCAAAGACTCTAAAGGTGAGACCAGACAGGTTGAGGGGTTCTATGAGGAACAGCCCATTGTAAAAGAAGTTCCTATTGGTAACTTAGTGAGTGTTTCTGTTAGAAAGTGTCCAGAGACAGCCAAGGATATTGTATCTTTAGAAACTGATATGCCCGGAGATGTTGTAGTTCACTGGGGGGTTTGCAGAGATGATGCGAGAACATGGGAGATTCCTGCTGCGCCATATCCACCGGAAACTACTATATTCAAGAACAAGGCTTTACGCACTCTATTGCAGGTGTGAACTATAAATATATTCTCCTGGTGAGAACTTCAATAAGATAGAATAATTTGGTTGGGGTTATGTTACATTACCTAGGGAATGTGCAATAGGTCAAGTTACATGTCCTCATTTGGTTACTCTGTGAATAGTGTTAGATGGGCATGTGATTATCACTGACATGGTAATATAGGCGGGAATGTGATATCCACCCCCTCTTAGGTAATGTTATATTACCTTCCCTTTTAACTCCAATCTTCCTATTTTACCCTCTATTTTTTTTAATCCATGCTACCCTTATATATATATATATATATATACTACCTATTAAAATAAAAGACAAGATCTCTTGAAGTGTTTTGGGATAAGAGTAGAGGGTCATATGGCACCTTCACATTAGTTGGATTTATTTTATTTTATTTTTTTCTTTTGTTTGATTTCTTTTTTCTTTAATTTAATTTTTTTCTAATTATTTTAATTTGTCCCCCGTTGGTTGACCTTTTTTTTAATTTCATTTTTTTCTTTATTTTCTTTTGTTTAATTTTCTCTTTTCTTTTCTTTAATTAATTTAATTTTTATTTTATAATTATTTTAAATTTATTTAGTATTTTAATAACATAAGGGGTGTTACAAAATATTTCGAATAGTTTTTATATATATATATATATATATGTATGTATGTGTTTGTATGTGCGTGTGGATAGAATTAAATTATTACTTTTTCTCTTTTCCTAATTGAGATAGCAAAAATAAAATAAACCATTAAAAAAAATCTATACACAATTATTATTATTATTATTAACAATAGTATTTTCATTTATATTTCTTGTATTGCTCAATTAAATTTTTTTCTTAAAAAATGTTTCACTATAAATATGAAGATACAAATAAGTGAGGGTAAAATAGGAAAACAATCATTTGCATATGTCATATTCCCACACCAACCAAACATGGTAATCTAAGATGTCCATCTTCAAACCAAACAGAAAATGCACACATTACCAGGGAATCAAATTACCAGGTAATGACATTGTAATCTTATTACCGCAGGTAATGTAAGATTACTCCAACCAAACACCCCCTAAGTTCTAATGGACATATCTAGTTCTATTCTTGCTAATAATATGCTAAGTTTAGGCATTGTTATTCTAGATGTGAGCAAATAGTGTTAAGTAGTTTGATATAGTTTCTTTCTTTTCCTTCATGTCCTTCTCTTGATAAAACACATCGAATATAATTGTATCTGGTACAGATATAGAGGTTTCAGTTGAAATAGTTTCTTTAATCAAGAAAGGATGAAAATAGCTTAAGAGATTACTTATCAAAGAAAAGAAAGAGCATAATTCTATTCTTTCTGTACTAAAGTTGGAAAAGATTTACTCCTTGATAGTTTAGTAGCTGGCGTGTTTCTTGACTAAAAGTAATTTGATGCACTCAGATAGCGTTGAAATGATTTTGGTGCACTGAAGTTAAGGTTGTCAATGGAGCAGGAAGATAGGATATTGGCCTTGCCAACATGCTATTTAGAGTAATGGGGATGTTTAAATTTGCTGTTACTATGTTTTAGTTTTTTTTTTTATCTTTCAAATTACTTCTTCTCTATTTGATCCTCTTCCTTGGAGATATTTATTGAGATATTAGAAATAAGTGTCTTTTTCAAACTTTGATCAGATTTAAAACTTTTGTTATTATTCTTACGTGAAAATCCTGTTTTGCAGCCAAAAGGTACAGGAAAGGGATCATCAGCATTATTCACTTTAGATGAAGAACTTGTTGGATTTCTTTTTGTCCTCAAGCTGGAAGATAACACTTGGTTGAAATTTAAGGGAAATGACTTCTACATTCCCCTCTCTGGTGCAACTGGTATTGTGGGTCAGCATGCTAAATCTGACAGTGCAAGTGAAGAAATTTCTAGTGAACCATATACCAATGGTATTATCAGCGAGATAAGGAACTTGGTTAGTGGTCTTAACTCTGAGAAGAGTCAGAAGACCAAAACGAAGGAAGCACAAGAAAGCATTCTTCAAGAGATTGAAAAGCTAGCTGCTGAAGCGTATAGCATCTTCCGGAGCTCCATTCCAACCTTTTCAGAGGAGGCTGTTTTGGAAACTGAGGCGCCAGAACCTGCTGTAAAAATAACTTCTGGAATAGGTACAGGTTTTGAAATATTGTGCCAAGGTTTCAACTGGGAATCTCATAAATCAAGAAGATGGTATATGGAACTCAAAGAAAAAGCTTCTGAAATATCTTCACTAGGCTTTACTGTGATTTGGCTACCACCACCAACGGAGTCTGTATCACCTGAAGGATACATGCCAAAGGACTTGTATAATTTAAATTCCAGGTAAATACTATAAGCTTACTGTATATGTAACAGATATTTTATTGTTTATATTTAAATATTTGATGCTTGGAGTTGGTTATAGAATCTGAAACTTGCAAAGGTGAAGTCTCAACTTCTTTTATCCCACAGCTGTATGGTCTGTAGGTAGGGGGCTGGAATTTTAGTTCAAATGACTAAGGTTCAGTCCCCGGCAGCTTTAAGTGCCAAATAAGCCTCTTTTACATTTTTCCCATATTCATACATATTTTTCGGTTCTTGTTTTGACATATAATATTTTAAAATTATAATTGATAATCATCGTTAGAAAAAAGATGACATCTTTACTCTGCTTATCAATGTTTGATAGCAAAACATCAGATGTTAGATCTTCTCCTTTATGTTTTGTTGTTTACTTAAATTTAACCTCCTCTCATGTAAACTGAGACTTGAATTACTTCTGTTAATCTAAAAGATAGCATGTGAATGCCTCTTGGACCTCCAGAATGAAAGAAAGTGAATAGCTGTTTCTTGTGCCTGAAAGAGATCATGTCTTGCAGGCTGCTTAAAGTTCTTAAGTCAAATCATTCTGTCAATTTTCTTAATTTGTCAGATATGGAACTATGGATGAGTTGAAGGAACTTGTCAAGAGCCTCCACAAAGTTGGTTTGAAAGTTCTCGGTGATGTTGTATTGAATCATCGGTGTGCACACTATCAAAATCAAAATGGTGTATGGAATATATTTGGTGGTCGTTTAAATTGGGATGAGAGGGCAGTGGTTGGAGATGATCCTCATTTTCAGGTATTGTCATTTCTTTGTGATTCTTAAGGCTTGAGAAATGTAGGTTACTCTTACAGGTGCTTGGGTAGATATTATCATAAAGCTCAGATGTTGCACAGCACCATAGGTCATGTTTTTCTTATGCAAAAGGTTATAACTATTTGTGTGCATTGCAATTTATTGTATTAGTATGCAGCAGGGAAATTAAGATGCAAGTATCAGATTTTGGTGAAAAAGGATGCTCATGATGTGTAAGGAACTCGTGCTGTTCAACTTTAGACCAGTATAGTTTTAAGCCAATATAGAGATAACATGACTTCTGCATTGTTTGGTATAACGTGGATTTTTCCTATGCTGCAAGAGCAGTGGCAAAACAAAGTGCGCTAGCAGTTGTAACCAAGAGCTGCTGCCAGGGTTTCTGAGATTGACTAGCGCATTTAGCATTGCTGGTGGTGTTTGACTTTGTAAAATGAATAATTTAGTTTTTGATTTCACCATCTTGAGTTATATTTCATGTCTCTATCAAAACTTGATTATGAGATCCATGCACGCATAGCAATTATCTGGATGAAGGAGAAGAAATGCAGTTTAAATGTTGTATTATTAGCATGCTTAGGATGTAGGTATCTGAAGTTGTCAGTTCGGCTAGAGGGTTGTTAGCTGAGCAGCTCAATCCTATATGGCTGACCTATGTATTTCAGTTGGGGTAAGCCAAGAATTTTTTCAGCTTGCTTCATTCCTGTATTTATGCATGTTCTCCAGTTTGTTTTAGATCTGAACAATATTGATTATTTTCTCCTTAGCTCTATGCATCTTTATTATTGATGTTTTGGAAAGGATGAACTCCTTGTTTCTGTTATACAGGGGAGGGGCAATAAAAGTAGTGGAGATAATTTCCATGCTGCTCCCAACATTGATCATTCACAGGAGTTTGTGAGGAAGGATCTCAAAGAATGGTTATGCTGGCTGAGGTTGGAACTTGATTTTATTTCCTTCATCTAACAATTATTTTGTGCATGAAAGGATTTAAATAGCACATTGTTAGTGTCTGATCATGCCTGTGCCTTCTTCGCTCTCTCTTTCAAAAGTTCTTACCCGACAGATAATAAGATACATAAGTGCTGAATTCTAAACTTGTTTTGAAACTATTGCAAAATTTACTGGGTATTTAAAAAAAAGTTTACTTTAGCCCCCTAAATTGAAAATATAAAATATAAATGTAGGCCTTGTGAAAACTTTTGAAAGTAGAAAGTTCAATGGAAACTAATTTTATACTTAGGTGTATTCATTCTCCACCTTATTCATTCTCCACCTTGTTCAGCAACTACAACTTAAATCTATGGTTATCATACCTGATCGATATAATTGAACTAGAAACAAGTCAATAGAGTTTGTATCATGAACAATTATCTTTAGCTTTTATTTTTTTTGTAGTTTGAATTTCCTGACCATTCTATCAGTGGGAACTTTTGTTCCTGAGAAAGCTGAGAGGAATTTAGCTTTATAGTCAGGATTGAATTCTCTCATACATGAGTCTTACTACATCCTGTTTTGTCATGAATTTCTCTGTGTGCTTCTACATGATGTGTGATTTACTTCCTGTGAATTTCTCCTAATGCATACTTCAAATGCAATATGTGTGGATGTAATTTGCTGGCTCTTTGTGACATGTAGAGAAGAAATTGGTTATGATGGATGGAGGCTGGATTTTGTCAGAGGATTTTGGGGTGGTTATGTAAAGGACTACTTGGATGCTACTGAACCTTACTTTGCTGTGGGTGAGTATTGGGATTCTCTCAGTTACACGTATGGTGAAATGGACCACAATCAAGATGCGCATAGGCAGAGAATAATCGACTGGCTTAATGCTACCAATGGAACTGCTGGTGCCTTTGATGTCACAACTAAGGGAATCCTTCATTCAGTAAGCATTCATCCAGATTTCTTGTGTCGGGTGTTTCTATATACACATGTTTATAGAATCTTTTGAAAAAAGGTGCAACCTAGTCTGTATTTGCTTCTCACTCCTTCCATCCACCGAGTGAGAACAATTATTGGCGTTTCTAAGTATATATCACCTAACATTTGTGCCACGCATGATGGTCAGAGACCTTGGGTTGTGGCATATCATTTAGATGTTTGGTGAAACTTAATAGAGAAATGATTTTGCTCTTAAACTGCTCTTGCTCTTGCTCTTGCTCCTCTGTTGTTATCATTATTCTTATTAGTACTTTTGTTTCTACAGTAGTAAAGCACAAGATATATTTACAATATAATTATTTCACTTAGGCACTGGAAAGACGTGAATATTGGCGATTATCAGACCAGAAAGGGAGGCCTCCTGGGGTTGTTGGATGGTGGCCATCTCGTGCTGTTACCTTCATAGAGAATCATGACACTGGTTCTACACAGGTTTGAATATTCCTTGAATTTTTTAAGTCTGTGCCACTTTCATTTTTTCCTAAACTGAGTTCCTCCAAAGAAAACTATAATGCATGCAAAATGAAGTATTATGGCCTCTTTTACTTCCTCTTCCTCTTTCTTGTCTTTGAAAGTTAATTTTGTTTTTTACATTTGAACCTTTTTCACTAACTTGTTTCTGAGTTTCTAAACAACTTGTTGAAGAGTGTAGTGTTCATACATGTAAGCATGATGTCTCAGGAGACGGTCATATAAATTTTTTTTATAGGTATAGAGTTAAAATTAAGGAGTAGATGATTCAGCTTTGTAAAGCTGTTGTGCAAATGTTGAAAAATGCTGCAGTTGTTTGGATAGTTTCTGTCAAGCAATTTTAGTTTCTTTAAGCGACAGGCAAATTAGCTATTAGTATTAAGTCAGGCTGAATAAATATTCATCCCATTAGATGGTTGATTTGGAATTTATGATGTCATGTATATCTTTTTCTTTGGTAGACAAAGAAGGTTTTCTAATTATTCCTTGCTATAATGCCGTTTCTATGGTTTCTTAGTATGAATTTTCTTTTAATCCATTTTTGCACCATCTCTGAAGGGCCATTGGAGGTTTCCAGGCGGAAAGGAAATGCAAGGATACGCTTATATCTTGACTCACCCAGGAACGCCAGCTGTGTTCTATGATCACATTTTCTCTCATTATCAATCTGAAATTGCTATTCTTATCTCTGTCAGAAACAGAAATAAAATCAATTGTCGGAGTACAGTGAGTATCTAAAACTCTGCCTCATATGCGGGGACTTAAGGTTTATTATGAGGAAAGCTTTTCCAATCAAATTTTCTAGTTATATAGGACCTGAAAATTGGAAACCTTTGCTTGACTGATCTCTGTGCACCTAGCTTGTTATAGTGTCAGCTTTTTACTGCGTAGAACCCAAGTATCTCATGATTTCTGCTCTCTAATCTTTCACCCCTGCCAATATACTTGCTCAGTCCTTTCGTGGAGTCTTAGGTTGTTCTTGTTGGGCAAATAGGCAATTGGATCAAAAGTTTAACATTTGAATATGAACATAAAATATTGACTCCATATTTTGAATATGTATATGGTAGGTTGAAATTGTCAAGGCAGAGAGGGATGTATATGCAGCCATTATCGACGAGAAAGTTTTAATGAAGATTGGACCAGGTCATTATGAGCCTCCAAGTGGATCCCAAAGATGGTCCTTGGCTCTTGAGGGGAGTGATTACAAGGTCTGGGAAGCATCTTAATGTAAACCAGGGGCATTATTAATGTTGCTAAGTGTATCATATAGAAGCATTCACCATGAAAGCTCTCGCTGCCTATCTTAAAGCAAGTCGAAGATTGTGAAACCGGTATATTGTTCTTGTTCTGGACAGCAGGGAGGCGGTAAGCCCCCAAATGTTCATGCCATTCTTGTTTGTACCACTATTACCTCAAAATCCATGGGGTACTTGACCCAGTGTAGGGTTACTCCAGGTGACTATTTGAGCCTGTTAGCCAATGTCGGAGTCGGAAACATGGCATTGGACCTGGGAAGGAGATGAACCCCTTGTACACTATACTTTCCATTACGATGCCTTACGAGTCTTTAAGAATAATTGGGTGGGCAATTTCTTATTACCTCCTCCCACATTTGTAATATTTGGCAAGAAAATGATTTCTTGCGAATTGGATGCTGCTTGTATGTATTGTTATTAATTTCTTATCACAATTTATTCCATTCCAAATTCTAGTTGTCCTGAATTATCTATTTATAGCGAGGTCTTTTTCTTTTTCTTCAAGCGTCATTTCTGCAAAAAAAGAGAAAAAAAAATTCATTTGGAAATAGTCAAAAAGTAACGTGGATGGAAGCGATACATACAATTTATGACGATTAAAATTGCACTCATGAAGATGCTTAAACATGACTCTTAAGTCTTAACTCTTCAGTCACACAGCTACCCTGGCAGAGAGTCGACAAACTCCTCTCTCTTTTTCCCCCCTCTTTTAATTAAGGGTATCCTTAGGCCTTATTGGCCAGAAACTAATCTCTTTGGGACCAAAAACGTATAAGGTAAAACTCTCCTAACAAGTGCACTTGGGGAGGATCAAACTTCTATATTCTCACCCATACACCGGGTACACAAAAAGTGATAAATTGGACACAGTTATCTGGTTTAATGAAAGCTGAAACAATTAATTATCATTAATCAACCCATAAAGGAGCAGAAGGTGAAATAAAAGCTGTTCATCTGAAGTCACTCCTCCTGCGAAGTGCAAAATATTAGTAGACATTGTCGAAAATGGCGAAGAAAATCGGAAATTGTGCTTCCACTATTTCGGTATATTTCCTTTTAATATTTTCTGTTCTTCATTTTTTTTGTTATGAAAAATAAAAGGAACGAACACGTACACAAGTAAAAGGATCCATATTACCTGCAATTATTTTTCTTACAATCCTGTAGTTATTCAATCATAACAAAAAATTACTATAGGGGTCCATCACTCATGAGTGTAGGATCTATGGTAGATCTTTACATAATTTTTTATTATGATTGGTCAACGGTAAAATTATTGAAAAAATAATTGTAGGTGATATGGTTCCAAGTAAAAATCCTAATGTCTTGCGAAGACCGCTATATTCGTAGAAATTATAAGCATGCGAATTCACAATTGGACTAACGGATCAAAATTTTAGGTAAACTCTGACCATTTATCAAAAATTGTAAAGTTAGCGGTTCCCCTTGTTTCTCTCCGCTGGAAAAGCTCCTACTAACCAGGCCATGCATTTTCTTGTCTTTATTTTAGGATCTTGTTCTTGTATATAAACCACCCCTGCCACACCATTAATAATTCGATTTCCTCGCCCAAACAGACAGAGCGAAGTCGCTTGTTCTGTAAGTTCAACCTGTTAGGTTGTCTCCGGTCTTGGTCCTGTCTGCAATTGGCAAATTGTCTACAGGACCTTGGCCTTTGTACCTCTTCTTTTCTTTTGCCTGCGGATTGAGCCAAAAATCCGGGGAAATCCACACAAAAAAAAAAACTAAAAAATTTTTAAAAAGGACGAAACATGGCCGCGAGCAATAGAATTTGTGGCTCATTTTTCTTTTTATTGTTCTTTGTTGTCATAATCCCAACCCTGCATGCTCACATTGCCGAATTCGATGATTACTGGAAGCAACAAAGGGACCAAGCTATTGATAATGCACACAAGGCATATAACCCAAACCCTGACGAAGTAACCGATCATTTCAACCAACATGTTGCCAGGTATTATTAAATTGTTGATTCCCATTTTTCGAGCAATGATATGCTTTCCCTTTTCATGAGCATAGCTGGCGTTTTTTCTTTCTTTGCATGAAGGCATTTGACGGAGATGGACAATAGCACAAGAAGGAACTTGAGGGGAATGAAGAGGGCAGGCGGCCCCTGCCAGGCAACCAATCCCATCGACCAATGCTGGAGGTGCGATCCTAACTGGGCCAGGAACAGGAAGAGGCTCGCTGATTGCGCCCTTGGCTTTGGCCGTGGAACTATTGGTGGAAAGAACGGAAGGTTTTATGTAGTGACAGATCCTTCGGATAATGATATGGTTAACCCCAAACCCGGTACACTTCGTCATGCTGTTATCCAAAACGGACCTCTTTGGATCATCTTCGCACGAAGCATGGTCATCAAGCTAAACCAGGAGCTGATCATGACAAGCGACAAGACCATCGATGGTAGGGGAGCCAACGTGCATATAGCTTATGGGTCTGGCATTACTGTCCAGTTTATAAGGAACGTCATTATCCATGGCATCCATATTCATGACATTGTTCAGGGAAGTGGTGGCATGATCAGGAATTCCGTAGACCACTTCGGATTCAGGACACAAAGCGATGGCGATGGAGTTTCACTCTTCGGAGCAACCAACGTTTGGCTTGACCATCTTTCCATGTACAATTGCTTTGATGGTCTCATTGATGCCATTATGGCTTCAACAGCCATTACCATCTCCAACTGCCATTTCACAAACCACAATGAGGTAATCTAATACCACGAATTTGCTATTAAGTTTCCAGGAAATTAATTAAAAACAAGCTCGATCCTGTGTACCAAAATAATTTCAATTGATGTTGCGATGCAGGTTATGTTGTTCGGCGCTAGTGACAGCTACTCCTTGGATCAGAAGATGCAAATCACCGTTGCTTTCAACCACTTCGGTAAAGGATTGGTACAAAGGATGCCAAGGTGCCGATGGGGTTACATCCATGTGGTCAACAATGACTACACTCATTGGCTCATGTATGCCATCGGAGGTAGCAGCCAGCCCACCATCATCAGCCAGGGCAACCGATTTATTGCTCCACCCAACATGGCAGCTAAGGAGGTATACAGCTAGCCTGGCTAGTCACAGTTTTATTAGTTTAATCAATTAATTTTCATATGTAATAATAAAGAATCGTTCAATTGTTCATGGTTTGGGTTGAATATTTGGTGAAGGTGACCAAGAGGGACTATGCACCAGAATCAATATGGAGGAATTGGTCATGGAGATCAGAAGGTGACCTGATGGTTAATGGGGCATTTTTCGTTCAATCTGGAGATCCAAGAGCCAGCAGAAGATACGCAGGCCCCTCTCTGATGTCTGCTAAGCCTGGTCTAATGGTGTCCTACCTCACAAGTCATGCCGGAACACTCATCTGTATCCCTCGCCGGCCTTGCTAAATTATAACTTTCGTGTTATATTCTTATAACTATATGGCCATATACTACCATTAAAACCCCTACTCTCACCACCGCACAAGAGAGTAAAGCATATAGTGATAGAAGATGGTGAAAGGGAAAAATATTGTTATTTATATTCCATTTTCTCAATTCCTCTGTGATTTGTATTCAGTTAAAATGATGGGGGCGTAATGGGAGGAAATTTTGAATGGGAGGGAGGTTTTTGCAAGGAGAATGGAAGAAAATATTAAGATCGTAAGTTTCTGTTGCTGATTGTAGGACGCAAGAATTTTGTTTAAAATTCGTTTTGTTTTTTCATGAAAGAATATAAATGCTTTCGTTCTCTCAACCACAAAGCCTTTGTTGTATGCAACATTGTATTATTATTCTATTAATTACCATACTATTACATCTAAATACTATACCTCTTATACGTAATCCGTATATAAAATGTACCATCTTAAATACAAATTGAATACAAGAAAATACAAGAAAATATTTTTGGAAGTTCCCTTTGGGGTCCATGTAACTGGACTCTAGATTAGTCAGAACCCAATATGGCTATCGGATACCGGATGATTTATACTCAAAAAAATTGAATACATAACAAATAATCCATGGATATTTATATAGACTTAACAAGCCCACACTACTCAAATTATCAGCATAACTTAAAAGGAGAAGAAAATAATAAACAGCCCACTGTTATATGGCTGGAAATCTTGAAAAAAAAAAAATTAGATCATGAAATATGGAGTAACTAATAGAGAATAATATTAAGTTCTCTTATTTTCTTTTAGTAAAGATCGCCCCTCAACCTCAAAAGCTCCGTGGTGGACTCGAATAACTTCATTTTTCCCCACAAAAGAAATTTGCCAAAGTTTCAAATGGAATCTCAAAAATGTCAATAAAACAAACCGTAGAAGTTAATGAAATGCTTTCCTTGACGAAAAATCCGAAGCAAACCAGACATATACAAGACAATAATTCCCCGACATACCATTTAGTTACTCATATAATTTGCCGAGAAGATACGTTTTCCTGTTAGACATGGCTCATCCCAGGTGACAAAAACTTGAATTTCTTACCAAATAAGCCAAAAACTTGATTTTGTCCTATTGGAAACTCGTCACCTTGGCTCCCCACCAAAAGCTTACACCTCCTCCTATTGTATTCTTCCACTTTATCTGTCTACAATGTGCGACAAGCAGCTCCATTCCCTGTATAAAAATATTATTGCAGGACTGGATAATGTTGGATTAATGTTACTTAGCTGGTTTAACATTGGACCCGGTTTCCAATAGATTTAAGAGCTCTTACCATTTATGTTGTTCGTACCCTTCAATTTTCATATCCGATATCTGAATTCCAAAAACCATATGGATAATGGATCATATGAATATGCAGATCTAATCCTTCACATGAAAATTGAATATTCCCATTTCAGACACTTACTTGTATCCAATACTTACCGGATCCAAATAACATGGACTACCACCATTCAACAGGATTCAATTGTACCATAATACAAAACCCCCAGTATCCGGTAGTCACATTGAACTCCGACTAATCTAGAGTCGAACTCCTTCCACTGAACCCGACAGACGTGGGTAGCTATGGTACTTCATGGGATAATAAATTGTTCACTATCTAGTTAATTTAAACATCTTTAACATGGTAAAGCTCTTATCAGATTCAGGAAATGACTTTAAAATATGATTTAAATAAATATGTCAAAGTCGTGAAAAGTAGAGCATTGGAGAAACCGAGGGACAGGGTCGAGTCAAAATTCCGAAAGCTAGAGAATTGTTACACGGAAGACAGATTATTCTCTGAGCCCTTTGTTGCATTCCTGACACTGTAGTTCCGGCTTGGCTGGATATGGTAGAGTACAGACACTTTAATCCAGTCCTGGCTTATATTGTGAGCATCGACAATTTTGTCTAATAAACTATAAGACAATTTCAACAGCTAAAAAACAGATTAAGTAAAAGACCAAGCTGCCGCACCTATATATGTAAACATTAGTTTTTCAGTTTCTCATCGTCCAGCGGCCAAATCAATTACCAATAATATCTAAAAGCTCCTTCATAGTGATCAGGTCAGAATAGCCATGGAAATGATCACTGCAAAGTCTGAATTAAGCCCTGGAAGGCGTCGGTTATGCATGGAAGAAGGTGAAACAATTGAGACTAAGTGCATTAAGAGACGTCGAAGAGATCCCTCCACTGTTTCCCTAGCCTGCAACAATCAACAAGGAGAACAACAGCAGCAGCAACGATTGCAAGGTGATCAACCTACTGCTACTACAGTGAAGAGAAGTTCAAGATTCCGGGGCGTCAGCAGGTTCTCTATGCGCTTTTCTTATGGTTTTTCTGTTAATTATATGCCTTCAATATTAAGTCAATATATAGGGTTTCTGTATCAAAAGGATGATGCTGATTTTTTCCTACTGCAACAGACACCGATGGACTGGAAGGTTCGAAGCTCACTTATGGGATAAAGGTTCCTGGAATCCAACACAAAGGAAGAAGGGAAAACAAGGTATGCAACTTTCTATAAACTGATTTCATATCACATGTACATGTGCTAGTTATAGCACTTTTAGTTGTTATGCTAGATTTGCTAATGTCATGACTTGGTTATTCAATTTATCATCTGGTTGCGACCTTGGACGAAATTGCTGGATGGAGCAGTGTATCTTGGTGAGTACTTAACAGATTTAAACCATGTTTACTTGGGCAGGATAACTAATTTGTTGAGAACTCACTATTTTTTTATTGATATTTTATCAGGAGCTTATGATGAAGAAGAATCTGCAGCAAGAGCATATGATTTGGCTGCTATCAAGTACTGGGGGACATCGACTTTCACAAATTTTACGGTACAATTTCATCTCTGTGCTGACCTAAAGTGTTCTCTTCGTCTCTTGGTTGGCAAGAAATCTAATATTCAGTCAAATGCATGTATGACATTTTTTGCAGGTATCTGATTATGAGAAGGAAATTGAGATAATGAAAACTGTAACAAAGGAGGAATACTTAGCCTCTTTGAGAAGGTGATTGTGCAAGATGTTACTGTTTCTTATACAAATTTTCCGATTTAATCAAAATATTTACATTTTTTTACCTTTGTTTACAGGAGAAGCAGCGGTTTCTCAAGGGGCGTTTCAAGGTATAGAGGCGTTGCAAGGTGAGTACTAAGAAGGAAGATTCTGATCTTTATCTCAATGCTGAACAGAAGGAAAGAGTTTATATTTAAGAGTGTACTAAATGCACTGCAGGCATCATCACAATGGGAGATGGGAAGCAAGAATTGGGAGAGTCTTTGGAAACAAATATCTTTATCTTGGCACGTACAGTGAGTTCTTACGCTTTGAATTACTTGTTACTTAAAATTTTGCTGTTCTCGGCCAGAAAATCAACAGAGAAATGAATGTTAGAGAGAACTGCAAATTGATGCAGATTACTTGTAGGCTAGCGTTATTCTATTTTAAAATCAAAACCACCACTGGCTTAAAAGCTAAGAGACATTTCTTCATCTTATTGCAGGTACACAAGAGGAGGCTGCTCATGCTTATGATATTGCAGCAATCGAGTACAGAGGGATCAATGCAGTAACCAACTTTGACCTGAGCACATACATCCGATGGCTAAAACCTGGAGCCAATCAGTCCCTCGTGTCGGAAGAACTTAAAACAACCTCAGGATTGCGGCCCATGACAACATCTAACCACCTTCCAACCGAGCAGACAAATGACTTACTCCTCTTCGGCTCCAATCCTTTCACAGTAGAACCCTTAGACCTCCTCCCAAATAAACAAGATATTTTGCCAAAAAAGACCCCTGTTAGCCCTTGCGCTAAGTCATCTTCTCCAACTGCACTCAGCCTTCTGCTTAGATCTTCAATGTTCAACAAACTAGTAGAGCAAAACTTGAATGCAAACTTTGATGAACCTGAAGAAAATGACACGAAGGAGCTGCCAGAGCTAGTCAATAACAATGGAGTGGGAGAAATGTTCTATAATGAAATTGATCATGTCCCCTTTATGTGTTCATCCAACAGAGACATCCTGCCTGGCTTAGAATCAGAAGAAAGTAAACTGCCATCATATAACAAAACAGGGCAGTCTCTATGGAATGGCGCCATAAACCTACCTTCATTACATTAACTAACAACCAGAGCTGTTTGCTAAACGTGTAGATTAAGTTATTTGTTTCTCCTCTTGTTTTTGTTGAGTTTTGACATAAGAGACAGTGGATTTCCACGGATCCCTGGTTTTGTTTTGTATCATAAACTGTACTCGTGTATATGGAATGCAAAGATAAATAATATCATCTCAAAGCTAGAAAAAATTGAACACTTGTAATCTATGTGAGAAGGAGAATGGCTGAATACTAGGGGAATAATCGACTCACTGGATCACTATCCTTCACTTCTTTTATAGATTGCTGTCATTTTACAGTCTGAGACATAACTTTCTCAATATAATCGGTTTACATCTCGGTTTAAGGGTTCGGCCATCAGAATAGCAACCCTGCATATTAGGAATTAGTGGTTAAGGCACAATCAACAACCAGTAGCAGATAAATGGAAAAGGAAACTGAGGCGCCATAGTTAATCCAGCCAAAGAAAAGACTAAGAATAGAGACGCCAAAGCAACTCTTTCTTGTGCAACAAATAATGTTTCTTATTCCTGTTGTTTAATCTACTGTTCCGGCACAATTATTGAAGACCAAGTTCCTGGTTTCCTTCCTCCAATAGAAGATCATGATTTGATGGCTTTACATTTTTACTAGGACATGTCCTTACATTGTGTCCTTTTTGTCGGCATAACCGGCAGGTGTATGTTCTACCTACAGAGGTCAAAATCTCTCTCACTCCTATCACCTGAGGACATGTACGACTATTATGACCACTTTCGCGACAAATCTTGCATAGGTGATGCCTTGTAACAGAGCTTTTATGATTGCTCAGCCTTGACAATGGACAAGTTCTTTTGTTATGGCCCTTTTCTCCACATAATCGACATTTGAACCGCTTATCTATTGAACTATCTCTAATTTCAGGGCAGTAATGTCTTCTATGTCCTTCACGACCACAGTTTCTGCAGTAAAATTTAACTCCTGCATCACAAGAAAGAAGAAAATAATTATGTCAATATAATCATAGAAAGGAGTCATGGAAAGGAGAAAGAAATACCATGCTGCAATGAAGCATTTTGGGTCTGCTCCAATGGGTTAAGGAAGCAATATGGTTAATATACTCATGCTCTCTTATTACAGTTGACTTGGCAATTAAACTAAAGCCAAAGCAAGAGGCAAGAACAACAGAGAACTTTACTACGTTTTTGAGATAACAAATCTACTATATGTCGATGTGATGCTTGGCATATGCAAAACCATTACATTGTTAAGATTGCCAGTTTACCGGAAACAAGCAGAAACGTATCAGTCTCTTATAATTACTCAAACATGTTGTGAAGAGGCAATATCGTAGCATATGTTAAAGCTCCTTCTTAACCATTGTCAAGAATACCAAAAACAATATAGCAGTAATATCTGGAGAAGGTAGGTCAAAATATTTCTAGCCGTGGAATTTAGAAGGTAAAAGTAGACACTTGAGTTTCCCTCCACTGTCATGGAATGTAGACCCTAAACCCAGGAAACAGGAATAAAGTTTTCTAACTTTTCTAAAACCTTCAGCACCAAACTTTCAATGGAAAATGTCAGCAAACCTTTCATAGAAATGCTTCGCTTGCGACGGTTCTCAGGATCACTAAAGAAAGCTTTCAAAGCTTCAGACACGCGCTTCCTAGCTGCAGCAGTTCCTTTTGCTTTCTGCATTAAATATATCATTACTACCAAAGCATTAGGTACATCAAATCACTTCGCTACCAAGAAAAAGCACAAGTTTTAAGTGCAGGGAGAAAGTCTACGCAAGTCAATAGCTGGTATATGCTTCTAGAACTTCAAATATAGCTTTATGACACTTTGCCTTCTACTATGTAACCTCAATGGCCTGCAAACTAGATGTCACAAAGTTAAAGGCTTTAATTTCAAACCTTAATAGCAGCCACCCTTTGCGCTTGAAGCATAGGATCACGATGGATGATCTTCATTCTTTTACTAAATAGTCCAGTTTTTGCATTGAGACTCTGCAATCATCCAACTAAACAAAGAAGATTAAATTCATGAATGTGAAGATTCTTCTCCATTTTAAATATATTCAAGAAGTCAAATGTGAAACCTACATGTGTATTTAGCCTTAGCACCAGTTAGAAAGTAATAGCATATTTCAGAGCTCATATAAGCATCGCAGATGATATTACTCGTGATTCTTGATTTTGAGCCTATTATAAGTCGTATGATATAGTAACATTAAAGGAGCAAAAGCTGAAGGATACTTCACCTTCAGAACAAAGATTCAACTAATATAACTTAACCAAGTTGCTTATATTGCTTGCAAGCCCCTTTAACGCATCCCGCATACCATTTTTACCATTAAATGATGGCAGCCTTAAGAGTTAATGACTCTTCATTAAGAACTGATGCCAAAAGTTTGCTTAAAACAAATGCATGAATACTTCTATATTTCAATTATAAATTGTATAAAATGTAGGCCTCTGGTATTTTGTATAGAAAGATGCCGGGTAAATTTTCAAGCAACCAACTAACTTTTAGCGATCGGCTGATCTTCAATCCAACTTCTGGAGGTGGTGATTGGTACACACGCTTTGATTTTTTCTTCACATCCAGATTTAGGTCTAGATTGTCCACCTCATCATCCTCTTTCACTTTGAGTGGAGAACTGGACAAGAGAAATAAATGAGAAAAAGAGGTGAGAGAAACAGTTATTTATTATGATGCATAATCAACAAACTCAGATATCTAATAGTATCCACAACAACTACCAAGAGCATTTCCATATCCTGCATTGCATTTTCAAGCAACTCAAGTGGATAACTATACTAGGACTGTTAAGCAACTACAGAAGATCATAATACAATTAGCAAAAGAATTCACAATGATGAACCAGGCTAAATTTCATGCCTCAGAACAGAAATATGATGAACTCCATATAATGTAGGAAAATATGAACGATCAAAAATGTTTCCCCCCTGTTTTAATATTTCTGTCTCAAGATTTTAAATTTTCAACAGAATAAGCATAGCTTATTGTTTAAAAAGGAACAGCAAAAAACAAAGATAGTAACCAAACTGTAGAAGCAGCCAGACTGCATCTTGAATGGTTACCTTGAGCAGACCATACTTGACCAAGTATTGAATGATTACACTTGACACTGCAAAATATCCACCCCAGAAGGAAACTAATGAGAATGAATTTATTGTAGGACATCAAAACATCCACCCCAGAAGGAAACTAATGAGAATGCATTTATGGTAGGACATCCCAATTTGTGATCACATAAAAGAGTGGCAAAAATATGGTTATAAAAAGGCATTAGCAAATGGGTAAGGACAACGAAACTGGTTTTTGCATAAAAGAAACGCAGAATAATGAGATTACATGGAACGAGCTTTCTCCCATGGTTGCTCATCAATTGACTCTTCCCATATCACACGATCCCCTGAGCACTGACGACAGGTCATTATACCCTACCATTATTGGAAGCCCAGAGTAAGTGAATGGCTAGAAAAAATATCTGTTAGACTTTCTCTATAGATGCCTCAAGTGTTTACAATAATATAACTTCATAAGAACATAGAAATTTCAGCAACATGTACCTTTCCATTACATTGAGAACAGTCCGATCTTGATCTTTCTATTCCGCACTCTGTACATGGAGTATAACCTCTCCCCCTGCAGCTCGGACAAGGAAGCTCTCTGATGTACTGCCCATTTGGACCAAACCATGATCTTGGTTTTGGTGCCCCCGGAAGGGTATTGCTGAAAACAAATTCAATAAGCCGCTTGAGATATCAGTTCAGTACTCAACTTCATATAATCTAATATTGACAGTCATTTCCTTTTCAAAAGCACACAAAACACTGAGAGTCGAAAAGAAATATGAAAGCAGCAAATGCATGACCTATATATGCAAAAATCTTAAGCACGACAATAGTTCTGATTTTAGACCATCTTTAATGCTAGCAAAAAACACTGAACATTCTCATTTCTCACAACTAGAAAGCAGAATATGCATGTGAAACAAACAACATCCAAAATGAAGCTTCTCAAAGCGTCAAAAGAAATAAATCACAAACAAATTAAAAAAACACTATATGTACACAGAAAGCATGAGGTCAGAAGGGCTAAAACCTTGGTTTTGGATCAGCTGAGAGTCCAAATAGCTCTTCTGAAGGATCATAACCCAACTGTCACCACAGAGGCAGAAAAGAAAAGAAAAACAATAAGGAAAAGAAACCACCAAATAGGCAAGGCGAGTAAGGCAAGAAATAATAGGAAAAAACAAAAACAAAAACAAAAAAGAGATAGTAGTACTTGGTTTTGTTTAGGCAGTGAAATTGAATCATCATTTTTGGAGGAAGAGAACACTCGAGGGTTGAAGCTAATCTTTGTCTTGGGGTGGAAAATAAACCAAAAGCGTGCACTATTGTATCTCAATTGAGGAAGGAGAGGTCGAAAGCAGGGACCAAGTGAAGACATTTACATATGCAAAATCCAGAGTAGAATGCTAAACAAAACCAAAAAAGGAAAAAAGGAAAAGAAAAGAGAACTGAGGACTGAGAAGCTGTGTTCAAGTCATGTATGGTTAGCCAAAAGACATGAGGCAGGCAGGGCCTTCTGTTTGTTTTGCTGTTCTTGATGTGTGGCCTAGGATAAGCCTTAAAGCCTGAGCTGACAACACTTTAAAATTCCACGTATATTTAAAAAAAAAAAGTTTTTTACACAAAAAAAATTATATTTTTGGATCATTGCTGTACTAAAACTCTTAAAATAGTATTTTTTATTATATAAATTGATAAATTGATTTTTAAGTGAAGTGTAGATTTTAGAATGAATGGGATTTTTCCTTTCCACTTTCTGAGAATCTTAAAAGCTTCTCAGTAGGCGGTAGCCCATAAACAAAGCCGGGAAGAGGGAAAATCAAAGAAAGAAAGAATGCTGCGACACCAACTCTTATCTTCTCCGCCACTCTCAGCCAAAATCTTAAACTCCAGCTCCAATTGCAGCACCAAGCTCTTCCCTTCTTTCTCTTCACTCAAGTCTACCCAAACCCAAGCCTTTAAATTTAATCCCCTCTCCTTAACCCCGAAACCCTCCAAGTTTTCTCTAAAATGCCGCCAATCCGAGTACTTCGACCAGCAACAGAGGTTGAATTACTCTTCTTCCTCCACTGCGTCGCCGCCATCCTCGGGTAAAACAAAAGTCATCATTTTTGCTACAAAAGAAATGTATGGTAGCCTTTATCAGTGTTGAAAGTGTTTGCTTGACAGCAGGTTTGCCGCCTAGGTTTTATGTGGGTCATTCAATTTACAAAGGGAAGGCTGCTCTTACTGTGGAGCCGAGGGCCCCTGAGTTTGTGCCTTTAGATGTAAGTGTCATTCAAAGTTTTTCTGTTTCTCTTCCTTTTTAAGTTTATATATATAACTGTAGTTATGGCTTGAAATGTTGGAAGTTTTGATTGCTTTTCTTTGTATTGGGTTCTTTTTTGGGGTGTGCGTGTGTTTTTGTGCAGTCTGGGGCTTTTAAAGTGTCGAGGGAAGGTTTTGTGCTGCTTCAGTTTGCGCCTGCGGCTGCTGTTAGACAATATGATTGGAGCAGGAAGCAGGTGACCTTATGCTGAATTGCTTTGGATTTAATAAATTTAATAGAAAGTTTGAGATGTTGAAGATTCTAGGCTTTAGACGAATGTCATGGTTCAAAATTAGGATAGAAAAAGGAAAGCTTTGTTTCAAAATCTTGTTCTAAATTACAGAATCAAATTCATTCCACTAATTTGCCTAAATAAATATATCTCCTTTATTTCCCCTCAAAATTTGCTGTAGTTATATAGCTACAGCTGAAGTGGATATATAACTGAATCAATAGATCAGAAGTCAGTCTCCCATGAGTTCACTTTATGTTTTCTTTATACAATTTACTTATTCGTATGTGCATGCAGATGCATGAGTTTGGCCTCCATAATGTATTTTCTTTATTAACTTTTCTTATTTATTTATTTATTTTGATATGTTGCTATGGATAAAATGTAGAGTCTTTATTTCATAGATGGATGAATACAGACCAGAGACATGGTATACATTCACTGCTGATTTGCATCTCTCAGGTTTTCTCGTTATCAGTGACAGAAATTGGAACTCTGCTTAGCCTCGGTGCTAAGGAATCATGTGAATTTTTCCATGACCCTTTTAAGGGAAAAAGGTACTATTCTCTTCTGCCCACCCGCCTTTTTACATATTAGACACTAGTCCAAGTAGATTTGTTACTAAAGTTGCTAATCTAATTCTTCCTGATGCATTGTGTATTTGTTGGCAAATGCTAAAATTTACTATATCTTCATTCGCATTTTACCTCTGTGGGTTCTTGCACTCTCAATGCTATTTGAAAGCATACTTAAAGGATATAGATTGAGGATCTATGACTCTGTTAGGCAGGCAATAGGTTATTCCTAGATAAAGGTTTTTCTTCAATAATGACAAGTCATTGGTAACTCTTTCTACAATCTAAAATTAAAGTAATATAATGGCTTTCTAATTATAGCATGCTATTTTTTCTTCCTGTATCTTTGTGATTCAACCCACTTTTAACGTTGAAGTCTTTGAGGGATTAGAAACTATAGAGCCAGAAAGAACTTGTTTGTTATTTTTTTTTCCCAGGAGGAATGGTTCCTTAGATATGATATACTTTTAACATTATGTCTTTAAGATGGAATTACTTCCTGAACTTTTGGACAGTGAGATCAGCTTAAATTCTTCTTATAATAGTACATTCTACAGTCTGTTGTGATGTTTAAAGTTTAATCATTGGCCCTACCAATGCTTGTCATACAAAGTTGTCAGTATTGTTGCTAAATTGAGATGAACTTAATTGACATTGTATTATTTTGCAGTGATGAAGGGAAGGTTAGGAAGGTCTTGAGGGTGGAGCCACTTCCTGATGGGTCTGGGCACTTCTTTAACCTTGGTAATGCTCTTTTCCCTTGAATCCTTTCCAGGAATTAATGATTTACTTTATGCTGCCATGATATCTGGATGCAGCAGCATAAGTATTTTTCTTGTATGATACTATCTTCTGAAGTCCAATTGTACATTACCAGTAAATTCTTGTCAATCTAAATTTCTGTGCATTTTCACCCTACGAAAGCATGCATGTTTCAGTGTTAATGATATGCTTGAAAATTTGTATCCATGCTGTTGTTGGTGGATCAAATTTTATCATTGATTCTCACTTTGATCTTCTAACATTTACTTGTTTAATGATTTTCTTGCATTAAAGTTGGTAGGGGAATGAGTGACATATTCTCTGCACCCCACCACAACACCTCACTTTGTTATGGCTTTTGATGAAGGTGTTCAAAACAAACTTCTGAACATGGACGAAAATATTCATATTCCAATCACCCGAGCAGAGTTCACCGTCCTCAAGTCAGCATTCAGTGTATGATAGCCCCCGTCATCTTTATTTGATTTTCATTCAACTTGTGGTATAAACATGTATGCAAACACTATGACATCCTAGGTCCAGATTGATTTATCCTTGAGAGTTCCACGTCCTATTGGTGGACATGAGTTTTTCTCTCTTTGCTCTAGTTGACATCTGTTATATGCTCTGGATCTTACTTTTTTCTTTTGTTACATCTGCAGTTTATCTTGCCATATCTTTTAGGATGGCATGCCTATGCGAATTCCATCAAACCCGATGAGACTAGTCGCGTGAACAATGCCAATCCCAGATATGGAGGAGACTACGAGTGGAGCAGGTAGTTCATGGCAGAGATTTTTTCGAAGTTTGTCATAGACCTTTGTAATCTACACTGCCGATTCTTCTGTGTTGTAGCTATAGCTTCGAGAAAATTGTCTCCCAGTCGGGAGCAAAATTGCAAGAGCTCGGAGAATGAGAATCTTGTTTGTGCCTTATGCTTTGAATCGGTAATTCTAAATTTTTGCTTAGGGTTGATAGATATGGAGGACTATTTCATAATCCCATTGTGAAAGAACCCAATGTTTAATTTCTTAATTAGAAATGTTTTTCAATGGAAAAAATTTTGTACCCATGGGAGTTGGTGTGGTATCATATGAAAATACACTGATAATAATTGGAAAATCTAACATCGAATTTTGCAATTTTTACATTTCCAAATATTTAAAAAGTGCGACAAGAAAGAACAAAAGCATGAGCGGATATATAACCGCCAAGCTTCGAGGATTGAACAGAATCAACTCCTAAATTAGGTCCAATAATAAACGCATAAATGAAAAACAATACGAAGTTAATCCTTTATCCTCTGTTTTACCCTATAAACAAATCTTCTGTACTTGGAATTATGTTATTATCGGCAAATTGCTCTAAATTGCCTCCACGAGGATGATGGTTGTGAGCATCGATCAATGTCTAGCTGAAAAGCTCCTGTAAATATCAAATTATGTCAAGCAAAATGGATGAAAAGCTGCAACACCATGTTTCTTGAAATGATTCTCAGAGTGAGACTGTTTAATAAGAGCTTAAAACCTTTTCTAGTCTATGGTTTAACAAAATTCTAACACCAAGTCATTCCAAAAAGGGTGAAAAGAAAACGCCATATAATATGCCCCAAGATTTTAAAAAACATTGCCCTCACAATAAGTTTCCTATCCGGCAAACTCGGTTAAACTTCAGTCAACTGAACAAATCAAAGAACTTAAAGATTTCCAAAGCTACGAGTCAAACCTCTGCAGGCTTCCTGGGTCTTCAACCACTTCATCAATGCCATCTTGCCTGATAGCATCTATTCCTGAATTATTCACACTTTCAGAAAATATATCTGCGACATCCTTCAGACCCTGAAACAAAACAGATGAAACTAATGAAGTACACGTCAATTTCTAGACATTTTTGTCATAGTTTTATATTCCACCAAGCCATTAGTTAACCAAGAAAGGTTCTATATTTAAATTTTTAATTAGATTACTAAACAACATGAATTAGAAAGATCCATGAAACTAATGCACATGTCAAATTCGAGACATTCTCATCATCAATTTTAATTACATCAAGTCGTTAGTTAACTAAAATAGGTTCTAAACTTAAATTTTTATATCAGATCAATAAACAAGATGAGCTAGTATGATCCATGAATCGTATGCTAACACATCCAACTAATATTGATTCCTGGTCAATGCACACTTCATTTGACTACAAGAATATTTAAGTACAATGCATATATGCATGTGTGCTTCCTAAGAAAGAGCAGAGGATTGTTTAAATTTCTTAATAAGCACTGAAAGAAACCTTCAGAGACGGAGTTCCTGAATTTAGGAGTAAAGCACGAGGATTCCCAGAAACTTTAAGTTGCTCCTGCAAGAAAATGTCAAGTCAGACGCTTGGGTATGGTCATGGAAAAGGTTCCAGAAGATGACTGTTTTCGGTCTTTTATAGTGCAGAAAAAGGCATCAAGCAATCCCCCCAACAAGAAGAAAAAGTCCAAACATCCTTTTTGTGATTTAAATGAAGGGAATCAAAATCTTTAGTATTTCATTGCCAACTCTAGGAGAAAACCAACTAAATAGTCATCCTTTTACTAGTACCAACCTGTAGAAATTCGGGAAATTTTGTTTTCTTGCCACCAACCATGTTACAAAGGTACCACACACCAGCATTTGCAAGATCCTGCCACAAAAAGCTGTGTAGGTAAATTTTGTTGAATAAAATCAATAAAGATACTGCAGAGATGTAAAAATTCACTATTTAGATGCACAAGAAACTAAACACCACATTCGTTCTCATCATTCTACAAACAAACCTTGCAACAGATGAGAGGGAAAGAGCCAAAGAGGGAATAATGAATCCAAAATAATCTAAAAGTACCCGTCCAAAGAGGCATTAAAGTATTACGACTATATTTAGAAGCACATTATAAGAAAAGGTTAAAAACCTATTTACCTGTTTATATTCCAATGAACCTATTTTTCCATCCTGCAAATTGGCAAAGTTACAAAAAGTTATCACAGAAGCAAAACAAATCAGATAAACCATATAAACAGATATGACCTTGAAGTGCTCTCAAGGCCTGTATGACATTTTGATTTTGGCTATTTGTAAGAACAAGAAAATAGAACATGAAAAAGAAGAATCAATGATGTTCCTTTTCTATGTTTCTAGAAAAAATAGTTGACCTCAGCAACAAGTTTAACCTTTTCTGAAGTGAGGAAAATCTCAAAGAGCAAAACCAGAGACACAACTCATGAAGGACCATGAAACAACTGCTTCAAAGAAGTGCAATGATCACTAGAGAAGAATGAAAAAAAATCTCACCAAACCAGAAATCATCCTCTGCAGTTCATCCAAGTCACCTTCAATATTAAGAAGATTCATACGAGCCCCTTCTACCTGTTTCAGAAATATGACAATGTTAGAGATGGTAACACATATATTTGTTTGATCTATCTGGTTAGTTTTCTAATGACCCCAAAACCAAAGCCCCGAATGAAAAAGCAACACACAGTATCACAAACTTGTTATGCTAACATAAAGTACATATGCTTCTAATAAAATTTTTGGACCTACTTATTATCTTTGATATCTAATCTTCCGCAATTGGAGGAATTAGACACAATCATGTCTGACCATATTGCACTCTCTTAATTCCTTTCTTGGAGCTAAAACCAAGAAAAATATAAGAAGAAACAGGAGGGAAGGTCAGTGGGCAGTGGCCTTCTTTAATGAGGTCATGCAGCCTATGCAATGCTGATTTCAGAGGTCAGTCAAAAGAAAAGGAAAACGTTCACTTACATTTTCTTGAATGGTCTTTGAGATTTCCTTCTGTATTTCCATTTTATCATCCAGGTTCTGAATACGTTGCGTCAAATGCTTCTTTGCAGCCTGCCCACAGAAGAATTAAAACTAATCAAAGGCTGTAAGCACAATTCTTAGTTTGCCATGTAAATTCCAAAAGTTATTTAAATACTAATTAGTTCCCCCCCCCCCCCCCCCCCCCCCGGGCGCCCCCCCAGAAAACGGTAATTAGCTTAACTCATATTGGAAGATGCATATTCCACAGGTAAACTTTTAGACCAAAATAAGTTCACATAAGCAGAAATTGCCTGACTACAATAATCTGACAGACAATCTTCCACTTTAACACTTTATCAAATAATAACTTCAGTGAACCGAAACCAAAAAAGGATGAATCGGCACTGGATGAGCAAATATAAATGAAATCTTTCACTTCTTTCACTTGAAATAAAAACTATGCCTAGTGTTTTGTGGTTTCTACTCAATGATCTCAGCACATATGGCATTAATAAAATGCAAAATTTTCATGGACATGGAACGCATAACTTAGACCAGCTCAGTCATTTTTGAATTTAAAATTAAAAAAAAAAACACAGTACTCTAATGTAAATTAATTTGATTGAGGGAGAACATGCAATTAAGTCAAAACTATGATAAGAAAATGCAATCATGAGAACATAAAACTTACAGAGAGAGCATCAGACACAGAATCCAGATGTTTTGTTAAGTTCTCCACAGCAATCGCCATATTGCGTTTTGTTACCCATAAAAGATCAAAGAATGAAATGCCCTAGTAATTAGAAAAAAAAAATAAAATAGGAAAGAGAAGAGCAAATTAGTTCATATTCCATTGCCAATGCCATAACTAAAGGCAAACTAGTAGCAGAAAAAGTTTATATCAGTATATAAAAGTATCAGCTTTGCTTCCCCGGCAAGGCACTGAAAATGAAGATGCAAATAAAACAGAAAAGAAAGGCCAGGCACTGGGAGAATTTATTCTGTATAAATAAGATACTTAGTTCTACATAACCCCTAAATTGTAAAAGAGAAACCATATCAATAATTCATGAAAGGCAGCTATATTTCAACATCTCATTAACATACCTTCCACCACATATAGCCATAACCCAATGCCCCCAACGTAGCAGCTGGGACTAAAAGAGAGCTTAACTTACCTGCCAAATCAATAAAAAGCAAACAAATAAAGTACAAACACTTAGCAACTGTTCATGTAAGCTTGCCAACCATTTCACATATTTTCGAATTCTGAAGCATCAGAGTGACTACTATTTAAAAAATTATATAAAAAGAATACCGCCCGAATCCCCATTGAAAACAGTTATCGGCCGAGCTGAGGCCAGTTGCCTAATCTCCGCTGACAAGCGATGGACCTATAAATTGATATAAATAAAACAATCAAAATTACAACCAAAAAATATTTAAAAAAATTAAGTTTTATTTATTATAATTACCGCTAGCATGGTATCTGTATTCTCTGACTGATCCCCAGATTTTTCCAGTCCTTTCACCAGTGCCTGTTAAATCACAACAAAAACAATTTAAAAAAAAGAAAATTTTGAAAAAAAAAAAGGTGAACAGAATGAAAATAGAAAGATCCAAACTTTATTGAGACGGCAGCTAGAAGCCAGCAAATTGAGAAGAGGGCGGAACCGTTAAAAACTAACCTGCAATTCGCCGATTAAGTCCGATAGTTTACCGTTCTTGAAGAGAACGGTGCCGGTGTAACCTGACGAAAAAATCATGAAACGGAAAAAAGTCAAAATTAGAATAAAGAGAAATCAGAGAAAGGATTGAAGTAAGAAACTGAGTCTGAGCAGTGCCTGCGCCAGCAAGGATCAAGATCTTAGACAAGCCAACTCCGGTTTGCATAGCCATGGCGGTGTTCTTGATAGATTCACCAAATAGATTTTGGCTTTCTCTCTCGGTTGAGACAGAGAAAAATTTTTCAGGGGAGGGGAGTGAGGAACAAGATCACGGTGGTTGGTTTAGCTGGCTGCCGAGCTTATTATAGTTTCATTTTCACTTCGTTTCTGATTTGTAAACGGTGTCGTAGTAGCCAGCCCTAACCTCACCGCCTAACATTGCACATTAAACGCTGGCGTTTCGAAACAACTTAGTTAAGGGTGTAAACGGTTCGATTCGGTTCGGATATTAAAGTTTTAATACCCTAACGCTTTAATCCGGTTCGGTTCATTTTTTTGCAGGTTTTCTAATAGTTGAAATCCATTTAATTTTTGACTTTTTTTCTTTTACAAAAGTCTAAATAAGATTATAAAAATTTTAGATCTTTTAATTTTAAGCCAATAAAATCAAGTATTTTTTAAATTTTAGCTCATTCGGGTTTCATTCGGTTCATTCAATTTTCATATGAACAATTTAAAATCCTAATATAATGGTCGGTTCGATTCGGTTATCGATTTTTCCGATTCTCTTGAACAGCCCTAAACTTAATTCCCTTGTTGGGCCATTTGGACTTTTCAAAGCCTAGTTCAAGACCAATCCAACAAACGAACCGTGGGCGATTGAACAACGGTCCATTAGTCCTTGTGTTGGGAAAATTGGACAAAGTTGCTCTCTTGTTCTAGTTTGACCAATGCAAGCTCCTTGACATGTTTTAGCAGGGTTGGCTTGGTTCCTTCTTTCCTGAACATTTTGAGCAATTAAAGTTTGAGTCAAATTATATTTTGATTCTACAATATGAAATGTTTTATTTTGATCTTAAAATTTGAAACTTAAATTATTTTGATCCCCATAGTTCAAAAAGTCTTACTTTCATTCTTATAGTTTGAAAATCAAATCATTTTTGTCCTTATATTTTTATATTTTAATAACTTTTTTGATATAATATATATGTTTAAGATATAAATAAATAAATTAGTTTTAAACCCGTGCGTTGTACTGTGCACATCAAGTGATTATAATTTTAGTGTTTTAAAAAATATTTTTAAATTAAATAAAAACTAAAGTTTGTCACAAAAACTAAAAACTAATGTTGATTTCTCTATCATTATGTTTTGAATTCTTTGATATTTGAGATTTGTCCTTAACATAAAGTATGCCAAGTTTTTTAGTTATGAGTTTTCAATATACAAAATCAAGAATAATGCTTTCCTTGATTTTGTCTAAGAGTCATTTTGATATACAATAAATGTATCATAATATACGCATGAAATTAATTAACTTTCTTATGACCAAAAACAATTTTATGCTATTTGATTTTTTTTCACTTTTAACTCATTTTTTATGGTAAAAAAATTAAAATAAAAATAGGCATCTATTTTGTCACTTTTAACTCATTTGACATGGAAATAGATATCTATGAAAATTTTAAATCAAACTTATAATATTACATTAAAAAAATTGAAGAGAATAGTAGATTATTTTCAATTTCTTGAAGTATTTTACTATACAATTAGTGACTTTGTTTGATTTAATTTAATTTAATTTGATTTAATTCAATTTCAACACGTATATTAATGATGATTTTATGTTGATTTTGAATGTTTTTAAACGAATATGAAATAGTTTTAATGAAATTGATCTCTTACTAAAAACTAACTCAAATTAATTTACCAAAAATCAATTAATATTAATTAAGCTTTCAATCAATCAAGAAAAATTTCAATTTTTAATTAGTTTAAAGATGAAACCTAAGGAGATTATATGAACTAAAAAAAGCTATTTGTTAATTTTCGAGCAAATCTTTTATATTATTTCAGTAATGCTAGTTACATGACCAACCTAATTTTACCCGCCTCCCATCCCGCCCGACATGACTCTCGTTTGTCTAGTCTCACTTTATTTCTTTCTAAAACCTTATTATAACAACCTTATCAAATTTTAAAATTTACCTTTAATAATCACTCTTATTAAAAATGAAGTTAATTAATTTTGGTAAAAAGTTGACCTATTCTTTTAATAATTGGGAAAGTCACATCAAACGGGATAGAGGTTGAATGAAGTAGGCATGTCAAAAAGTATTTTTAATATTATTTTATCATTCAATTAGTTACTTAATTTAATTTAATTTGATTTGATTTGATTTGATTCAATCAAAATGCAAGTATTAATGATATTTTTTGTTGATTTGAATATTTTTAAAAGAATATGAAATAGTTTTAATGAAACTGATCTCTTACTAAAAAGTAAAAACTAACTCAAATCGTTTTAATATTAACAAAAATCAATTAGTATTAATTTAGCTTTCAATCAATCAAGAAAAATTTCCATTTTCAATTAGTCTAAAGATGAAACCTATGGAGATTATATGAAATAAAAAAGTCCATTTGTTAATTTTCAAGTAAATCTTTTATATTATTTCGGTAATGCTACATGACCTACTTAATTTTATTCTGCCTCCCATCCCGCCTGATATGGCTCTCATTTTCAAACCAAAATCAATCAATATTAATGAAACTGATCTTGTACTAAAGCTAAGTCAAATTACTTTAGTATTAACCAAAATCAATTAGTATTAATTAAGATTTCTATTAATCAAGAAAATTTTGAATGTTCAAGATGAAATTAATGAAAATAGTTGGTATGACTTACATATATGAAAAATACCTAATCTTAAATGCGAGGCTTTCTATTTGAGAATAAAATCCCTAAATTTGCGTAAAAGTGGTCTTATTCTCACGTCTTTCTCCTCTCATCACCATCGATGGTTGAGCTTAATTTCTCTAATGTCACAGCAAACATAATTTCTTCTTATCCCTTAAAAATTTTTCTTCGGGTATTAAAACTTTTATTAGGCTTGCAACATATAAAAAATAAAAAGTTAAAAATGTCACACAGTATACTTTAAATGAAAAAAATGAAATTAAACAAATAAAGAAACCAATCTCAAATGAACAAAAGATGAATGCTAGAGAAGAAAAATATTACCTTTATAATAAGAGTTGTTAAAGAAAATTATGTTTTCTAATCTCTAGGGTTAGTAGAATGATGTACTATTTATACTGGTAGGAAGTTAGCTTTTTGGGTAGGAATCATATATAATTAATGGGTTAATATTTATTATATATAATTAATTGGCTAATATTTATGATATACAATCAATTGGTTAACAGTTATGATGTGAAAATTTAAAATGTTTATGTTTTCTAATATATAGGGTTAGTAGAAGGGTGTACTATTTATATTGATGGTAAGTTAAGGTAATTATTTATAAGGTTTTGGTGTCTAATTAATATAAATTTTATGCTAAATTAGGGATAATTAATTATTTATGATTTAAAATTTTGAAAATTGAATGGTGTCAATTTTCTCCTAAATTAAGGGATAATAAATTGTGTCAATTTCTTATAAATTAGGGCGTAATAAATTATTAGACACAAAATTGAAATTTTATAGCATCAAATTTATGCTAAATTAGGGGTAATTAATTATTTATAATTTAAAATTTTGAAAATTGAATGATATCAATTTTCTTCTAAATTAAGGGATAACAAATTGTCTCAATTTCTCATAAATTAGGGTGTAATAAATTATTAGACATAAAATTGAAATTTGAATATTGAAATTTTATAGTATCAATTTTATGCTAAATTAGGGGTAATAAATATTTATGATTTAAAAAATTAAAAACTGAATATTATCAATTTTTTCCTAAATTAAGGGATAATAAATTATATCAATTTCTTATAGATTAGGGGTTAATAAATAATTAGACACCAAAATTAAATTTTGAATATTGAAATATTAAAAGACATGTGGCAATCGAGTGCCTATGCCACGTGTCAAATTTTTTTAGCACTTGCGCTTGATTTAGTCATCAGTATATAATTAATTGCATTTGATTTGCCCCCTTCATTTCCTTATCAATAATTTTCTTCTTAATTTTCTCTTTTTTTTTATTTTATATTATAATTATATCAAACATTTATTTACACATTAAGTCTATAATCAAAGCTAATTAAGTCAATAGTATATAATTAATTAGACTTTATTTTTCTTCAAAAAAATTAGACTTTATTTACTAAATTAATTAGTATCAATCTTCTCCTCATTTAAAATTAACAAATTTTGTATGATTTGAAATTTGAATTTTGGACATTTAATAATGGTGTTTCCGTATCATAATTCTAATACTTTTGCAATTATTCAATTTCCATTTATGTAGGCTATACTACATAAATTCAATTTATATCAATTTAAAATTAAATATTACATGTAATAGGAGTTTTATTTTCATTAAGAGATTCATTTTCCTTGAATTAAAGCATTTCAATTTGATTATAATAGGATTTTAATTTGCGTCTTCTCCTGAATTTCCCATTGACTTTTTCATAATTATTATTATATCAAATTTGCCATCTTTTTTTATCAACATAGAAAAAGCTTATGTGCATGGTAATAAGTCATATTAATTTGTATAAAATTCTTCATGAATTCCATATTCAGATGCATTTTCAATTTCTTCCTTTATTGATTTTTTTACGTTGAAACAATTTGACTTAGCAAATAATCGGGTTCCTAAATTGGAGAATGAACAAATTGTAAGTTTGTAAAATAAGCATGAATAAACAAAAGTAAATTGGAATTTGGTGGAACAATGAAATTATCATAGAAAAAAGCATAAGTATACTTAAAACGACCAAATTAAAAAGTGATAATTTAATCTAAAGAAGAAATTACATTTAACTATTTTTTTTTGTTCTCATCTTCATCATCCATAGTCCACAAAATGAATAAAAGGGTACCTTCCACCTTAGATCTATACAATTCATTTTTTGCCTTCTTCAAGTTTCGTTCACTGTGTTCATAGAACGAATATATGATTATCTTTCAAAAGCATTCGCGTAATGTTGAAAGAGATCCAAATTAACATCATTTATAAAAAAAGATGAATCATATACGAATTTGAAAAAAAATATTATATAATCATCACTAAAATAAAGTTAGGATTATATAATCCTAAAAAATAAAAAAAGATGAAATCATATACGAATTTGAGCAAAAAAAAGCAAAAGAAATATTTGCAAAAGAATTTATGCAAAAACGTCTATGTAAAAGCGTATTAAAAACATCTATATACGCAAAAGAAAATCTATGAACAAAAAAAGAGAAATTACACCAAATAGAGGTTGAATAAACAATACAATAAATATTACCTTCAGAAAAATAGTAATTCAGAGAAAATATACTGATTTGAGATGTCTAAGGTTTGAAAAATAATGTATATTTATATTAGTAGTAAGATAAGTTTATGGTAAGAAAGCTTATGTTTTTAATAGGTTAATATTTGAAATTTGAAATTTGAAATTTAAGGATAATTAATTGTACATATGAATTGCAAAATTAGGGGCAATATAATTAGGGATAATTATACTAATGGTTATGTAATTAATTGAAAAAAACATGGGAATTAGGGATAATTTTAAATTTGAAATTTTGAGAATAACCATAGACACATGGCATTTGAAGACATAGCCACGTTTCACAATTCTAACACATTTACAATAATTAACTTTCCTTTTTAAATCATGCGTTGCCTTTGAATTATATATATATATATATATATACATATGATTTTAATTAAAATTAGTACCATTATATTAGAAACTAGATAGAAAATTGACACTTATACATAAAATTAATAGAAATATTAATAATAGAAAGATTAAAATAATTTGACTTTCAAATTATTCAAAATTCAAAATAGAATTTGAATTAAATTTTAGGACCAATGATATCATTTACTCAAATCTTTTTTTTGACTTCCCAACGATAGGCAATTCTGCTATGGGCCTACAGTCTCTGATTGAACAATTTTGGCGTAAGCTGGAGGCTACGAAGTCCGGCTTCTTTGCTCTAGGAATAGAATAGATTGATGAATTCTTAATTATTTCTCGGACATTTCAAAGCAGATAAAAGTACTCTATACTTTTTTTTTTTAAGTGAAAGCAACTTGCATTATTGGATTTGTACTATATTACAGAGAGAATACTTCTGGGGACCCAATCCCAGAAGAAAGATGAAGCTGGTTCTTGCTTTTGCTGTTATTTTTTGCTTCTTCTTCTTCTTCATCTGCGGTGCTTCTGCTGAGCTGATAAAAGCTCTCCCAGGTCAACCTGCCAATGTTACTTTCAAGCAATACTCTGGTTACATTGTTACAGAACCTCGACATGGCCGAGCTTTGTTCTACTACTTTGTGGAAGTGGATTCAGCCAGTCCACTTTTACATCCCTTAACGTTGTGGCTTAATGGAGGTAAAAACATGTCTTCGGCCTAGTTTGCCATTGCTGTTGCCTGCAGTTGAAACTAAATCCGCAGTGTATTTATGTCCTGTTTCGAAAGTTTACTCAGTTACTCTTAACACAACATGTTGCTTAGCTTTACTTATATCTGTTCTTGGACATTGTTTTCTTCTAGGCCCTGGTTGTTCATCTCTTGGCTTTGGTGCATTCACGGAACATGGTCCTTTCCGGCCAGGGGAAGATGGGCACTTGATCAAGAATAAATATTCATGGAATTTGGGTAATACTTCAGTATTTCTGTACTCAGTAACATGGAATTCTAAATGTGAACTTAAATTACTCAAGTGGATCTGATTTATATTTCTCAATGAACAGAATCAAATATGTTATATCTTGAGAGTCCAATTGGAGTTGGATTTTCTTACTCAAATACAAGCTCAGATTACCTTGGTGTGAATGATACCACAACAGGTAGATGTAATTAATATTTCATCAGGCTGACAGGCATTGTTTAACTCAGTGCACTCATTATCAGCCTTTTTCAGCTGAGGAGAATCTGCAGTTCCTTCTTAATTGGTTCAAAGAATTCCCACAATATAGAGACTCGGATTTGTATCTTTCTGGTGAAAGTTATGCAGGTCAGGTTTCATTTATAGCAACAGCTTTACATTTCTCTTGCCTTTCTTTGTGCTTCCATTGTTTAATTTTGACACACAAATATATATAGGGAATGTAGCCATCTTTTCCTCCCTGGAATAGGTTTCCAAATTAATTTTTCTCTTCTGATTTATGTTTTTCACCTCGGCCTGGCATAAAAAATATAGACAATCTAATTTATTTTTTCTGCTAAAATATAACTGTAGGTCACTACATTCCTCAGCTGGCTGACTTAATCCTAAATTACAATAAACGTTTCAGTGGCAGACCCATCAGGCTTAAAGCCATTGCAGTTAAACTCTTATTCCAACTATTCATGTCTTGGCTTTTCATTCTAGCTTTAACCAAATTTCAAACTTTACTTTTGGATCTTTCTGCAGTTGGGAAATCCTCTTTTAGATCTGGAAATTAGTGTCAACAATGCTGAATTTTTGTGGTCGCATGGGGTCATTTCAGATGAAATGCTCATGCTGAGAAAGACCGTGTGTAGTGAGTCGCAGTACCTTAAAGAGTCTGTCCATCATAATCTGTCCACAGAATGCATCCATGTCTACAACAAACAGGAAGAAGAAATGGGTTCATATACTGACCCTGGAGACCTGATTTTGCCTATTTGCTTGTCAACAACTTTACTTGGGCAGACTGTTTATCAGGGAGCGCTAAATATGTTCCATGCTAATGTAAGTAACAGCATTATCAGTCAGTTAAGGTATGCAAAATTTACAGGTTCTTAGTCACTAATAATATTCTTTGAATGTTCTTGCAGCTTGCCATGAGATCAGCTGGTGCCAATGATCCATGCCTTGGAGATAGGATACATCAATACCTCAACACACTGAAAGTACAAGAAGCACTTCATGCAAACACAACTCACCTTACTTCAGTTTGGGAATTTTGTGGAGGGTATCTGTTTCTCTCAATTGCCATATCCGATCATCTATTTAAGTAGTTCTTCACGCATATCTGCAAAGTATGCAAACAAATGACAAACAACCTGTTTCTGTACAGGCATCTTGTCTATCAAAAGGACAATCTAGGAATCAATATCCTACCTCTTCTGTCAAAACTTCTCAGAAGGGGTTTACCAATTCTCCTATTCAAGTGAGTAATTCTACAACTCAAAATGTGCCTCGCAAGCTCCATTTCTGTTGATTTACCGAAAGCATTAGCTACTTTGCCGTGCAGTGGAGATCAAGATTCAAAAATCCCATTAACACAAACAAGGATAATTGCCAAAATGCTTGCAAAAGAATTGAAGCTAGTCCCACTTGGGAATTATTCACCTTGGTATGACAAGATGCAGGTATATTAATTTGACATCAGTTTCAAATTATGTTAGATGCTCAATTCTGTTCCTTATATGTATTTTTCTGATTCATAGTCCAAAATCAATTACATTCAGGTTGGTGGCTGGACTCAGTCATTTGGCCATACAAGGAAAGGGAAAAATGTGACAAATTTGACATTTGCCACAGTCAGAGCTGCAGCACATGAAGTCCCGTACACTTCACCTTCACAAGCTCTCACCCTGTTCCGGGCATTTCTTACTGGATCTCCTCTGCCTAGAACTCCATAATAACTTGGTTTTTCTGTATGTTTTAATTATAATATTCTTTTTGAGTTTAACTACGCCAGAAGAAACCCATCAAACAATGGCAAGAAAAAACTGATCTCGCAGAAGAAAAGCTTCATTTCGTTCTAATCCCAATTCTAGTTTGTTTTATAATCGGTTTCATTAAAGCTGGGCTGAAAATGTAGTGGACCTACGTGGACTAATAGGAGAGAATAGTTCAGATATTTTTATATTTGGTTTCAAATTTTTGTCCTCTATTTTCTTTATCATTCTTCACTAAGTAATCTTTGTCACTTCCACCAGACTACCACTTATTAGGCCAATGACAAGAAAATTTTATTAGTGAACCAACCAATACACACAGATACAGCACTAAATTGAACTGATATAAATGGAGAGAGCCATTAACTCCAACATGGAATCCATGCCAAAACTAATTCTCATGGAGGAGCAAGGAGATCATCTTTATCCAGAATGTGATGAACCACTTGAACCTTCATTTCTGGCAATATTCAGTCAAACCATTATATCAAATTATATTAATTACAGATAGTGAAATACGGTATCGAAATATCCAGGATATTTACACATCCTGACAAAGTAATATTCAAAGTCTTTGATGAGAAACAAGGGAAATTTTGGTACAGATTTCAACATTTTCTTCTTATCCATTATGTTTTTCTGCAATATCTTGGAAACTTTATCCCTCTTTCGTCTGTCACAAATTAACTTGGATGACAAATTTGCAATGCACAATTGACTATCTTTAAACATTGAAGACAACTTGAAATAACAAAAGGAAAATCAATCCCAAACATCATATTTCTAAAGAATTTAAAACTATTTCACAACCATTATATAGTACCATATATATTTCGTTGTTGAGCAAAATCTCTGCCTCTCTATAACTCCACGAACGTAAATGTTTTGGTCGGATGGTGTGTGTCCGAGCGATCACAAAAATCAGAGACTCAACATACTTTTATTTCAATCACATCTTCTGATTACCATTTCAAGCATATATTCCCTTTTCCATTTTTTCTCTTATGAATTTTGATTCTCTGAACGAAGCATGCATGCGTTTCTCACCAAGCTAATTTAATACACGTTGATTTTTTATTGGCTTAATCCACAAAATTATGGACGATGAAAAGGATGTGAAGAAAATTCAGCGTAACCTTATCTTATATCACATAATTATTTGACCCGTGCACGAGCTTGGATTTTTATGGAAAATGTCTGCTATGGACCTACACGTGCGTGACTGGACTAACAAGTGCATGATTGGACTATGTAAGTCAATTATATCATCTTCATCCATCTTTAAAGGATACTGATCTCACTTCACTTCTCTACTTGGTCAGTTCTTCATTATCTGAGAAAACAAATGAAGTTCTTGGTTGACTTCACTGTTATCTCTTGCTTGTTTTTCTGCTCCAGGGTCTCTGCCGAGCTAATAACAAGACTCCCGGGCCAACCCCCCAATGTTGCTTTCAAGCAATACTCTGGTTATATTGTCACTGATGCTAAACATGGTCGAGCTTTGTTCTACTACTTTGTGGAAGTTAATGCCACCGATCCACTGTCACAGCCCTTAACCCTATGGCTCAATGGGGGTAAGAAGTCTTTTCTCTTTTAAGTAAGTTGCGGATAAGCTTAGTTTAAGTAATTATGTCTGTTTAAACATTTTTCTGGGTTGAATTAACATTGGTTTAGGCCCTGGGTGTTCATCTGTCGGCTATGGCGCATTTATGGAGCATGGCCCTTTCCAGCCTGGGGAAGATGGATACTTGGTCGAGAATCAATATTCATGGAATTTGGGTAAAAGCTTATATCAGTTGCTACATTTTGATATGGATATGTAACAGTTAATTAAGTTACTGAATCGGTTGCAATTTGATTTTCTGGATGAACAGAATCAAACATGTTGTATGTTGAGAGTCCAGTTGCAGTTGGATTTTCATACTCAAATACTAGCTCGGATCACGTTGGTCTCAACGATACTTTTACAGGTAGATTTAGTTAATTAATCATGTAATCATTCACATTTGTGAAGCGTTTCAATCAACCCATTAATGTTGAGCAATTTTCAGCTAAGGACAATCTGCAATTTCTTGTTAATTGGTTCAAAGAATTCCCTCAATATAGAAACTCTGATTTGTACCTTACTGGGGAGAGCTATGCAGGTAAATTTTCCTTATGGCAATTCTTTATGCTTTTATTTTCTCTGTTTGTGTTCTGCCCTTTTGCTTTTCTCCTGTCTGTAATAATCATTAAGTAATTTATGTCCATCTTTTGCTCAATCCTACTGCTTTTGAAAAATATTTCTGCATTGCACAATTGTGAACTGTTATCTGCACAATCAATATGAATGCAGGTCACTATATACCACAGCTGGCTGCCTTAGTGCTGGATTACAATAAACATTCCAATGGCAAGCCAATCAAGCTCAAAGCAATTGCAGTTAGTTGCAATGCTCAACTTCCTCTTATAAGCTTTATATTATAGTACTTATTCTTAGCACTTCTGTTACCAGTTTTCAACATTTCTTTTACTTTTCCCCTATCCCTGCAGTTGGGAAATCCCCTTTTAGATTTGGAAATTAGTATGGACAACACTGAGTTTTTATGGTCACATGGACTCATTTCGGATGAATCGCTCATGCTGAGAAAGACAGTATGTAGTCGTCCAAGGTCTTTAAATGAGTCTCTTCATCAGAATTTGTCCAAAGAATGCAGGGAAGTTTCCCTCAAAGAAAATGTGGAAATAGGCGGTTATATTGACTATGGAGACCTGATTTTGCCTCTTTGCACCTCAACAAATCTACTCGGACAGTCTTCTTCTCTGGGGAAAATCGATTCATTACATAGTGAGGTAAGTGGTGCATTCTCCATAAGGCATCTCAAGTTAATATTTGCGTAAAATCTGTATACTTAGAGCTTTGGTCTTTGACTCTTCTTGATGCAGCTTCTGATGAGATCAGTTATCCCGGGTGATCCATGTATCAAAGCTCGGATACATCAATACCTTAACAAGCCCCAAGTTCAAGAAGCACTTCATGCAAACACAACTCACCTTCCTTTTAGTTGGGAGTTCTGTGGAGGGTCTCTCTCTTATTTTTTCCAATTCCTTAGACCAACTCATGATTCATTTTTTTTTTTTTTAGTATGGAAACATTTCAACACACTCTTTGTTTCTGTTGTATGCTTAGGCCAGACTTTTTCTATCAAATTGAAAATTTTGGAATCAATATCATTCCTCTTCTGTTGAAACTTCTCAGAAGTGGTCTTCCAATTCTTCTTTACAAGTAAGTCAAGTATTGTCTGTACCTCAATGAACCTTTTACAGCTCCATTTGCCTGAATTAACCGAAAAATTTGAGCTACTTTCCCTGCAGTGGAGATCAAGATGCAAAAATCCCACTAACACAAACAAGGATAATTGCCAACATGATTGCCAAAGAAATGAAGTTTGTAGCATTTGGGAGTTATGGACCCTGGTTTGACAACATGCAGGTATATATATGTGCAATAAAGCAAATTGCAAAGATATCATGTCTATTCAATCCTATATATTCCCTTCATTTTGATTTCTGATTCCTTATCCTAAAACTGTCTCTTCAAACATTATGTTCAGATTGGTGGATGGACTCAGTCCTTTGGCCAAGCAAGGGAAGGGAAAAATGTGACATTTCTGACGTTTGCTACAGTTAGAGGGGCTGCACACGAAGTCCCATACACTTCTCCTTCACAAAGCCTCACTCTGTTTCGGGCATTCATCAAAGGCTCTCCTTTACCTAGAACCATAAAACAACCCTAAGGCCTTGTACTCATGGATGACTTGGGGTTGCCCTGTAATAACAATATGATCCAGGTGTAGCAGATAAAATTCTGAAACAAGGAACTCCATATCTTGGCAATAAAAGCCAGAAATACATCACAAACTTGGCTGGCTAGATTCTAGACTAAGCAAAGAGCAATTGTTTCTGATTATTTCAAATTTAAATTCATCATTTCATCATTTCTTATGGCCCTGGTTGTTCATCTCTTGGCTTTGGTGCATTCATGGAACATGGCCCTTTCCAGCTAGGGGAAGATGGGCACTTGATCAAGAATGAATATTCATGGAATTTGGGAAATGCTTGAGTATTTATGTATCCAGTAACATGGAAATCTAAACTTGAACCTTTACTCAACTGAATCTGAAATATATTCCTCAATGAACAGAATCAAAGTTGCCTTTCAATCTCCATTTGTGTCAATTTACCGAATGCATCATTACCGCACAGCGGAGATCATGATTCAAAAAATCCCATTAATACAAACAAGGATAGTTGCCAATATGCTTGCAAAAGGATTGAAGCTAGTGCAATTTGGGAATTATGCTCCTTGGCATGACAAGATGCAGGTTTTTATTAAGTTAACATCAGTTTCCAAATTATGTCTGCTGCTTGATTCTGTTCCTTCTATGTATTTTCTAATTCATGGTCCAAAACCAATTACATCCAGGTTGGTGGGTGGACTCGGTCGGTTGGCCATACAAGGAAAGGATAAAATGTGACAAATTTGACATTTGCCAGAGCCAGAGTTGCAGCACAGAAGTCTCATACACTTCACCTTCACAAGCTCGCACCCTCTTCTGGACATTTCTTACCGGATCTCCTTTGCCTGGAGCTCCATATTCTAAGTAACGTTTTAAGCCTATCACTAAAGCCCTAATAAGAACCTTTTTTTTTAATGTTTTACTTATAGTATTCTTTTCGAGTTTAACTAGGCCACAAGAAACCCATCAAACAAGGGAAAGAAAGAACTGATTGGAGAAGAAAGTTTCGTTTCATTCTAATTCCAATTTTAATTTTGTTTTTACAGTAATTGGTTTCATCAAAGCTGGATTAAAAGAGTAGTGGTGATTGAAAACGACTTGCCTGGGTGGAACCAACCAGTGTAGCCATATTCAGCATTTAATTCAACTGAGATACAAATGGAGAGAGCCATTAACTCCCGTGTGGTCGTGTGGAATCCATGTCTAAAGTCATTCTCATGGTGGAGCAAGGAGATCACTTTATCCAGAATGTGATGAACCACTCGAAGCCTTCATTTCTAGCAAATATTCAATCAAACAATTATATCTAATTATACCAATAGCCGATAGTGAAATAGTATCAAAATTGACCACTCCAAGCAGAGGCGGAGCCAGGAAAATATTGAAAGGGGACAATATATAAAGGCCTGTATAGTGTTGGGGGGCCCAAAACGAAAGGCCTATATAAGTCTTTAAGGAATTTCAGTTTTTTAAGGGGGTTAGGGCCCTGCCTGCCTTCCCTTAATTCATCCAAAAAAACAGAAAAAATTGCTACAAATCAACACAAAAGCTGTCAAAATAGACAGCAAACCATACATGACAACAAGGATAAAGATTATACAAAGAAAAAGAGAAGCCTATACACTCCAACGATATTTACACATCCTGATAAAGTAATGTTCAAAGTCTTTGACGAGAAATTAGAGAAATTTGGGTACAAATCTCAACATTTTCTTCTTATCCATTATGTTTTTCTGCAATTCTTGGAAACGTTATCTCTCTTTCGTCCATCACAAATTAACTTGGATGGCAAATTTGCAATGTAGTAGAATTGACTATCTTTAAACATTAAAGAGACAACTCGAAATAACAAAAGGGAAATCAATAGTTATGTCTTTTGTTAAGGCATGTTAAACTCCACGTGCGTAAATGTTTTGGTCGGCTGAGCTGTATCCGAGCGATCACAAAAATAATCAGAGCCTTAAGAATTTCTGTAAGAACAATAAGTCAAGTTCTATAAATATTGCACAAGTTAAAGCTCAACATACTTTTATTTCCATCATCCTACCATTTCAAGTCTAGATTCCCTTCCTTTTTTCTCTTATGAATTTTGACTTTTCTATCTCTTTGGTTCCTGGGGAAAAGTAATTCAAATGATTCTCAGAACAAAGCTTGCATGTGTTTCTCACCAAGCTATATACACACGTTGATTTTTTATTGGCTCAATACACAAATTATTGAGAATGAAGAGAGGATTGTCAAGAAAATTCAGAGTAACCTTATCTATCTTATATCTACACAATTAACAGTGATAATTGAACCTTCAAAGTTCGAACCAGTATTGCCTTCTCCTTGTCATTAAGACAAAAGCATCGTCGGCTGTCTAATTACTTTTGATTTTTGAATTTTCCTATTCTTTTTACTGCAAATGTCTGGTATGGACCTACACATGTGAATTGTGACAAAGGATTTTGACCCGTGCATCAGGTTAGGCCTTAAATTTTTACGGGAATGGTACGGAAGCCACGTTAGTTATTGGTGATAGGATCATCTAAGTCATGAGTTGAATTATCCATGCATCTCTAGCAAGCTACTGATCTCACTTTTGTTCTCTACTTCAGTTCTTCATTATCTGACAAAACAAAATGCAGTTCCTGGTTAACTTCACCGTTAGTGTTATCTCTTGCTTGTTTTTCTTTTCCAGTGTCTCTGCCGAGCATAAACAACACTCCCGGGTCAACCTGCTGATGTTGCTTTCAGGCAATACTCTGGTTGTATTGTTACTGATGCTAAACATGGTCGAGCTTTGTTCTACTACTTTGTGGAAGTTGATGCCGCCGATCCACTGTCACATCCCTTAACCTTGTGGCTCAATGGGAGTAAGGGTCTCAGCAGTATTTTTAATTCCCTTGGTGTTTTTAGTTACTCTTTTGAGTAAGTTGCTGATAAGCTTAGTTTATGTAATTATGTCAGTTTAACTTTAAACATTGTTTTCTTGGTTGAATAACCATTGGGTTAGGCCCCGGTTGTTCACCTCTCGGCTATGGGGCATTCATGGAGCATGGCCCTTTCCAGCCAGGGGAAGATGGATGCCTGGTCAAGTATCAATGTTCATGGAATTTGGGTAATAGTTTATATCAGTTACTGCATTTTGATATGAAAATGTAACAGTTAAATTAAGTTACTGAATGGATTGCAATTTGACATTCTGGAAGAACAGAATCAAATATTGTCACACCCCGACCCGCCCGGGGTCGGCCACGTGGCAACCGCCGCGCTACCTTGAAGTACGTGCCGGCCGATCACGCACCAGAAGCACCGCAAGGCATAAAAATGAATATCATCGCTGCAAAACAACTAAAACTTTAATTAAAAATCATTTAATAAAATATTTAATTTATAAACAACACCAGTAGATTAATTTAAAAGAATACCTACACGGCGGAAACCACTAAACCTAAGCCACCGACATCTTCTAATGAGCCTCCATTCTATTGGCTGACCTCGTACGCGGATCTGCATCCATCCACACAGGATACAGGTGAGTGACAGAGATTCAATGGGTCTCCATCAGGGTTAGAGAAAACAGGGGTAATCCAAAATATATTAATACCAATAAAATAATCTAAAATTTACACAACTTTGTTTTCTAAACTTCTTTTGAAATCCTTCCAAGGAATATTAAATTCAAAATCTTTAATAAATAATTAAATACTCATGGGCTGGCATCTGAAATTGTCCCAATAAGGTATACCCGTGCACTGGGGTATTCACTGGACCGTCAAGGGTTACTTTATACTTTTAAAACATTTTTACTTTACTCTGGCCCACTTCCTTGACGTTTGCCTTGCTGTGGTGGAACACAGCACTCTGGAGTCCTGGCGAGTTTCCCTACGCGCCTCTCGCAATCAGGCCCGACTCACCGTGCCCCTTAATAGGCGGTCCACGGCTGAGTAACATGCATGCTCACAACTCGGTCCACGCTCCCACATATTGGAGCCCCGAGGGAAACTACTCAATATCTCATCTCTCAGGGGTATCGTTTCCCTAATAATCACAATAATAATAATAATATTATTTCTCGGGGGTATCGTTCCCCAATAATCATAATAATAATAATAATAATATTTCTTATATAAATATTAAAAACATGTAAACACACATAAGCTTTTGTATCTTTAAAATCATCCCATCTCCATAAGTGGGCGTATCACAAAGTAAAAGTGTGTGTCGTGGATTACTCTTATCCCAAAACCGTTGTAAAACCTTTTTAAGACAATTTATATTTTTAAAACATTTTTGCCCTAGTGGCTAAGCACTGAAATCCAAGCCACTCACAAGTGAGGAGAGTTGTATACTCCCCGATTACCCACGAATGCCTTAGCTCAAACTACAACTGGTCTGAAACTCGTACAATCACGTACCTAAATAATCAAATTAAAATCTAATTTGATTAATAAAGATATTCAACCAATAATTAAATCATAAATCAAAACCTATTAAAGGTCTCCAAGGTCCAAAAATAAAATTGGACAAGTCCGGAAGTCAATTGAAGCTAATTGAGGTTTAGGGCTGTAAAATTACCAAAATGCCCCTAAGCTACAGTACCCATGTCGGCTGGTGGCATCACTCCCGGGCGGGAGTGAGCCAAAATGGGAGAAAACTCCCAAAATTATGTAGCTCCGGCACCGGACTTGATTCCAGTGCATGGCCGTGATCGGCCATGCACCAAATCGAGCTCGGTACGAGTTCGATTCATCACCAATCCGCACCAAAATTGAAACACAGCAAGTTTAATACATGATCTATGGATTCACAACTTCAAGAACGGAATCAATCCATTAAACATGCTCGAATTTTGAATCAAAACACTAAGAGTTGACATATCTCGGGCAAAACAGAAATATCAACTTCAATCAACAAATTCTTTTAGCACAGACCATGAAATCAAGCATATAAACTATCAAATTAAAGCTTGATGAGTCTAGAACAACATACCAAATTCCCAGCCTCAACCCACGGTTGAATCAAAAGATATAGCTCGAAGAACAATCTGTCGCCAAAATTCCAGATTTCTAGATTTGATGATTTTCTTGGAAACTTTGATGTTTTGATCTTCAAGGAGGCAAAAGAAGTTGATATTGATGTTTGATTGAGTATTTGAAGAGGGATTCAAGGTTTGATTTCAAGGTAATTGAAAGAGAGAACTCGGAGAATTGAAGAAGAAGAGAAGAAATGAAAATGGGGGTCTCGGGCAGCCGAGACCCCGTATATAATCAACGGGTCCGGCGCCGGACCGGTCCCTGTCCGGCGCCGGAGTCAACATTTTCTGAGTTGACTCCGGTCAACTCAGCCCAATTTCCTTGGGACTCGAATCCAAGTGGGGCCCACATCTCGGAACTTCAATTTTAGGGTTTTTAAGCTTGAAATCGAGCTAAATGAAATTTAAAACATTCATGGGAAGTCAAATTTGGTATATTGTCTAGACAACAATACATAAATATTCAACTTGACACGTGCGAACTAGGTCCGGGCGTGTCAAATATCTTGTATGTTGAGAGTCCGGCTGGAATTGGATTTTCATACTCAAATACTAGCTCGGATTACATTGGTGTCAGTGATTCTTATACAGGTAGATTTAGTTAATTAACCACGTAATCATGAACATTTGTGAAGTGTTTCAATGAAACCATCAATGTTGAGCATTTTCAGCTAAAGACAATCTGCAATTCTTGTTAATTGATTCAAAGAATTCCCGCAATATAGAAACTCCGAATTATACCTTGCCGGGGAGAGCTATGCAGGTAAATCTTCATTGTGGCAGTTCTTTATGCTTTTCTTTTCTCTGTTTCTGTTCTGCACTGTTAAAATGCAAGGCCTCTCTCTCTCTCTCTCTCTCTCTCTCTCTCTCTCTCTCTCTCTCTCTCTCTCTCTCTCTCTCTCTCTCTCTCTCTCTCTCTCTCTCTCTCTCTCTCTCTCTTCTAGAGATTTCTTCCTAACGTGAAGATGTGGGAAAAAAATGAAGGAAAGTAACTAGCCTAAATAGCTAGGAACGTATAGGCTAGCTAGCCGAAATAGCTTGGAACAATTTTGTGGCTAAGAGAGAGTTGTAGCCAAGTATGGGAAGTGAAGCAAGCAAAGTACAAGTGAGCAAAGAAAATAGGAGAATAAATGAATGGGGGGGGGGCAGTGTAAGAGCGAGTGAGTGGAGTAAATGGTGAGTGATGATGAGTGAGTTGAGCAAAGCCTAGGCAGCTAGTAAGTAGTAAAGATGAGTAAATATAAGTGGTGAGTTGGCGAGTTGTGAGTGTAAGAAAGCCAAAGCGCTTTCCAGTTGTAATTTGGTCTTGTACTAATAAAATACTACGTAGTTATTTGACTTTTTTCCCTCACTTGCCAACTCCAACATGCACTTTTGCTTTTCTCCTGTCTGTAATAATTTGATCATCTAAGTAAAAATAGTTGTGAATGCAGGTCACTATGTACCACTGCTGGCTGTCTTAGTGCTGGATTACAATAAACGTTCCAATGAGTTTTGAGTTTTGACTTGGTGTTGCCCTGAGTTTCAAACTCCAACTTTTAATAACAATATAATCAAGGTCTTGCAGATCAAATTCTGAAACTCCATTTATTGGCTTTAAAAAGCCGAGTCTAGACTAAGGAAAGAGCCATTGTTTCTGATTATTTCACAATTAATTTCATCTTTTTATAATTTCTTATGGTACTTTCACCAACCAAACCATCCTTAAAATATCTGAAGCTGACTATAGTAAACTCAAAAGGTGTCTTTCAAGCTCCATTTGTGTTAAACCTTAATTTACTGAAAGCATTAGCTACTTTGCTGCACAGCGGAGATTAAGATTCAAAAATCCCATCAACACAAACAAGGATAATTGCCAAAATGCTTGCAAAAGAATTGAAACTAGTCCCACTAGGGAATTATGCACCTTGGAATGGTATGACAAGCTGCAGGTATATTAATTTGACATCAGTTTCAAATTAGTCTGCTGCTCAATTCTGTTCCTTCTATGTATATTCTGATTTATAGTGCAAAACCAATTACATTCAGGTTGGTGGGTGGACTCAGTCATTTGGCCAAACAAGGAAATGGGAAAATGTGACAAATTTGACATTCGCCACAGCTAGAGGTGCACCACATGAAGTCCCATACACTTCACCTTTCACAAGCTCTCACCCTGTTCCGGCATTTCTTACCAGATCTCCTTTGCCTAGAACTCCATAGTCTAAACATTTTAAGCCTATCACAAAATCCATAATAACTTGGTTTCAAATTTTTGTAGTCTACTTTTTCTTTTTATCAGTCTTCACAAAGTAATATTTAGCTACTTCTACCACTTCTTCTTAGGCCAATGACAAGAAATTTTTATTAGTGAACCAACCAATATGCAAAGATACATCATTAAACTTAACTGATATAAATGGAGAGAGCCATTTATAACTCCTAAATGTAATCCATGCCTAAAGTCATTCTCATGATGGAGCAAGGAGATCAATTTTATCTAGAATGTGATGAACCACTATAGAACCTGCATTTCTACCAATATTCAATCAAACCATTATATCAAATTAATGACCGATAGTGAAATTCAGTATCAAAATTGACCACTCCGAGGATATTTACACATCCTGACAAAGAAGTATTCAAAGTCATTGATGATAAATTAGACAGTTTGGCACAGATCTCTACATTTTCTTCTTATCCCGTTACGTACGTTTTCCTGCAATATCTTGGAAACTTTATGATCTCTCTTTCGTCCATGAGAAACTTGGATGGAAAATTTCAATATAACTACTTTAAACATTGAAGACAAAATAACAAAAGGGAAATCAATCCCATACATCATATTCCTAAAGAATTTAAAATTTGTTTCACATTCACAATCAATAGTACCATATATGTCTCTCGTTCTGACATGTAAAAACTCCACGTATGATAGAAATGTTAAATTGAGGAAACTGGAAAACTTAACTTTATTGATGAATTACAAAGTGTATTTATACACTTGAACAGAATCTTGAAAATAACAGAAAAACTGAAAAATGGAAACCTAAGTAACTAACTAACTCTAACCAATTCTTGGAATATGCAAAACTACATCGTTTTACATAAGCTGAACTAAATTAACATATTCTCTAATACCCCCCTTCAAACTGGGGAGTATATGTTTAGTATGCCTAGTTTGGAGAAAGCCTCTCCGAATGATGCAGTTGAAAGTCCCTTGGTGAAACAATCTGCAAGTTGCTTCTTTGAGGCTATTAGTAATAATACTATGAGACCAGATTGCAGCTTTGTCCTGACCACATGACAATCTATCTCAACGTGCTTGGTCCTTTCATGGAATATTGGATTCTGTGCTAGATGTATTGCTGATTGATTATCACAGAAGATAGGTGTTGGACTAGTAGGTAGAAGTTTGAGATCATAAAGTAAGTAATTTAGCCATTGAATCTCACATGTTGTGGAGGCTAAAGCTTTGTATTCAGCTTCTGAAAAGCTTCTACTCACAATGTTTTGTTTCTTTGATTTCCAGGAGATTAAGGAAGATCCAAGAAAGATACAATAACCTATAATAGATTTCCTTGAATCCAAACAAGTGTCCCAGTCTGAGTCTGAATAAGCAGTTAGTTTGATCTCGCTAGTTGAAGGAAATAACAATCCTTGGCCAATAGTGCCTTTTAGATATCTTAACACATGATGAGTTGCTGTTAAATGTTCTGAAGTTGGAGAATCTAAAAACTGTGCCAACTGTTGCACTAAGAACTAATATCAGGTCTAGTTGTTGTGAGATACTGAAGTTTTCCAATAAGTTTCCTGTAGTGTGTGAAGTCCTCTAGAGGCTGTCCTTGCTGCTTAGACAATCTTGTGCCTGGTAAAATAGGAATAGGACAGGGTTTGGATTCCATGAAGTTAGTCTCCTAAAGCAGATCTAATGTGTATTTCTTTTGGCAAATATTGATGCCCTTTTGAAACCTAGCCATTTCTAATCCAAAAAAGAATTTTAAGTCTCCACGATCTTTGATGCTAAAAGCATTATGCAAATATTGCTTGATTGCATTGACTTCTTCTATATTGTTGCTAGCTATGATGCAATTATCAACATAAACTAGTAGTGCCATGAAAGTTGTGTCAGTAATCTTAAGAAATAAAGTGTGATCTGCTGTAGATTGGTGAAAACCATATTCAAGTAAAGCTGAGGTAAGTTTTGAATACCATTGCCTACTAGCTTGTTTTAATCCATACAAGGACTTGAGCAGCCTGCAAACTTTAGTGGATTTGGATTGATATCCTTCTGGTAGCTTCACGTACACTTCCTCTTCAAGATCTCCATGTAAAAAGGCATTGTTGATGTCAAGTTGTTAGAGATGCCAGCCCTTGATTGCAGCTAATGCTAGAAGTACCCTTACTGTTGTCATTTTGGCTACTGGACTAAAGGTGTCAAGAAAATCTATCCCTTCCTGTTGAGTGTATCCTTTAGCTACCAGCCTTGCTTTATACCTCTCAATTGATCCATCTGCCTTTCTTTTGATTTTGTAGATCCATTTGCAACCTATAGCTGTTTTTCCTTTAGGTAAATCAACAATTTTCCATGTATTGTTCTTTTGGAGTGCTTCAATCTCAGCTTGCATTGCTTGCTACCAGCTGGGATCCTTAATAGCTACTCTGTAGGTTTTAGGTTCTGTTTGTTTGTTAAGGGCTACTGAGAAAGATAAATGTCTGGAATTAAGTGGAGAGTAGCTGAACAAATTTGATAATTGATGTGGACTTGTTCTGTTAGTATGAACAACAGAACATTTGTAGTCTGTCAAATATGTTGGTGTTGATTTCTATCTGGTACTTCTTCTTGGCATTTGCTATTTTTCATGACTATTTTGATGTTGTTGTAGCTGTGGAAGTAAGATTGATGAAGGTTGCAGATGTGGTAGTTCAGAATCTGATGTGGGATTCTGGGAAATCTGGGTTTGTGGAAGAACAAGATGAACATTCTGGGAAATCTGGGTTTGTGGAAGAACAGGATGAACAACAGGAGCATCATGATGAACAGTGTTGAGGTTTTGTTCAGGAGGAGTAAAAATGATGTTATCTGTGGTTGTAAAATGTTGTTGCAATGGAGCAGATATACCAGAAACATCATATATATCAAGATTATCAATTGAATTAAGATTAGGCAGTGAAGGTAGAATGACTGTTTCTATAGAATTTTGTGTAGGAACCTGCACTGTCTTAGAAAAGGGAAAAGTATGCTCATAAAAAGAAACATCTCGAGAATTAAAAACTTTATGAGACTGAAGGTCATAAAGCTTAAAACCTTTAACACCTGGTGAATATCCAAGAAAGACAGCTTTTATACATCTAGAATCAAATTTGTTTCTGATGTTAAAGTGATTAGAGGCAAAGGCTAAGCATCCAAAAACTCTTAAATGATCTAATGATGGAGATTTGGAAGTTAAGGCTTCAAAAGGGGATATATTGCGTAAGGTAGGAGCAGGAATTCTGTTAATGAGGTAAAAAGAATGTAAAACACAATCACCCCAAAATGAAATGGGTCACTCAGCTTGAAACCTAAGGGCTCTAGCAACATTTAATGTGTGTTGGTGTTTTTTTTCAACTACACTATTTTGCTAAGGAGTTTTTACACAAGAAGTTTGATGAATTATACCTTTATCTTGATAAAACCCTCGCACATTAAACTCTTGACCATTATCAGTCCTAACACATTTGACAGAAGTGTTAAATTGAATGGACACAAAAGTAATGAAGTTTTGCATTATAGGTCTAGCTTCAGACTTGTGCTTCATAATAAAAATCCAAGTAAACCCACTGAAATCATCTACAATAGTTAAGAAATATCTATGTCCTCTAAAAGTAGGTGCATAATTATCTTCCCAAATATCAATATGAATTAAATCAAAAGTTGCAACACTAACAGTATTACTAAGAGGGAAAGGTAATCTCTTTTGTTTAGACTTATGGCAGATTTCACATATATCAATGTGTGTAGTAGAAGGAAACAACGGTTTCAATCGAGTATTAGATAAATGGCCTAGCCTATTATGCCAAAGAGTAGCATGCTTAGTACTAGCAGAAACAGTATTAGCTAAAATGGAAATCCAATACAAGTGTTATTTGTAGTTGGCTGTGCATGCAATTTGTATAATCCGTGGGAATGTTCAGCAACTCCAATCATTTTCCATTGCTGAATAGCCTGAATTATAGCATGCGAAGATAAGATTATAATGCAGCAAGATAAATCAGAAGCTAGTTTTCCTGCAGATACAAGGTTAAAAGTGAACTCTGAAACATATAAGACATCAGATAGAACAAGTGACTGAGTTAAATAGATTGTGCCAACATGTGTGACTTGTACTTTAACTTGATTAGGCAAATGAACATAAACATTATGAACAGCTTTGTATGAAGTAAAGTTAGTAAGTGAACATGTAATATGGTCAGTGGCACCTGTATCTAAAATCCAATCATTAGAGTGAGTTCCTTGACTAGTGTAAACATTAAGAGAAATATGTGGATCAATATTATAGGTTAAAGAGATTAAACTTGAGAAGGATGAGCCTGCTGATGTGCTGGGAAGAGTAACTGCATTAACATGATGTGGATTTTGGTTCATTCCCTGCAACATCTGCATTAGTTGATCATATTGATCTTTGGTAAACTGGAAGTTGGAACTTGAATTGGCAACGTGAACATGTGAAGACTCTGATTGTTGAGTAGGAGTATTGTGTGAGAAGCTATAGCCATCAATGACTTCAACAGCATTAGCAAATTGCTAATGTGTATTCCTCTTGTTGTTCTTGAAGTTAACAGGATGTCCATACTTTTTGTAACATTTATCTACAATGTGACCTTGAAGACCACAATGGGTGCAAAGAGGTCTCACTTTGGCATTATTATTGAACTTTCTTGGTGTAGGAGCAAGGTTACCTTTGACGGCAAGAGCATTCATCTCAGGAATAATGGAGATAGAAGTTGTTGGTCTTTCTTGTTGTATGACCAAGGAAAAAGCTTTGTTCAATAAAGGTAAAGGATCCATTAATGAGATTTAAGACTTCACATTAGAATAAGATTCATTTAAGCCCTTGATGAATACCATAACTTGATCACTTTCATGATAGTCTCTAATCTTTTTGGCAAGTCCACATGAATATTGAGGAACACAAGAACAGGATGGAACGGGACGCAAGATTTGTAATTCATCCCATAAGATTTTTAGCTTGGTAAAGTATTCATGAACAGATAAAGAAGCTTGTTGGGTATAAATCTCAAGTTGCAGATCACATATACGAAAAGAATTGCTTTAGGAGAATCTAGCCTTAAGATCATTCCAAATCTCTAAAGCAAAATCCAACCAAATAATAGATTGAGCAATAGAAAGTGAAACAGAATGAATGAGCCAAGATATTACCATATTATTGCATCTTTCCCAAGCAATATACAAAAAATCAGTTTTGGATGGAGGAAGAATCGAGTCATCCACAAACTTTAGCTTGTTCTTGGATAAGAGGGACATTTTCACGGCTCTCTGCCATTGATGGAACTTTGATCCCGTGAGGACTGATGAAACCAGAACAAGAGTAGGATCCTCATTAGCACGTAAGTAATAAGGACTTGAAGGATTATCTTCTGGTCTTGAACTGGAAACAAGATTGGGGTTCTAGGCATTAGGATTAGCCATTGGAAACAGAAGAAGAAAGAAGAAAGAAACTTAGAAAGAAAACAGAAAGAAAGAAAGGAAAACTGGAAAGAAAACCAGAGAATTCAACAGAAGAAAAGAAAACCTTCTGATACCATGATAGAAATGTTAAATTGAGGAAACTGGAAAACTTAATTTTATTGATGAATTACAAAGCGTATTTATACACTTGAACAGAATCTTGAAAATAACAGAAAAACTGAAAAATGGAAACCTAAGTAACTAACTAACTCTAACCAATTCTTGAAATATACAAAACTACATCGTTTTACATAAGCTGAACTAAATTAACATATTTTCTAATAACGTACGTGAATGTTTCGGTCGGATGAGCTGTGTCCTAGCGATCACAATAATCAGAGCCTCAATAATATCTGTATGAACAATAAAATTTGAATTTTTCTATCTTTTTGGTTCCTGAGGCCGAAAAGTAATTCAAATGATTATCAGAACAAAGTATGCAGGTGTTTCTCACCTAGCTATATATATACACGTTGAATTTTTATTGGCTGCAATGCACAAATTATCGACAATGAAAAGGATGTCAAGAAAATTCAGCGTAATTAACAGTGATATACTTAATTAAACCTTCGAACCAGTGTCTTGTCATTAAGACAAAACATCGTCAGCTCCATAATTACTTTTGACTTTTGAATATTTCTTTTTGACTGCAAATATCTGGCATGGACCCACACAAGTGATAAAGGATTTTTCCCTAGATTTTTCTTTATGGCTATGTCTAGACGTGCATGATTGAACTGTATATACGTCGGTTATATTATCCACCTTTAGATGCGACTGATCTCACTTGTGTTCTTTACTTCAGTTCTTCATTACAAATGAAGTTCTTGGTTAACTTCACTGTTATCTCTTGCTTGTTTCTCTTTTCCAGGGTCTCTGCCGAGCTAATAACAAGACTTCCGGGTCAACCTGCCAATGTTGCTTTCAAGCAATACTCTGGTTACATTGTCACTGATGCTAAACATGGTCGAGCTTTGTTCTACTACTTTGTGGAAGTGGAGGCCGCCGATCCACTGTTACATCCCTTAACCTTATGGCTCAATGGTGGTAGGAGCCTGTTTAATTCCCTTGGTTTTCTCAGTTACTCGTTTGAGTAATTCGCTGATAAGCTTAGTTTAAGTAATCTGTTTAAACATGTTTTCTGGGTTGAATTAACATTGGTTTAGGCCCCGGTTGTTCATCTGTCGGCTATGGCGCATTTATGGAGCATGGCCCTTTTCAGCCTGGGGAAGATGGATACTTGATCAAGAATCACTATTCATGGAATTTGGGTAAAACCTTATATCAGTTACCACATTTTGATATGGAAATGTAACAGCTAAATTAAGTTACTGAATGGAGTGCAATTTGATTTTCTGGATGAACAGAATCAAACATGTTGTATGTTGAGAGTCCAATTGGAGTTGGATATTCATACTCAAATACTAGCTCGGATTACATTGGTGTCAATGATACTTTTACAGGTAGATTTAGTCAATTAATCGTGGAATCATGCACACTGGTTGAAGTGTTTCAATCGAACCATTAATGTTGAGCAATTTTCAGCCGAGGACAATCTGCAATTTCTTGTTAATTGGTTCAAAGAATACCCGCAATATAGAAACTCCGATTTGTACCTTACTGGGGAGAGCTATGCAGGTAATTTTTCTTTGTGGCAATTCTTTATGCTTTTCTTTTCTCTGTTTCTGTTTTGCACTTTTGCTTTTCTCTTGTCTGTACTCTGTAATAATAATCTAATTGTGTTCTGTTATCTGCACAATCAATATGAACGCAGGTCACTATGTACCACAACTGGCTGCCTTAGTTCTGGATTACAATAAACGTTCCAATGACAAGCCAATCAAGCTCAAAGCAATTGCAGTTAATTTCATGCTCAAAATCCCCTTACAAACTCAAATCATATCTATGACATGAATCTCAGCTTATGAGTTTCAAATATTTCTTTTGCTTTTCCCCTATTCCTGCAGCTGGGAAATCCTCTTTTAGATTGGGAAATTAGTATCGACAACACTGAGTTTTTATGGTCACATGGACTCATTTCAGATGAATTGCTCATGCTGAGAAAGACAGTATGTAGTCGTCCAAGGTCTGCAAATGAGTCTCTTCATCAGAATTGGTCCAAAGATTGCAGTGAAGTGAACCACAAACAAAATGAGGAAATAGGTGGCTATACTGACTATGGAGACCTGATTTTGCCTCTTTGCACATCAGCAAGTCCAGTGGGACAGTCCTTTTTTCTGGGGAAATTCGATACATTACATACAGAGGTAAGTGGTGCATTCTCCATAAGGCATCTCGGTTTACATTTCAGTAAAATCTCTATACTTAGTTTAGTCTTTGACTGTTCTTGACGCAGCTTCTGATGAGATCAGTTACCCCGGCCGATCCATGTATCCGAGATCGGATCCATCAATACCTTAACAAGCCCCAAGTTCAAGAAGAACTTCATGCAAACACAACTCACCTTCCTTATAGTTGGGAGTTCTGTGGAAATGGAGGGTCTCTCTCTTAATTTTTCCAATTGATTTGACCAGCTCATCACTCATTTTTCTTTTAGTATGGAAGCATTTGAACATACTCTTCGTTTCCGTTATAGGCCTGCCTTTGTCTATCAAAGAGACAATAGAGGAATCAATATCATTCCTCTTCTGCTGAAACTTCTCAGAAGTGATCTTCCAATTCTTCTTTACAGGTCAGTCTAGTGTTGTCTACACCTCAGTGAATCTTTTACAAGCTCCATTTGCCTGAATCAACTGAAAATTTGAGATACTTTCCCTTCAGTGGAGATCAAGATGCAAAAATCCCACTAACACAAACAAGGATAATCGCCAACATGATTGCGACAGAAATGAAGTTTGTGCAATTTGGGAGTTATGGACCCTGGTTTGACAACATGCAGGTACATATTGCAATTGCAAATTCAATCCCATATTCCTTTCATTTTGATTTCTGATTTCTGATTCCTAATCCTAAAACTGTTTCTCGAAACATTACGTTCAGATTGGTGGATGGACTCATTCTTTTGGTCAAGCAAGGGAAGGGAAAAATGTGACTTTTCTGACGTTTGCTACAGTTAGAGGGGCAGCACACGAAGTCCCATACACTTCTCCTTCACCAGGCCTCACTCTGTTTCGGGCATTCATTGAAGGCTCTCCTCTACCTAGAATTAGAAAACGACTTTAAATCACCAAAAAAAAAAAAAAGAAAACGACTTTAAGGCCTCGTACTCATTGATGACTTGGACTTGGTGTGGTGGCCTGTGTTTCAATGTTCAGCTTTTAATAACAAAATGATCAAGTATCTGCAGGTCAAATTCTGAAATACTAAGGAACTCCATTTCTTAGCATTAAAAGCCAGAAATTATACAACAACCGCTGGCTAGAGTCGTCTTGACCAAGCAAAGATCAATTATATCTGATTATCTCACAATTAATTTCATCACTTTATCATTTCTTATGGCACTTTCACCAACCAAACCATCCTAAAATATCTGAAGCTGAGCCTCTGCAAAGATAGGGAGGTGTCAAAGAATCTAGAAGGGTCGAGGGCCCGTAAAGACCTTGGCGGGTCAGCCGAGGTAAAACACAGAAATTGTGGCCAAGGGTGGGTTGGATGACATTTCCAAGTCAATTGAGCGTAGCACGTACCTTGACTGAGACACATTCTAGGACCTGATTAAACTGCAAATTGTCTCTTATTTGTATCAAATTCAATAAACCTGAGATTTTTGCATTCGATTTCCGAAATAGAAGTGATTAAACTAAGATTGAAATTTAATGAAGTTCCAAGTGCTTCTCCAAAGAAACTGTGATGTAACTTATCTCATTAAGAAAAGTTGCAGACGAAATCAGAAGAACCTCGCCATTAAGTAATTAGCTATAAAGGTAAATAATCTAAAATCACTATTAATCAATCTGTTCTATTAATTAATTTGATTTTTGGCTTTAAGCATGATGATGATCTAACAAAATTGACAAAATATATTATTTTCAATTCAATTCACTTGCTCATACATAACGGCCTAGGTGGATCAGTAAACCAAAATCTTGATTCCTAATCATCCTATGTCAACAGATAGTTATATTACATTAGTTTAATTTTGGTATGAACCATCACACCTTTCACAAACTATTCATTTCTTATTTGCTTGATTATTACCCAATTTTGGTTGAGCACTTGAAATAATAATGGCTTAATAACCAACTTGGTCATTGAACTATATAAAAAAAGATAGATTGGTCATGAACTTTTATTTGAGACAGATTATTTTTTAAACTTCTTTTTTTGTACATAGGAAGGCCTAAACTTCATTTTTTGTACATAGAAAGGAAGTAGGGAAAGGGGCCTACTTGGAGAATAAGAGGTTTCGAACTTGAGACCTCTTATATGAATTTCTTAACTTTTAACCAACTCAGTTGGAAGGGAAATTCTGTACCCTAAACTTTTATTTTAAGATAGATATATAATAAGTCTCTAAATAAATGAAAGCTTAATAGAAATCGTTAAAAATTAAGAATTGTGATTTTACTTTTAAATTAAAAACTTAACGTGGAAAAATTACGTCAGTGCTAAATAAGGATCCGTCAAGTTTTCGACTATTCATGGACTAATTTGTCCCAAAATAAAAGTTCAGGGATCAATTTGTCTCAAATAAAAGTTCATGGACCAAATTAGTTATTAAACCAAATAATAATAGAAATACAACCAAATATTGACGTTTCTTTTTAATTAACATTACTAAGTCAACCTTTAGGAAATGTTACAGTAACTTTTTTTTCTTTTTTCAGAAAATTCTAAACTACCCTTATAATCTCATTTCACCTTATTACTTACCGAATGATGAGCTCATTCCATCTCGAAGCTGAAAAATATGAGACTTCATAGTACCTTTAATAATTCCAAATATCGCTTGAATTAAACTCAATTTGCACATTATAGTAGTAATTTCCCTTTGTCCATATATAACTTGAAAAGATATCAAAGTATATCAAGGGACATCAAGGTCTATGATCACTATATATATATATATATATATCTGGATAACACAAAGACATTGACTACTTAATAAAGCAGGCTGCTATGCTTTATATATATAAACAAAAAGTAAACTTTTAGAAGGTTGCAACATCAAGAATTAAATAAGCTAAAACTCATATAGAAATTAATTAAAAGGATGACAGCAAAAATGATCCAACGTTGTTCATCAAGTTGGTGTGTGTGTGTGTATATATATATAACTCAATCTTATATTTGTTGATGAGGTCAATGTCTAATTAAAGAAAAAGGCTGAAGGCAAAGGCGAAAGCCATAAGAAAGGAAGGGGAAATTTTTTTCCAACTTTCAACTATTTAAATCAGCATCCATTGACTTCATTTATATGATAATCACAACTTGATTTAGGAGGTTCTTTTTAATTATAATTTTTCTATGTTTATTCTACTTTGATCTATATTTGAATAATTTCTATATTTAAATGCATGTATGGAGTTGTAGACTTCATATTCTTGATTGAGCTGTCAACACCATCCTCCTCATCATTTGTTTATGACTAGTTGAGCTCTTAGATTTTGTAAGCCAAAAAAACATATATTAAATTGTTTCTTGTTTTAATTGGACTCAATGATTAATGTTTATAAAATGCAACATGTAAGAGTTATAAACATATAATATAATTATTGGAAAAAAAACAGATAATATAATTAGACCCACCTAATTAATTATAAAGGAAGAGTTGAATTAAAACTAGGGATGAAAATGAGCCCATATCTTGGTATAAGGTCTTTATTTTTCAATTTTTTTTAAAAAGAAGATGGATGAGAGTTTCAAATTAATTAAAAATAATTAATCTAGGTATATGGGGGAGGTTGCTTAGATAATTTACTTCAAGAAATAATTCAACTTGTTGCAATATTATTGTAAAAGATTGTGGACTAATTTATTTGGATACAATTAAACAAAAAGAGTAAAGACCTTTTTTTTTTAATCAAGGGTATCATCAAATCATATTAGTTCGAGACTAATCTCTTTAGGGTGAGAACCATGAAAGGTTAAAAAACCTCACAACAAGTACACTTTTGGGGGGATCGAATTCAAGAATTTTCTTAGTTTAAAGCCAAGGTGAATGTGTATACATATTAATATATATGATCAAATTATATCCAAATAATACTATTTAATATACATATGAATATATGGCATTGCAAAATATTTAATTGAGCAATTGCATAAGTTAGATAATTAAGCACGGTCAAAACCAATTACTATTTCAAAACTCCTTTAATTGCCAAACAATATCAAATTAGCATAATTATAATATCAATGACATTATGTTTAGAGAAAATCATGTGAGTTGTGATGATGGTGTGACGATGACCTTATAATAATGTAATAAGAAAAACATGCAATTCTTCCCAACAAAATATATATTTTATCAATTTTACTTTACGAATTTAAAAAACTAAATTAAAAAAAAGCGCTAATAAAGGGGCTCTTCAGTTTGCATTAATTAAAGACTAATATAATTATACTCTTAACGTACCCTTCATTGACTCACAAAACCTTTATGTAATCCTTCTGCAATATTGAATGGGTTTTGGCAGAACTGAAGATTTTTGTTTTAGTTATTGGTTTTACTTTGTCTTTGAGCTACAATAATATTAATTAATCTAATTAAGCATCTAATAATTGATGGAGTACTATTCACTAATTCTTAATCTCAAATACCGTATTAATTAAACCTGAATTATATTAACATTAATTTAGTTCTGCAATTAAAGTCAATATTGTTTAAATTTCTATATCAATAGCGCATCAATTACTTCATTTACTTTCTAATATATATGGTAGTTGTAAAATCCAAATCATAGAAGCTAATTTGATCCAGAATTCCATTTGGTGATGCTCCGAGAAATTATTATATGGATTTTTTCTACCACGTCAGCCATAGAATTAATCAATAATCCTACCAATTCAAAAATTTATCTATAATTATTAAAATTATACCCCATTAATATCTTTAATTTCGAGACTTATCATGTAAATCTCACTTCTTAAAACTAGGAACTAAACCTATTGTCAAATTAAGGGCTAAATTTTAGCAATTATTTTGAGTTGACAAGATTTTATTAGTTGGTTTAATGAATGACGTGATGGGACAGACCCATATAATAATTTTTTTGATACTCCATATTGGCAATTAGCGAATTTATTCATCTTTTTAACATTAGTCAATATTTTGTTGTGAAAGGCATATCGATTAGTTGCCATTATTAAGTAATTAATTAATTAATAGGGAATATGGGTCCAACCTTTTGACGATTTTTTCTCTTCTTTTCATTATATAAACACTAATATTCTTTTTGATATTTAATAATAATAAATACATAAAAAAAAAACAAAGCCATACTCACCATTTGTTGAGGCTCTCATTTAAACATGGTTCAAATCTTGGAATTAATTTTTTAAAAAAAAGAAGTAAAAAGAGGGAGATTTACGGCATATAATTCAAAATCAAAGTATACATATAGCATTAAAAATGCAGTTGTAAGAAAAACTAATTTTTTTAATACATCTATGAATCCATCAAGGTTTATCTCTAGTCATTTCCCTTCATTAATTTACTTCTATTATTCTTTTCCAAATCCAAAATTTTGAACCTTGAATCTCTCACAAAACTGCAATTTTCACTTTATTACTATATATTGACGAACATGTTGCATTAATATATACAGAAAATTCAGCCATGACTTCCACATTAGATACAAATCAACGTATTCTCTTGGTTTCTTTCCTTCGTATTATATATATCCATTGGGATATTTGGTTTTAATTTCAACAGTTTGAACTTCCAAACTCTATATACACATATCTAACGGTTGATATTCTATCATATACTTAATATTGTGTTTAGACAACATTAATCCACTTTATTAGTGTCTAATGACTGTTTCATCAAATTAGGACAGGAACTATAATCTTTTCAAAAATTGCATGAAAAAAGGAAGCAGCCCTAACCCTAATAATAGGCCAATACGAGAATTTTGTTTTGTTCTCTTATCTAAAAAAATTTTTAAAAAAATTTCCCAACCTAAAAATAATTATAATTAGCAAGTTGTACGACGACTATCATAGTAGTCAACTGCCCCATCCAGGAATATCCAGAGTGTAAAAACAGTCACGTCAAGCCATAGGAATGAAGCGCATTTTCCGCAAGACCGGGTGACGTGGCAATCCTTGATTGGCTAACAGCTGACGAACATTTAAGGTTTTGGTAGCTAGTTGGTCGGGACCCATATGGTCACTACAGTCAAAATGACGGCTGCTGAATTCGGTGGTCGCATGACATATTTCGCACGCACGTACGAATTTTCAATCTGAGTAATTAACTGTTCAATTTTTTTTTAAAAATTTTCAATCTGAGTAATTAACTGTTCAATTTTGTTTTTCTTTACTACATTAAAACGTTGAAAATTGAACTAGGAAAAAAACAAAAAAATAAATAAAAATAAAAATATTGAAAAGGAAAGGAAGAGCGAGCGTTGCTTCTTGGATTGTACAAGGAGAAGAGATCTATAGCTACGGCTTGCAAATGTTTGACATTTCAGAAACGAGTAACAAATTAAAGACAGAAAGATAAGCAATGTGGTTTGAATTATTTAAATTAGATTTTTAAAGTCAAAATCTGGAGGCAGCTGTTCTCCTCTTATATAAGAGATGCCCTGCTCTCACCATTTTTGGAGATTGAAGTATTTATTATAGAGAAGTCATCATTCAAGATATGAAAAAGCCAATGGAGAAGTCATCATCATCTGTTCCTGGAAACGAAGTTTTGTTTCAGGAGAAGATAACCAAATCTAGCGGCGCTGGTGGAGATGATCATGTTTCTGTAGAAATTATCAACAAGGTGAGAGCTTGTGGCTTCCCGCATATACGTACAATCTACTTTTTCTTTTCTTTTCTTTTCTTTGTTCTTTTAAAAGGAAAACTCTGGGTTTCCAAAGAAGAACTGGAGAGTTACTGATGTGAGAATCAGAGAACTTAATTTTGGGTGTTTTTTAAGATCTAAAAATGTGTACTAGGTTTTGATTTAAACTTGGTAGTTGAAGTAGTTCAAAATATGTTCTTACAGGATCCGAGCAAACTTGAGTAAGGACAAATTAATAGTAGTTCCTTTGTTTTGCTAGGTTCAATTCTTAGATGCGGTTTGACGTCTGATCTCTAATGGTCTGAAAGCAATCTGATACGAGAATAAATAACATATATGTTAACTATTATTCATGCATGAGGATTTATATGGTAAATATTTGTTCAGGGAGAAAATCAAAGGGATATGAAACAAGAAGAAGAAAGCTCCAAGCCTCCTCCTCCGAACAAAAGCCATTCAACGTCTACCATCAAAGAGGTAAAAAGAAACCTAAGAAATTACTTCATGAACAAAACATCGGGATTGATTTTCCTTTTTCTTGTTGAAACATTTTTCTAATAGATATATAATTATATATCGATCGGCTAAGCCAACTTCACCGTTGAAATTCATTCAGGGAAATTAATATTTTTCTTTAATTTTCTGTCAGCAAGTTATTAGCTAGGCTCATCTTGCTTTTATATGTATTCTTTTATTCCATAGGGACATTAACAATGACTGCATCTTTCTGATGATATATTGAATGAGTAGTGCACATTCATGGTTGTTCAACTAAAACGTAGAATGAAATTAAAAGAGGTCAAGATTAATATTAAATTTTGGAATTTTTTTTCTCAATTCACATCGTCGGCCTTAAAACACGATCCATGTGGTAGACTTGATCAACAACTTGCATGATTTGCGCCCCATACCAAGTCATTCGTCTGTACCGGACTGAAAATCTACCAACACCAAGTCTTTCCTTTTATAGATTCATCCAAATTAAATTACCAGGGAAAAAAAAGGAAAATATACTAAAGAGTGCAAGGCAAACTCTCAACGCATAATATTTATCGTGTTTGTCCAATTTCTATAAGTAAATAACTATATATATATATATATATATTATATGTAGACTTGGTATGGAGTGTCAGATACAAATATAGAATCATAAAGAAAATATTAGAAATATATAGTTATATCTATAACTATTTATAACTACTTATAGATAGTTAATATGAAAATTACATAATCGCGTATGATTCTCTCAATTGTAAAGTCATCTTAGGCTTCACAAGGGTTGAGAGATATATATTTGACATTTTAACCCTTTTTGATGGGGCCCATGAAAGTGGCTATAGAATTCATGGACTTTGGTTTTATTTTTTCTTGGGCTTTTTATACTTTGTATGAGTGTTTGTTGTTTTTGGGATTTATATATATATATATTTTAGGGCTTTTTGATATTAAGCTATATATATATATTGTATATAGACAAACTTTTATTTGTTTACTTATAACATATATATATATATATATAAACACACATTAAAACTCATACATACATAAATATGTATAAACATATACAAATAATTATGTATAATTAACATATCAATTCCCGTCACGAAGCCTAGATCAATATTCCTAATACAAATATGGTTAGCTAGATTATAATTATTCTTAAGGGTATGCGGACGCCTTTTCTAGGGAAAAGAAAGGCCACAGTACTTAGCTAGCTATGACCTCTTTTTCAGTCCAAAAGGGCCAAGGTTGTACATTTAACTTAATTTATAGTATGTACAAATTGTGTCGTCAAATTTAATTTCTTCCAATTTGTCTTTTGGAGTGCATGAAAGACTATATTACCAATTAATTACTAATTCACAAGTACAATTATTGCAGGATCAGGATCATCAAATTGAATCAACCAAAGCCAAAGTGGGAGAGGTTAAAGAAGAGAACGAAAGACTAAAACTATTACTGTCCCAAATTGTGAAGGATTACCAGTCTTTGCAAATGAGTTTGCTTGACATTCTTCGGCAAGAAGAGGCAAAGAAACCGACTGGGACAGCTCCAAGCCATCAAGAAAATGAAGAATCTGATGCTCTTGTTTCCCTTAGCCTAGGGAGAAGGTCGGCTGATCAAGAGGCTGCTAGGAAAGAGGAGAAAAAGAGTAGTAATCATGGCAAAGAATTAGATGAGAAATTGAATCATGACAATGGACTTGCACTTGGGTTGGAATGCAAATTTGAGCTTCCGGTTGCAGCAGCTTCAACTGGACCGGCAGAGATGAACGCAAGCTCTGAAAGTAGCCTGGGAAAGGTAGAGGAAGAGGAACCAAATGAGATATGGCCACCAAGTAAAATTCTCAAGACTGTGAGAAATGTAGATAACAATGATCAAGAAGCATCAGATCAGCAAATGCAGTTTAAGAAAGCTAGGGTTTCCGTCAGAGCTCGATGTGATACTCCAACGGTACAGTAACCAACTTAACTCTTTTATATATAAATATATATATATATATATATATGTATATATAGGTAGTGAGATTCTTATTTGCGATACCAATAGTAAATGCAGATGAATGATGGATGTCAATGGAGAAAATATGGGCAGAAAATAGCGAAAGGAAATCCATGTCCTCGGGCATACTACCGTTGCACCGTCTCACCGACTTGTCCCGTCAGAAAACAGGTACGATGATCAGCTGTGTCTGCTGCATGCCGTAGTTGAAATCTGATCCCAATAATTAGTATGAATTTGATTACACAGCTTAAATCTGAGTACTACAAATGAACATTTGGCACATGGAATTTCAAAATGCAATCATTTTTTACAGGAAAATACATCAGTAAAACCCTTCTGTGTTTTTGACAGCTGAAAGCAAACTTGACATTCAAACCCTTCTGTGTTTTTGACAGCTGAAAGCAAACTTGACATTCAAAATGGTAGGCACAGCTTTTTGAACATGGAGATTGAAAAAAAAGATCATGCTTAAAACGTGAAATGTATGTGTTTGGGATTTTAACTAGGCTAGATATATGCTTCTAGATTTCTATTTTTTGGTAAAGCTTTCTAGACACAGATCACCTTTCCTACAAAAGTTGACAAAAAATATGTATTTTCACAGTAATTTTGAGAGAAACCTACAATTACTTTCTTTTGTAAAATATTGCTGTCAAATTAATTATTAGCTAAAATCTTTTCACACCACTATTTTTTAAAATTAAACTGATCAGTTTAATCAGTTTTCTTTCCACTTACAATAGTAGTATTTGTTAAAAACCAGGTACAAAGATGTGCTGAAGATATGTCCATCTTGATCACAACATACGAGGGAAACCATAACCATCCTCTACCCTTAAGTGCAACAGCCATGGCTTCCACCACTTCTGCAGCAGCTTCCATGTTACAGTCTCAATCATCGAGCTCGCAACCAGGCCTTGGGACCTCAGTATCAGCCGGCCCAGCCAGTTCAACATCTTCTGCTGCTGCTAACCAGCTCCATGGCTTAAACTTCAACTTCTCCCAGAATTCAAGGCCTCCATATCCATACTATTTCCCTAACTCCACAATCTCAACTTCCAGTTCTCATCCCACTATCACTCTCGATCTTACTGCCCCGGGAAACTCTTCGTATTTCACTAGACTTTGTAATGCACCCAGATACTCTTCATCCTCGACACTCAACTTCTCCTCTTCATCTTCTTCTTTTCTAGAAGGGTCTTGGAATACAGCTGGGCACTTAAACTTTGGGGCGTTTCCTAACCATAAAAATAGTTTTGCTGGGGCATCGAATATGGAAGGAAGGCAACCAACTCAAGAAAACCTGTATCAATCCTACATGCAAACGACCAATCAGACAACTCCTCAACAGTCTTTGTCAGAGGCAATAACAGCTGCAACCAAGGTGATTACATCGAATCCAAGCTTTCGTTCTGCCTTAGCGGCGGCTCTCACATCCTTCGCTGGAAATGGGGGTGGTCTGCCGAGAGAAAATCTTCATAGTGGAAACAGTAATACGGCCCACCGTGCAGTTGTAGATCAGAGTGAAGTAGGGTGTGCGTCTAGCTACTTGGGAAGATCTTCATCCATGAATAATTCTCCTCATCAGCAACAACAAAACCAAGGAAGCTTACTACTTTTCCCAACTTCATTGCCATTTCCGACGTCCACGAGTTCTTCTGCAGGTTCTCCTGCAGATAATAGCACTCACATAAAGTGATAGAGCTACACGCAGGGCGCAAAAGCTATATGTACTGAGTAATCTACCTTAACAAGCCTCAACGATATTTTGCAGCTGATCAGGAGGAAGAAAGTGAGGAGAGTAAAAAGTTCAATTTTTGTTTCTTAGAGAAAGCCATGGCTGGACTGTAGAGACTATTTTAGGAGTTCTGTTCAATAATTTGTTTCATATAACAAGCAAAAAGCAAATAAATATAGAACAGGGTATCCCAACCTTTTAACTCTTTCGAGGAGTTGGGTTGGTTCATTATGAACTATTCCAACAAGATTTTCTTTATTTATAAGACTTAAATTCAAGATTTTACTTAAAAAGAATAGGGTGTTAAACCATTTTAGTAGGTGTTTGACCCAACTTTTTGAAGAGCTTCTTCACTCTAGAAGCTGAAGTTAAGTATTTGGGTGTATAACTTTTATATTTTTTAACTTATCAGGAAGCAGATTTTCTACTTCCAGCCAAATTATAATTTGAAACTTTTTCTATAATAATCTTTTTAGGCTTATGCGGTAAGTTGATGTTTTTTAATGGAACTTTTATATATACCTTTAATGTCTTTATCTTTTTCTCAATATGACAAAACAATTCTACTATTCACTTTTCATTTTTTTCTCACTTTTACCTATTTATTTTATTTTAAAACTTATTCTATAATCATCTTTTTAGGCTTATGCGGTAAGTTGATGTTTTTTAATGGAACTTTTATATATACCTTTAATGTCTTTATCTTTTTCTCAATATGACAAAACAATTCTACTATTCACTTTTCATTTTTTTCTCACTTTTACCTATTTATTTTATTTTAAAACTTATAATTTAGATTTTTGATATTATTATATTTTATTTGAACGTACATTAAATTTATCTAGTTATATTTTTTATTTGTAATAAAGATATATATAAGAATTCCCATTGATTAAAATTTTATACATAAATTAATTTTAAAATGATTTGAAAATAATCTGTAGATTAAAAATTTTTTATCATTTTTATTATTATATAATTTATATAAATAATAAATACATACATATATATAATAGTTAACATGTAAAATGTAGTAAATTTTTTCAAATGCTTGTACCAAAATAAAAAAATATCTTTTTTCGTAATTTTAATATTTCACAGCAGTTTTATAATATTACTGCCAAACATATTTTTACATCTTCAAACATTTTTGTGTTAACTTTGTCTAACGTTATTTTAACTTCTCTAAACAGTATTTATAGAACATCTCTATTAAAACAGTACTTTTGCTATATAAACTCTACTAGGGCCAAACACACACCCTTAAGTAACCTTGGTCTCGGTGAAGAACACATATAAATATGAATACCCAATGCAATGTCTCTCTCGCGTATGTACATGCAAAAAAAATTTGGATGTTGGCCCAAAAAAAAAGACAATTTGGATCAGGTGGGTGGACATCTATTAGAATAGAGAGACATCAAATTCAAACCAAGGACCCAGGTCTTGGGGCGAGGACATCTTGCAAGTGGCCCAGTTCATATGTTAAAACCCGAGGCCCATCATGTTTGTTCATCAGATTCAGACCATTTCACAACAGCACGTGGTAACCAACGGCGTACGCCATGTGTCGAATGTGTACACGTGTCATACTAGGTCCCATGCATAACCATAACCAAATCCGATAATTTCGAACAGAAGTGAAGACAGATCAAAACTATCTTGTCAGAAGCTGCCCTCAGAAAGTGAATTGCGGGATCCCATTTCCTGAGCAGTTTTTCAGCAGGTATATCATTTCAAATCCTTCCCTTTGCATGTTCATTTAGCTTCGATGTCCTAACCCGTTTGCTTCATTATTATCACTGCAAATTTCGGATTATGGGTTCACAGTTTTGCTATAGATTTTAGTATTTTCCCTGTTAGATTTTGATGGTACTATGATTCTTGATTCGTCTACTAGTTTGAGGAATATATACAGTGGCTCTCCTAGAGCAAATTATGTAAATAATTTCATAGATTTCGATGCTAATCAAACCATTTTGAGATATAAATCAGGCGCTTAACTCAAGTATTAAGATGGTTGAGGCCTGAAGGTCGGGTGAAAACCATAGCTGAAATTCATGATTCTCTTCTCTAATTATCAGAGAAGGAGAAACGAAACGTTGAACATACATATACTATGACTAAAAGTGCTATAATGCCTCGTTCAGATACACTAAAAAAACAAAAAGCCATTGCCTGCCCTCAGCTGTTATTATCCTTCCCCAAGTACCATACACAATGTCTAAGGTTCCAACCCCCTCAGTACCGAACACAAAAGATAAGAGGTTAAGAAGAGTCTTTGGACCTCCTGTTTCTTGTTGGATTTTGTTATATTTGAAAGAAACATCAGGATAGTTATCAACTAACTCATGCTGCCTATTGACTGTAGAGATGGCACAAGCACAACCAGCCAATGAAAGTTCAGTACTTTCAAGCTGTGAAACTTATTTTGAGAAAGTAAAATCCAGGAAGAAATTATCGCAACCGTTGCAGGAAACTTTGACAGCTGCATTTGCAAGGATTCCTGTTTCATCTTTCCCACAAGTTCCTGGTGGCAGAGGTGATGAGATAGTTTTATTGCATCTATACCTTATGCAATTTTAAGAGCATATACTTGGTATTGGTAAAAATGCCTTGATTTCTAACAGTTGCTTGGTGACAATACTTTCTAGTGATTGAAATTCTAGCGGATGCAACAATTGCTGAGGCCGTTAAGATTCTATCAGAATGCAACATTTTGTCTGCTCCTGTGAGAAACCCAGATGCAGTGACTAGCTTGGACTGGAGAGACAGGTACCTAGGAATCATTGATTATTCAGCAATCATCCTGTGGGTACTGGAGAGTGCAGAGCTTGCTGCTGTTGCTTTATCAGCCAGCACTGCTACGGCTGCTGGTTTAGGTGCTGGAGCTGTTGGAGCACTTGGAGCACTGGCAATGGGTGTAACAGGTCCAGCTGCAGTTGCCGGACTCACTGTTGCAGCAGTAGGAGCTGCTGTGGCTGGTGGTGTGGCAGCTGATCAAGTGGTAGGAAAAGATGCTGCATCGGCTGCTGACAACTTGGGCAAGGACTTTTACAAAGTTATCCTTGAAGAAGAACCCTTCAAGTCGACAACCGTAAGTTTCATGGTGTAATGCTGACTATGTACATAAAAAGAGTTGGGTTCGAATTACTATTATAAATTCATTTTTTAATGGCTCTCTTGGAGCGGTAGGCTGAGTTTGTCAATCTTTAATCCCTCATAGTTTTCTTTATGAATGATAAATAATCTAACCCCAAATGTCTCATCATAAGATATTCTAATTAGGACCAAGTGAAACACAAATTAGAAACCAGAATGAGGATCTAGTCATCTTCAATTAAAGGTATCGAACACATGATAATTAATATTGTATTTTTCAGGTAAGATCAATAGTTAAATCATACAGGTGGGCCCCTTTTATTCCAGTTGCAACAGATAGTTCCATGTTGAGTGTCCTACTGCTACTCTCAAAATATAGGCTGAGAAATGTACCTGTAATTGAGCCAGGCCAGCCTGATATCAAGAACTATATTACTCAATCTGCGGTTGTTGGAGGTCTGGAAGGATGCAGAGGGAGAGACTGGTTTGACAATATTTCTTCAAGGCCTATTTCTGATTTGGGACTCCCTTTCATGTCTCCGGATGAGGTGAAACTTTTTGGTTGCTTCAGAATGATTAATAGTAATTATTATTCTAGCTACCTTCAATATGAAACTTCAATTTCTCTGTCTCTTCTTCCTCAGGTTATTAGCATCGAAAGTGACGACCTGGTCCTTGAAGCATTCAAGAAAATGAGAGACAATCAAGTTGGAGGTCTTCCAGTTGTACAAGGGCCAAAGAAGAAGATTGTTGGGAATATAAGCATAAGAGATATCAGACACTTGCTGCTCAAACCAGAACTTTTCTCCAATTTCAGGTATGGCAAAAGGCATAAAGCTTTAAATCTGCCTTGCATTACCTCATTTTAAATGCTCATAAGTCATATCTCTCTCATCCCCATTGAGAAACTACTCTTTACCAACAACAAAAGACTAGCAGCAAACCAAGCTAAAAGACAAAACTGTCATTTATCTATTATAGTACTAAAAGATTACATTTGTTGAATTCTTGAAGATTTATCACTTGGACCACTTCAGTAGATATTTAGTCTGTCTCTCCAAGGCCTTAGAATTGTTACTATTTAGCAGAGTTCCATATAGCATTGATAAATGCCTTTATCTGCTTGGTTCTTTATTTCAGGCAGCTCACTGTGAAGGATTTCATGAATACCGTTGTCTCAACAGGCCAAGAATATGGAAGGCTCAGCCCACCAATAACATGCAAGGTAGATTCAACACTTGGTAGCGTAATCCAAAGTCTTGCCTCCAGATTGGTGCACAGGATTTATGTGGTAGCTGGGAATGAAAATGAAGTTATTGGAGTAATTACTCTTAGAGATGTGATCTCTTGCTTCATTTTTGAGCCCCCAAACTATTTTGACAGCTACATGGGGTTTTCAGTGAAAGAAATGCTGGATCAGTAGAATCTGTTTAATCACAACCCAGGGAGATGCAGAGATGTAACTGAGTTTGCTTCACTTTGCTATATCTTTATATTCGTTATATGTAGTGCTCTTCATGTAAGTTCGATTGAACTAACTACGGTGTTCAGTTTGCGGTTTCCCTTCGTTATCTTCCAATAGGGGAAAATTCTGAGAGTTTTGCAGCCCCAAATGACATAGCTCTCTAGTTTCCAAAGAAACAAATATGAAACTTCTTTTGCCGCAACCTGAAATATCCAAGAAGACGCGGAGAAAGTAATAGAATATGGCAGAGTCGACTATTTTTCAGATGCTATAAGAAGTTGCTTTTCATGATACTGCTACTGAACTAATACCAGGGAATTTTCTCAATCCTCTGTCATCTATAATTCGTCTTATTCTTTCCACATCTCCCCATGTTCCTACTGCAGCGTATATCTTGGACAATATCACGAAAGGAGCTGGATTTTCTGGCTCTAACTGCGAAATCTTCAACGCTATTTCTTCTCCTAGCTCATAATTCAGGTGACTACTACAAGCACCAAGCAGAGAAGCAAAAACTGTAGCAGGAGGATCAGGCATTTCCTGTATTAGCTCTTTAGCTTCTTCTAGTCTGCCACATCTACCCAAAAGATCAACCATGCAACCAAAATGTTCAAGATTTGGGCTCAAGTCATTATCTTTACCAATCATTCTGAAAACTTCCAATCCTTTGTCAACTTGACCAGTGTGACTACATGAAGACAGGACAGCAATGAAAGTTGCTGAATTCGGTTTTACCTTCTTCTCCAGCATCAAGTCAAAAATTTCAAATGCTGCTTCATTCTCCCCATTTCTTCCATAACCGGAAATCATTGCATTCCAAAACGCTGGATCATCAGGCTTTAACTCAAACTGATCAAAAATTGTACGTGCAGAAGACGAGTTCCCACATTTCATATATGTGTCAATTAATGCAGTAGCCATGAACACCTCGTTACTAAAACCACTTCTTATAGCAAGCCCATGAATCTCTTTTCCCGCCTTTAAAGCAGACAAAACTGCACAAGCTGGCAAAAGACTGGTAATGCATTTTAAACTGGGCTCTAGACCAGCAGTCTGCATCTTCTTAAAATACTTCAAAGTATCAAATCCCTGCCCTAACTGTGAAAATCCACTTATAATCGAATTCCATGTTGCTGAATCAGGTTTTAATCCTTCAAATTCTATCTCCTCAAATAGTGAGACAGCCATCTCACTTTGATTGTTCAACATCAACCCTGCAATCATTGAATTCCAAGTTACCAAGTTCCTGCTTCGAGTCATCTCCTTGAATACGTCATAGCCCCACTGCCAAGCTCGACATTTCGAATACATATCAACAAGTGCGGTTCCGACCATAGTATCAAACTGCACCTCAGTTTTCATAACAATTCCATGTACCTGTCGGCCAAACTGTAGATACAAAAGACTAGCACAAGCAGACAAAACAGAAACCAAAGTAACAAAATTGGGTTGTTCTTCTTGTGAACTATTCCTCATCTCCTTAAACACTTTCAGCACCATAGCTGGAACCCCATTGTGCAAAAGCCCAGAAACAAAAGCATTGTAGCTGACGACATTTTTATTATTCATGTTTACAAACAATTTTGCGCCCAAAACAATTTCTCCAAAATTAGAATACATTGTCAGCAATAAAGTTGCCACGTAAACGTCCGACTCAACTCCCAACTTAATAGACAAAGAATGAACTTGCATGCAAAGTTCAAGACTTTGACAAGCTGGCAAAACAGCAGCTATGGTTAGTGAATTAGGCCTGGACAATCCATAACACATCCCTTTAAACACAATCAAAGCTTCTTGATAATGCCCATTTCTCCAAAACCCGGAAATAATCGTGTTAAACGAAGCCAAGTTCCAGTCAGGCATTTCAGCAAATACCTTGATAGCAGAATCAAAGTGGTGCAATTTCATGTACATGCCGGTAAGGGCCGTGGCAGCGTAAATGTCATGGCAAAACCCGGTTTTGATGAGATGGGTATGGAGGATTTGGCCCTGGAGTGGTGAGTTGAGCCTGGCACATGCTTTGAAAAGAGGAGGGAACGTGAATTTGTTGGGACGTAACGAAGCCGAGTGGTGTTGGGTGCAGAGATGAAGTGCTTCTTTGTATGATCCGTTAGTTACTAGCTTTAATATTTGGTGTTTCATGAGATTATTCCAAAATCTGGAAAAAGAAATTGAAGGATAAAAATTCACGAAATAGACCTTTCATTAAGCTGAAATAGAGCAAACGTAAAGAAAAAATAGTTATGAAAATTTCATACACCTATCGTTAATTATTTTCTTCTAAACGGATGAAAGAAGAAACTTGAGAATATTCCCAAAAAAAAAAAAAGTTGGTTCTGCCATGGACCAAAGGCCGTTTTATTCTCAAGCCACATTTTGTGTAGATCCATTTTGTTCTCCAACAAACAAAGAAGGAAGAATTGTATTCAATTCAAAGAAAAAGTTCAACAATTTTCTTACATATATATACCTATTCTATTCTCATTCATTGTCCCCTGAAAGAGGCATTCATTTCTACTTTATACTTTGAAACTGACCCAAAATGTATAATTAACTTGTGTGGAGAATCTATATTTCGAATTTCACCCAATAAGAACTAATTTCCTGTCAACCTTTGCAAACACTAGACTATTACAAGGTATCGTGTCTTTTTTCCACTTAAAAGAAGGAACTTTTATTTCAAGACGTGCAATTTAAGCACAATGAATGCCAAAATGGAGCAAGCAAATAAAATAGTAGTATGAAAATTATGTACTAGTCTACAATGGAATTGGTGAAAAAGTCCATTTTATCATGAACCTCCTTTTCCGTATAAAATCCGTTTTTAGAAGGCACTTTAGGTGTCCATCTAATACATAACTTAAGTTACGTCGGATCCTAAATGGAGAAATTTTGATAAGTTTATTTTCTTTGTTCATAAAACACTAAACTTAAAAATCTTAATTAAATGATACCAAACCCTTCACATCACATTCAATTTAACATATATTAGTAAATTTTATCATGAAACAGTTATATAGTAATACCAACGTCTGTTGGGTTGAATAAAAAGGGTTTGATATCCCTTAAATAAGGTGTCGACTTTAAATTTTATGAATATAGAAAATAAGTTTATGAGAGTTTATCCTATTAGAAATTCCACTCGATTCAAATAAGATCAGTTGTGCACTGCTAAAATGGATACAAGTATTTGTAATTATACAAATAAAAAGTTAATAATAATTCAATTATTCGAATTCAATATAAGACCGACTCATTTAGAAGATAAGTAAATTAGAAAAAAAAATTAAAAATCTCGAATCCTATGGGGGGATTCGATCTTATCCGGTCTTGTAATAATTATTAGTAAAAATGTGTAGATTTTGATCATAATAAAGTTTGTAGAAAGACCACTTGTAAGTGAAAAATAAATGGGTCAATATGGATGAGTAAGAAGAATCTATGAAGAAATTGATAAAATTTTGGACCGCCCATGTGACTAAGCTCTGTTAATAAAAGCTTTTGCACTGCGTCGACATCGAAAAGTTTAATTATTTTGAGTATCTTTCACTATAGTGAGAAATGAACATTCTAGAAAATGAAAAAAAAGTCTACTAAATTACGTCTCTTAATAATTATTATAGCATAAATGGAAATTACACGTAAGAATATCGATGCATGGCGTCGCTTAGCAAGCAACTTGGCAGCCGACTAGTCGAGGCCCTGGCCCACCCAAAATAAAATTTAGAAATTTATTTATTATTAATTAAATATATAATAATTAATTACCACTGTAATTGAAAAAATAAAAAAAAAAGGGAGAATTCATAAGTACCGCTGAGTCGCTGACCCTGACCTGAACTATAATAAACCCCCATCGTTCGTCTTGGCGTCTTGCTCTATTTATAAAGAAAAAAATAATAAATCTCAGAAAATAAAATCTTCTCTGCTGGGAGCAGTCGGTTCATGATTTTTCAAAGAGAAGAGATGATTCTCTGATACAATTTTCCGTTTGTTTCCTGAGCAAATCTGGGGAAGGAAAATTTTTTTATTTCCTTTTTGTTTATCTTATTTATCTCGTTGTGGTTCTGAAAGTTTTCTTTTGGAGAATCCTAGTTAACTCGCCGCGTTTGCTCAGAAGTTAAGACCCTTTTGCTTGGTTTTTTTCCTTTCTTTGTTTTTTTCTCTTTGATTAGATTCTTTTTTATTTGTTTGTTTGATTTGCTTCGATTTGTGTTTGGTAATTATATATCCAAGGGAAACTCTGGTTTTGATTGCCGAAAAGATTGAAGCTTTAGATTTTTTTTTATCGTTGTTTTTGTAGTTATGGATCTAGGGTTATTTAAGATTTGGGGATTTAGGATTATTTTCTTTTTTGGTTTATTAATTATGTCTGTGTTTTTAGCTGATTTTTGTGAGGATATTTAACTCTTTATGGTTAGACTATCCGATTTTTCATTTTTAGATGTTATAATTTAGTCTGATTATTCAAGAAAAGAATGAACAGTTATCTTAGTTTTAGAAGTTTAATCCAATCTGTCTGGTTTTTATATTAAAGAACTCTGATTTATTCTTTATTTTTGTGCACTTTGGTATTGATTTTGGATTGGCCTCCTCTTAAATTTGCAGGCGGTGAGGATGTCGACTCCAGCAAGGAAGAGACTGATGAGGGATTTTAAGAGGTTGCAACAAGACCCTCCTGCTGGAATTAGTGGTGCTCCTCAAGATAACAATATTATGCTCTGGAATGCAGTTATATTTGGGTATGTGCTGTAATATGACTGGAGTGCCTTGCCTACTTTATTTGTTTTTTTCTCTTATATTTTTGAATGAAGATTCAATGAAGTTGTGCTCATATCTTTAATTTATGGTTTTGCAGACCTGATGACACCCCATGGGATGGAGGTAAATTACATTCTTCTGCATACATTGGTTTCGAGTATTTATTTATCTATAGTTGTTTGTTGAATTTCTTGGCTTGTCAAATTTTCCTGTTTACGTGCTGTATATCTGATATTATTGGGTACGAATTTCCCCATAATACTACATTTCTATAATGATTATTTTATTAACCATACATTAACTGGTTAAGTGCTTGAATTAAATCTAGCTTTTTATCTAGATCCTTTGAATAGTTTTGTGAAATTATTTGCTATAATAATTGAGAACGTTTACACTGTAAACAGAAGAAAGCCTTGTGTAAGTCCTATGAGATGGTACTTGATGCAAAATGCTGAAGGTTAGAAATTTTTTAAATATAATGGCACAGTAATGGCCCCTTAAGACTTATTTTTATGTAAATAATGGAGCAGAAGATGTTAAACAAACTTGTGGATGAGAGCCTTGAGGAAACCTTTAGCATTCAATTGACCCAAAGATTTTTACGAAGGATGTTATTGGAGAGTATGCCTGGTCAACCTCTGTGTTTCAATGATTAAATCAGGAAAGAATGACGAAAGGCTGATACATATACCTTTAGTATATGAATCCTTCACTTTCTGTTACGTGTGGCAACTCTCTAGTATGGATCAAAATCATTGTGCTTATGTCTGTTATTATTTTCAGTTTTAAATCAGTATTACTTCAGGATCATTCAAGCTACTTCTTGGGATATTTTTGTCATAGAATGTATGTATTTGGCTAAGTGAACTGCAAATTCATTTCTTTTTTTGATATCATTACCCAGGTACGTTTAAACTGACACTTCAGTTTACGGAAGATTATCCAAACAAGCCACCGACGGTTCGTTTTGTTTCTCGAATGTTCCATCCAAACAGTAAGCTTTACGCTAAACTTATTTCTTAACTACATCCACATTTTCATTTACTCTTGCATGTGCTGCAGTGTTTTAATTTATTGTTTTCGTTTAACATGTGTATCTGTGTACCGTAAATTCATTCTTTATTGCATGATAGGTGTAATATGTAGGGTGCAATTGTACTTTTGATGCCTGTCCATTATACTCACCAATCATGCTGCAATCATTAATTGACTATGCTTGTGAATGAGTAGAGCTCTTGTTGGAAAGTGAGTGCTCAGAGGAGGAGTAAATGTAGTATGTGTTTAAGAATCTCCAAAATGAGCTATTGTTCAGGAAACTGCCAATGCCATTGCGTGCTAGTTGTTTGTTTCACAGGCACCTTTTGGGGCAGGATAAAGCAGCAATATGCTGTCCATTCGATGTGGAATCTTATGACTTATGCAACAGAAATTCCAACAGATCCAACTTCCAAAATTTCTGGAACACTGGAAGTTTGAAATTCCCTCAATCATCACTAACAGAACATGTGTATACATACAACTAAAGCTTCTAAACAGATGTGACATATCAAGTTTGCACGTTCAGCTTCAGTTTCTGATTTCTTCCTTTTAAACCTATCTTTCTATCAATGTTATGTTTTATTTGTTATGAATAAGTTTCATCTGTATGCTATGGCATATTTGTTGGCAATAATTTTGGATGTTCTGGTTCTGATTTCTGTTTTATCCTTCATTTCTTTATTCAGTCTATGCAGATGGAAGCATCTGTTTGGACATTCTACAAAATCAGTGGAGTCCAATTTATGATGTAGCAGCAATATTGACATCTATTCAGGTACTGTCTTATTCTTCAGGCACTTGTTTGCTGCTGTTGTTTAAGGACAATGGTATGATTTCATTCCAATGCATGCATGTTGTAATCTATGCTTCTAAGCTGCTTGCGTCACATTGTAAACTTTATATGAAAGTTGTGGAAGTGGACTTCTGTCATTCCAAAGCTCTACAAATAACCATGAGCTGGTTTGTTATTGATTGGAGGATCTTTCATTATGATGATTATAGTCTCAAATATGTTTGTGTTAACCTGGAAGGTTGAGCCTCAGATCCAGGTGGGTAAACTAATGTTATTTGATCCTGTCAGTCATGCATGTGGAGGAACCAGATCTTTCCTCTTATCATCTTTCCTGAAATCATTTATGACTTATTAGATTGCATGGTGTTGACCTCGTATATGTATGTATGTATGCATGTGTGTGTGTATTATATGTAAAAGTTGGGCCTTCAAGAAACCTTCTCTTTCTCAAACTTGATATTGATACCTGTAAATTAAGATTCCTAGGATATAATGGTAGGCAGGTGTCTTGTTTTGAAACTATATGGTATTTTGATGCGTATAATATAGACACCACATATTGTGCTCTCTTTCTATCCCTGTCCTGTTGTTTTAAGCCATTTCACTTTGTGTTTACAGTCATTGCTCTGTGATCCAAATGCAAATTCTCCTGCAAATTCAGAAGCTGCTCGGATGTTTAGTGAGAACAAGCGTGAATACAATAGGAGAGTACGTGAGATTGTCGAGCAGAGTTGGACTGCCGATTGATAGCTCATGGTTTGGTTCTATGGAACATCAAAAGTAGTCCAATTGCCTGTCTAAATAACATTGGGACAAGAATTGTGTTGCAAACTATTTTGACTTGCTATGCTGTTTGTTTTAAGAGGATGAATGGTTGCTCCCTTAATTGAAATGATTGTTGTATCTTCTTGTGCTTAATTTACCTAAGGTTGCTTTAAGGGGTTCGTTGTGGTTCTAAGACCATCAATGACGGAATGGTTTTAGCAGAGAAAACAACTCAGCTGACATTTTCTTTCCTTCGTCTCCGCCTTTTGCTTTAACTTGTCAACTCTACCCTGTTGGTCTGGGCAAGGCTGGGAGTCTGATTTGGTTGGTCTCAAAGCCTAAGGAAACGGTAACTCAGCCCCCAACTAAAGTAAAATTAACTTCCATGTTGAAACTTTGTGATGATGATTTGCGGAAAAAAAAATATTTTAAATACAGGTGGAGATGCTAAAGTTTATTTTTGCTACAGTTATAGAGTAGATAATGAACAATGGCTGTCGGGATAAAAATGTAATGAAGTATTACATTTGTGTGGCAAGGTTTCCGCTACTGTTCCATCCTTCCTGAACTTGAATTGAGTATTGCAAATTCCAAAGAACGTCTTCTATTGTGGGGCGCTTGGTTGAATCCTTTGAGAGGCAATTTATGGCGAATTCAGCCGTGGTTCTCATTGATTCATATGCAAAAGTTCCCCGAATAGAGGGATCTATTACATTTCTCAGCTGTGATGGCCCTTCGGCTAAGCTCTTTTCCAGCTGCAATGGAGAATAGCAAGTTTAATCTCTTTAACGGATTTGCTTGGAGAAATGGAAGAAATAACTATATATATACCTGAAGCTTAAGCCCGTCCAATTCACTTGTGAATGTCGCCATTTTACCGGTAATAACTTGAAGTAGGAGAATACCCAGCTGATAAATGTCTTCCTTCTCTGCGTTTTCTTCACTGCAAAAGTACGGTACTTACATAAGGCTATAGCCTTGCAACAATGGAGTATTGAAGTGGGCATGATGGGGAGAAGGCCATTACCTGCTAAGACGATTGGTGAGGGGGCTTTCAGCGCCAGTCTGAAATTTCGTCAAAGAAAAAGAAAGAGAGTGAAAACTTCAGAGTTCAGATTAATAATCCAAATTCAGTCAAAGTAAATTAATTCTTCCTTCTGTTTTGTATACCTTCAGAGGCAAGGGAATGTTGTAATTGCTAATTTTGGCCGTAAGAGTCTCATCCAACAAGATGTTATCAATCTTTAAATCGTTTCCGTAAATGCCAGGAGAAATTCCTGTATGTAAGAATTGGATCCCTCTTGCAGCACCAATGGTAATCGCCATTCTCTGTGGCCATTTTAGTATTTCCTTCTTTCTCCAATCTGACAAATCAAATCAAATTAAAACTAAACGAAATTCTTCAAGAACATAACATTTGCTTTTGGCCTGTTGTGTAATTGTTATTTGTTGGGTTTAGCTTCTTACCAGTAAGATAGTCCCGCAATGATCCGTTCGAAATGTGTTCAAAGACAACGAACACGGTACTTGCTGTGTTGGGATGATCCTGGTAAGTTACAATACAATGCCCTAGAACGCTCACCAAATGCCGATGTCTTAGCTTGGACAAAACTTCCACGTGTTGCATAAGGTTTTGAGGTAGATGCTTCTGCTTTAGTTTCAGACATTTTACCACTACCACCAAGCCATCTTCGAGCCAACCTTTATAGAGCTGCAAAAATCAGAGTAACCATTTTTCAACTTGAACATCACCAATCTTTATTTCCTGTTTTCTGTCAGATGACAAGCTTCATTTTTAAAAGGATTAATGACATTTAACACAAATGTTTTACCTGTCCTTGAGATTCTTCCCCCATAAAATTTGATGGGTCAAAGTTGTTCGTAGCATCTTCAATTTCCTCCAAGCTGAAAACTCGATATCGAGGAAGCCCAATTGCAGCTGATCTCATTGTTTGAGGCACACGCCCTGTAGTGTAGCAAAGCAAAGCAAATTTAGTATAGAGGAAGCCCAATTGCAGCTCAATGGTTTGATTTTGAATAGAAGGGTTGAGGAAGGCACAAAGATAGTCGTACTTGAATCAATGGGTGGTTTTGGGGAGCTACGAACAGACATTTTGTCTGCAATGGATATTTCATAGTTTGAATCTTCAGTTCTTTCTGATCTTCTTCTGACGATGACCAAAATCAACAATACCATAGCTCCTGCAATGCCAATAACTCCTCCGATGATACCGAGTATAAGGCCTATTTTGATCCCAGATTCCTGCTCCTTTGTTCTGACTGGGGGCTTAACAGCCATTGCTTCCTTGTTGCAAAATGAATATGGATGCTGGCGATTTGAACTTCCACCAGACAGACAATTCCATGAACTAATGACTGTCTTGTTTCTCGAATTTGATCCTATGCATGGGGGGAGTTTTCCTATCAAAAGGTTGTTTGAGATATCTACAGACGTCAAGTTCTTACTACAGGATGTATTCCCTGGAAGGGCCCCGCTTAACTGGTTTTGGGCCAAATTAAGAAACTGTATAGCAGGCAGGGAGAAGAGAAATGATGGGATTGGTCCGATAAATTTATTGGAAGAGATGTCCAGATGCTGAAGCTGATAGAATATCTTCAGTTCTGAAGGGATTTCAGATCTAAAAGAATTGTTGCTCAATATTATACTTACGAGACTCTGGCTCAAAGAAGGAAATTCTGGTCCGAGGTGGTTGCCACCCAAATTCAGCTCTTCAAGGTTTGATAAGCCTGTAAGATCTGGAACACTCCCATTGAACAGATTGTCAGCGAGAACCAGACTCGTTAGATTTTGGAACGATGCAATCTGGTCAGGAATCTCCCCGGAAATGAAATTTGAGCTTATGTTAAGAACTTCAAGTGAACGAAACCTGCTGATCTTAGCAGGCAAGGGACCCCACAACCCCAAGGAGACCAGGGACAGTACTTTCAAATTGGAAAGCTTTGTCAGGACAGTGAATAAGGCATCCATGGAGAACTGGCCGGACAAAGCTTGTTGAGAACCTGAAGTTGTCTTTGTGCTGTGAGCTGGAGAACTCTTGTTTCCAACGATAGTTAATTCTGTTACTCGATTGTTCGTGCAGACAATCTTGAGAGAAGGAGAAGGAGGGAGGTAACAGAAGTTGGTCCAGTTTCTCCATCCTTGAAGAACTTCCGGATATTCAAGAAGCCTCTGAACTTGGAAAAAGATCCTGTTTTCACCTGGAGTAAGCTGCCCTACTGAAACTGGAACAAGCATGAAAACTACAGAAAGCAATGAACAGAAACCAACCAGCCTGAAAACCTCCATTTCCCGTCTCTTCCGCTTAGTTCAAACTCACAGAAAAGCTACACCTTAAAAACCAGAAGCAGTAAACATTTCTTGGTTTGGGAGAATCATATTAACTCCATGTGTTGACTGACATAATGCACACATAACCCTTTTAGCACAGAGCATCAACACCCCAATAAATGGAGCTCCCTTCCAAAAAAAGAAAAATTTGTGATCACTATTTATTGAAGGTTAAAAATACATACAAACTGAGACGATTGAATATTTAGGAGCCACGCAGTTTAGGATCAAGATGGTACTTTATTTTCCTACAGAATTAAATAGCTTGAAAATGTTCTGGGGACAAAGTCGATGAAGGCTAATAATTGAGAAAGTGAAAGAACTTTTAAATAACTTGAACAAACTGAGAATCAAAAGATCTAAAATGGGGGCATCTTCAGCATGGCCATGGCATGCAGATGCAAGCAATGCAAATGAGAGGAGATCTTGATCCTAAGATACGCGATCTATCATAGTATTAAATTGCAAATGGGGGTTTTTTAAAGAAGTCAGTGGAGAAGGTCAACTTTTTAGCGCTGAATTCAAAGGCTTCCCATTTGCGGGAACCTTGTTTTTTGTTGACCATGCTTGTTGCGGTAGACCCGCGAGGACAGGCTAGTAACTGAGAATCACGCGCCGGATAAAAGGTGAGTTTTCCTGAAAACGAAGCAGAACACAGGCGAAGTTCAATGAAGTCACGAGGTGTTCACGTGTTCCTATGACCAAAATACCCTCGCCCATCAGTCTCAAGCTTAAGCTCTCAGAGCACTGTTATAACGGTCCCCGGGAAATTGTAACTTTCTGCAAGCGAAAATGACGACAATGGCCCCCGTTTTGGTCTGTCCGAAATGCCGTTGTGTCGGTGAGAGATGTTAAAGAAAAATGATTGTCAGCTTGTCAAACACAGACTTTAAGGATGTGTTAGTTCCACCTAATTCCGTTACTTTCCTCTTGTAATTCGGTGGATGCCGTTTCTATTATTGATTACGTTATGTTGGCTCTTTCCCATGCAGCCTCAGCTTAGACAACTAAGCAGCAATTTAGCTTTAGCACTAATCAAGAAAACGACGAGCTCTTTCAGGATTTTGGCATTTCCCCAAAATTTACATTTTTGAGTGAAATAATTAAAAAAGATTAAGATTGAATTGTTAATTGCATTGCAATAAGCAATGGAAAGTTGACTGTGGAGACATGCTAATGTGGTAAGTGAAGGGGCTGGTTTTATATAGCAAATCACATGCAATGCCTTGAAGAAGATGCATTTTTGTAATTTAAAATGCTGAGTATAGGTGGGATTTAGGAATGGTAAAGTCTTCCTCTTTGGGTGATTGATCCTTCGAGGAAGAGATCCAGTCTGATTGGTTAAAGCCAGCCAGAAGCAGAGATGACTCCATCAGTCCAGCCTGGGTTTGGAAGTTTGAACTTTTACACCATATATGGCTCAGGTTTGGAATCAAATGCACATGACCCATTAATGAGGGCTTGCAGTTTGATATCTCTGCTGCCTCATTGCTGGGCCAGAAATTTCCAGGCCACTACAGCACCAACACCGGGAAAGGAACACAATTACATAAGGAAAGTATAGCATAAATGTTATTCGCTTATTTGGCTTCAATTTGGTTGATATTTTTAACTATTTTGAGGAGCTTATTAACTATACATAGCCTTACATGTTTAGGAATGGCAACAGATAAGATATTCGTTAATTTTGAGGCACATAAACCTTATTATTTTTTAAAGTACCTGAACTCGATAATTATCCAATTAATTTTTAAAATTATTATCTGAACCCTAACTCGAATAATATGACAATTACCCGATAAATATCAAAACCCGATAAATACCCAAATAAATTTAGTAAATCAATTAAAATTAACTCGTAATAAAATAAATTAAGTTAAAAAATTGTATTTTTAATAATTGATAAATTTTAATAAGTATTATATAATTATTATATTAATTATAAGTAATTTATAAATAAAAATATAATACAAATAAAAATTTAATATTAAAAAATTAATTTATAACTAGGTTCGGGTAGTGGTCTACCCTAAGACCACTACCTGAATCCTACCCGAACTAGTCATAAGTATTAAAACTAATACTCAAACCTGATTATAGAGTACCCTAATCTTTCTTAACCAGGTCGGATAGTTCAGAGTACCATATTATAAACTACCAATTGCCATCCCCTATATATGTTTGACATGAAAGCAGACATGTAGTCATTACATAGTTATCTAAAAAACAAATGTATATTTTTTGTACATAGGAGGTAGTGAAAGGCACTTACTTTGGGGGCAGAAGTGGACAATACGAGGTTTCAAACTTGAGGTCTATGAATTCGAGAGGGGGGATTCAATAAGTAGTAACCATTTAGTTTTTCCAAATAAATTTGTTGGTATCCAATAATCACATTAGACTCCAAGTCTACAATTAATCCGAGTTATGTCATATTCTAAATAAGCGATGTTCTCTAAAGTCTATTTTTTTCATTCACAATACTTAAAGATGTCGAATTCCTTTCATTTGACCTAACATATATCGGTAGTAACCATTTAGTTAAATATTGAAGGGGTCTATTGAGTTCATTGTAAATTAGATTGGGCTGGGCTAATCTATCCACTCTTAAATGCTTCAAATCTAGGATTCGTCGGTCCTGAGTTTGGTCAATGGTTAAAAACCAACGGCCCATCTCCAAGCCCACCATTAAATAGTAGTTAATAAGTTGACATGTGTGGTGTGGCGGTGGGTCAATTGCCTCACGAGTCACTATTCGTCCAGACCAGACGACATGATTACATTGTTGACTAATGAAAATGGTTTTCTTTGTCTAATCTAAACTCGCTTATCTGTTTAACAGCTGTGTACTTAATGACGATTAATCCGTTGAAAATTGTGATAAACTCTTTAGTAACCACCATTAGTAGATTTAATTACTTTATTTCAAAGAAAATGGAAAATCCATCGACTCATTAGTAACCACCAGCCAGCCAACGACCAGATTGTATGTTTTTTTTCTTTGTTTTTTTTTTTTTTAATTATAAGTAAGTTGTATGTAACCCTCTCTTGCATCTAAGGAATCTTAACACTCTCAACAATGAGTCAATGACCCCACTACTTGTCTTAAACCAGTTTATCTGTTTAAAAGTACATTTAATTTTGTTTGTTTTCAATTATGTTTCGAAGGAATCTTTGGTTTTTTTAAATGTTACTTCATTAGTTCTTACTACTATTTATCTGTCTTTTTTTAGAGTTTTTTTTGTCATTTTTTATCTATCTCTAACTAACATTAATTATTAATTTTTTAAATTTACTCTTTCAAATTCATTTCTCTATCTCTTAAATGAATAGTTTTTTAAATAAAAGTGAGAATCAAAGAGGGAGAGATATATGGATAAAATAAGAAAGTTAAGATAAATGTTTATGAAATTTTATGTTTTAATTACTTTTCTTATTCTATGTAAAACGGTTACTGAAGATAGATAAATAGGAACAGATGGAGTACTACTTATTAATAATAACATGTCGAGAAGTATTGTCTTTTATTACTAACAAAGTAGCAATGGGTTTATTTATTGGTCCAAAATTACTTATTAAATGGAATTTTTTTTCTCATTAAATGGTAGAATTTATAAATTTATTTCGACTACCACATATTTATCATCTTTCCATGCCATCTACATACCATTTATTTATAAATTTTAAATATTTGATTTTTTTGTTGAATAATAAATGTATTTATTTCATTTAAAAAAAATAAAAACTACTAATAGTACTAGTCTTAAAATCATCTTTTTTTTTAAAAAAAATTGAATTTTAAGTGGGATTTGAAAGTAGTAGTAGTAGATATTTTGTATTATTATTATTAGCTTTATTTTAGTACTTCTAAGGATTGAATTGATGGAAATAGAGACAGAAAATAAAGAGGAAAATGAAGCAAATTGAGACAGGTCACCAGCAAAGGCAGAGAGACGGCAGGGGGACCATATCATATCTCCATCGTTTCTTTTATAGGGACATTAAGGGGGCCCACTTTTAGGGCCCAGTAAGAAACTCAAACGGCGTCATTTTGCGGATCTTTTCGCTTTCGGTTCTTTCAAATCGCCAAATGGCCCAAATCTATCTAACTTCTACGAAATATATTTAGACCTTTTTCATTTTTTTTATAACAAAAATAATAAATAAATATATTTATCATCTTTTAACAAAATGAAAAAATTTATTTTTTGCAGGCCTCCTTCCTAGCATTTATTTAACTTCACTTCCCACAGAAAAAAATTTGAAAGAGGAAAAAGAAAAAAACCCACTCAAAGATTCTCCTCCGAGGAATCCTGTTTGGTAATGATCTTCAATGGCACATTGCTTCTCTTTATTTCTTGACATTACGATCTTCTTTTCTCATCATACATTCAAGTTTTCGAAATAAAGTTATAGAAAGCAAAGGGAAAAACTTTGTTTAGATCTCTGAATATTTTCTGTTTATTTTGCTTCCGTTTTCTCATTTCTGGTTATTTCTCTTTGTTCCAGTAATGGCGACTTACTGAAGCTTCAAGTTTGCTGCAATTTCAGGTAACAACTTTTGATCCTGTTTTCTTAGCTTTTCGGTTTCGCCGACACGCTTGCTTCTTGTGCGGACCAGATCTCTGTTTGATTTTTGGGTACCGGTTTTTGTTTTTGGTCTTGTTTCTATTAATTTTAGTCTTTAGTTGTAATGGCTATTTCTCTTTTAAATTAAGTTGATGTGGACTTTGGTTATTAATCTGTCCTCTTTTTTTTTTTTTTTTTTACTGTCTAGACTGTGAAGGAAATCCGAAAATGACAGTAAAATTTTCGAACTTTGTTTGTTTTTAGTAGTATTGGATTTGTCTAGGTTTTACAGTTTCAGTTTCAGATGCCATCCCTTTCGATATCTATTTGTGTTTTTTTTGAATACAGAATTTAGTCCTTCATCTCTTATGGTAGCTAACAAAGATTATGTTTTGTTGTTAAATTTACTGCCATTAATTGCGAAGCATACTGAGATGTTGAGAACATTGGCTGTTTCTTTAATGTAAAGGTTTCATATTTATTTATATTTATTAATGCTTACATGCTTGCTGGAACTTGGATAACATTGAGGTTTTTGTTGTGTATGACTTTTGCAGGTTCCAGATTTAGGAAGTTGGGATTTTAGGTATTTTGGGTTTGGGTTTTAACCGAGATGGGAAAATCCCCTGCAAAATGGATCAAGACCTTGCTTCTTGGGAAGAAATCTTCAAAGTCCAATTTGTCTAAAGGAAGGGAGAAGCTGGTAAGAAAGTACTGACTATCTTCAAATATTTAGATAGTAGTATTTGAGATTGAAAATGCTGCATATTCTAATCTTTGAGTAATTATTGTGTGCAGAATTCTGGAAATAAAGGAGAGGTATTGGTTTCTCCCAAGGTAACTGTGTCAGTGGATCCTCCATCAATTTCGGCACCTATTTTGGTTGCCGGTGCTAGGAGTGTAGTGGAGCCTGAGAAGGATACACCTAACAAACTTCCAAATGATGGGGTAAATGTTCCATCTGCAAAAGAGGACGGAAACGATAACACAATCGCTAATTTCGGTAACCCAGAAGATCCTGAGAGGATTAGGTTGGACCAAGCTGCTGCGAAGGCACAGGCTGCATTCAGAGGTTATCTGGTATCTTACCATCTCTTCTTAAGGATATTGTTATAGTTAGCTTGTATGATATGAATATGTGTAAGCCATTTACTGCTACAGTCCATTCAGTTGTTCCTAAACTCTATTTATTATCTTTGGCATACTGTTTTTGCACAAGTGTAATGAAAATAATTGCATTCAACTGATGTATGATTTGCATGACCTTGTATTAGAAAATATTCTCTGCAGAATTAAAACTCAGGTAGTTTTTTTGTTGGCCACAAAACTCAGGTAGCTTATTTGATTGATAAAAATTCTTTACTCTACTTTTTACTTTACTAATGACAACATTATCTGTTGGAAGGCTCGCCGGGCATTTAGAACCCTCAAGGGCATTATAAGGCTGCAAGCACTTATTCGTGGTCACTTGGTTAGAAGACAAGCAGTTGCGACTTTGTGCTGCACATGGGGAATTGTTAAGTTCCAGGCACTAGCTCGTGGTCAAAAGGTCAGAAGTTCTGATATTGGGATTGAGGTGCAGAAAAGGCTTGTGGTTCTGGTAATTTATCTAACGCTGGAAGTCCTTGTTTTTTTGTTATTTATGTGAAAGTGCCTAAGAGAATAAAGGCATTTATTTATTGAATTTTTAACAGGGTTCTAAAAGCTCCGATTCTTTCAGAGTAAGCATATCTGCGAAGGTGAAGAATTTATCGACTAATGCTTTTGTTCAGAAGGTATGGTCCTTTTTCTCTTTTGTTATTTTATATACATATGTGCGGCTTTCTGATACTATAGTTGGATTCAACTTAAATTTATGCCATAAAGCTATCTAAGTGAGAACTTCTTTGCTGATAGAGAGTCCATATTATCTACGACATTCTCATGCATTGTGGTCATCAAACATTGTGAAATGGTATTCCATAAAGGCATAAGCAAAGGAGTCTTGTTAACTTCGGAACATTGGTATAAAGTATTTCATATGGAACATGTAATTCAGCCCTTGGCTCCCTTAACTCAAATGTTGGAAAAATTTTGTTGGTGATGAATGTTCTGATGCGTTCTGCTATTCAGTTATCTGTTCTGAGCTGATGATATATTTTGAATGGAAAGAATTATGGGGTCTTAACTATGTGCCGATTTTGTTATCAGTATATGTTATTGTGCACTTCTTTCACTTTCAGCTTCTGGCTACGTCACCTGCTGCATTACCTCTACAACTTCAGTATGGTCCAGAGGAACCTAATTCATCTTGGCAATGGCTTCAACGCTGGACAAGGTCACACTTTTGGGAATCCCCTTCACGACCAATTAAGAGTCTGGCCTCAAAGTCTCAGACAAAAGGTGATGCAAGTACTCAAGGAAGGACAAAGCGAGGTGTTAGGAAACTGTCCAATGCAAAAGTTGAAAATGGATCTAGTCGCTCTACTTTGGAGCATGACAAATCCAAACGTGGTCCAAGGAGAGTTTCTGGCAGTCCAGCTGATACAGCTGGGGAACATCCTCAAAATGAGCTTGAGAAGGTTAAGCGCAATTTAAGAAAACTTGCTGGATCTGCAAAGGAGGTTTCCAATAAGTCTGAGGTTGTTAATGAGAAAACAAAGCAGACTCTGAAGAAAGCTTCTACTTCTGATGCTCCTGATGTTTCAGTTTCGGAGCAGGAATCTGCTGAGAAGATGAGAGATGTGACTACAACACTCTCTGAACCATCAAATCGTGAGGCAGATCTGAAACTGTCCACAGTAGATGATTCTCCTCATGAGTCTAATGTCTGTCCTGCAGTTGATTTGCAACCTCCTGAAAACAACGGTGAAATTGAGAACATGGAGGTTACAGAGGAGTTAAGCCCTAAGGATGAGCAGGTCAGCAACGAGAGCTCAAAGGCAACCCAAAGAAGAGCTTCTTTCCCTGCAAAAATTGATAATCAAGAAAATGGCTCAAATAGCATGCCAAAAGTGCCCAGTTATATGGCACCAACTGAATCTGCAAAAGCTAGACTTAGGGGTCAAGGCTCACCACGCTTTACCCGTGATGTGGTTGAGAAGAATGGGTTAAACAGGCGATATTCTTTGCCGTCTTCAACAACTACCAATCTAAGTTCACTGTCACCACGTGCTCAACGACTCGTTCAAGTAGCTGGCAAAGGTGCTGTCCGCAATGAGAAATCTCTATCAGCCTCTAGAGATGCCAGTGGTAAGTATTACTTGGCACTATGTTTTTATACCCATTGGTGCTTTAGGTTTGCTATAGCTGTGTTGTTATCTATGGAAATGCCACTTAGTTTTTTCTCCGTTCCTTGAGTAAAATATGAGAATTCATTCCTATTGCTTTACTTGCATTCATGTATATCCGTATTGTTAAGCATATGCTCATATATTGTTAGTGATATTTCATTTAGTGCATTGAGTATGATTTTGGAACCATATAGGCATTTACGTTCTTTTCTGATTACTTCTGCTTTCTAAATCTCTCTCAAGATGGGCTCTGATTTCACCAACTTTCCTGCTTGCCCATTATTTATTTCTAAATCTCTGTCAATTATATTTGTATGTTCACTTGTGGGATAGGAAGACTGTCCTGCCACCCATGTGTACCACATTTAATTTTATTATTTATGTTATTTAGATTTTAGCTTATTTTTATCAATATTTTTGTTCTCATTCGATTCAAAAAGTTTATCTCTATCTATCTCTCTCTAGAATGCCAATTCTGCACCCTGACTATCCATTTTTGTTGGCTTGGCAATTTCAGATAAGGTTGTTAGAGCTGAGTGGAGGAGGTAATTGTGCATCAGGAAGCATTTTCGTTGAAATTCTTGTGGGGTTCAGGCAAAGATGAAAGTTAAGACAAGATTCACTGTATGTTGTTGATTCTGATGTCTAGTTGTAAAACCAGGAGAATTAATCATCTAATCTTTTGTTTGCTTGGTGTATTTCCTTTAGCACTTTCAGGGAGTGTAGGTGGGTAAATATACATAGATTTTACAGTTGGTTGTTTGGTTTTTATTTTTGCTTTTTGTGGTGTATAATTCTTTAGCTCCCGTTTTCACCCTTTTGTATCAGAGTTCAAACATGATAATCTCTTTCCATTTAATATCATGACGAATACAGTGTGCTGATCTGCATATGGTATGCTTTTGGCTTTCATCGAAGTTGATGTTCCTTTGTAGTAAGTTGATGCTACAGGTTTACTGAACGACCTCAACTCGAGGAAGAATTTCATGTATCGGTTGAAAAGCTTTGAATTAATTTGATAATTTTATTTCATGGTACGCCAGAGATGGAGATTTTGTTTACAGTTCTCGGTGGCTTAGCCAAGCTCACCCTTTAGCCAATGCAAAATGCATAAAGTGAAGTTCCTGGAGTCCAGTTAGGATGGAACCTTGCCAGGCCAACCGTGTATCCATTTCCTACGTAAATGCAGCCATAGCTGGCCGATATGCCACCGTATACTGTAGCACCGGTGTTGTATGTCCATAGAATATTTCCTGTGTTGGTGTCCATGGCATATATGGGTCCATTAGGGGCTACCGACCCCGCAAAGAGGACGCCATTGGCCACTGTAACAGGCGCCTGGGCAGTCTCATTGCTGGGGTTTGCGGTGGACCAAACAATTTGTCCTGTGTTAGCGTCCAAAGCTACCCATGCTCCTGCTGTTGTTGTTTGGTTAGCTGGTGTGAGCATGAAGCTTAGGCGGTCGCTGTTGGCGATGTTGGTGTATACTCTTCGCCCATCTGTGGCTGCACCCCATTGCCCTCCTCCCTCCTTGCCACCTGGCCCTGCCAGCTGTTAAATCCAAATTTTGTCAAAATTTTCCCGTTTTGAAGTATCTGCAACTTTAATATTTTGCATCAGTAAGGCAAAAAGAAGATCATATCTATGTTTGTGCTTACATTAAACCAGACTATATCACCATTGTCACGGTCTAAAGCCCAGGCAAAGCCACTCTTCTGGACAGCAACAGCAACGTCACGAAATGTTCCGTTGGAAATTGTAGTGATGAGCATGGGAGCCTCGCCAAAGTCTGCATCTAGATTAGGACCCGGAGGACAGTCAGGGTTGTTAGGAACCAAGCATGCGAAATAAAAAATGTCATATCCCCCTAATTGCTTGGACCATCTGACCCTTCCGGAATCGATGTCCAAGGCCACAACGGAATTATAGTTGATATCAGGGCCTATGCACTGATCAGGGTGAGTTGGTTTAGTTGTCTGATTGCTTTGCTGCTCTTGACATTCGAGCACTTCGGCAGGAGCTGTGTAGAGGTTCCCAGTTGCCACATAAACTAATCTCCTGCCTACATCGATAGCAGGGCTGCTTCCCCATACAGCTGCTCCAGCATAACCTCCCAATCTGCCTCCATTATCTGGAAGCATGTAGGTCTGCCATAAGATTGCTCCAGTTCGGAGAGCTAGCCTCACGACACTGCCTCTGAAAGTGCAGCATTGCTCTGGTGGTAGCCCTTCCTCTAGCGATGAAACTCCAACATAGTAAGAGCTGCAGAAAAACCAAAGAAATAAGTTATAACAAACAAGAAACACAGGAAGGACAGAACCTAAAGGTGACTAAGTACCCCATGTAAACTGTTCCAGATCCTGTAATCAGAACACGGGGGCGAGGGTCTAGTTTAGTAGACCAAACAAGTCTTCCGTTCGATCGGGAAACAGCAATCACCAGTGCTGGTCCGTATATCCCCACGATCAAGAGGTCCCCTGCAACTGTTGGGGTTGATCTTGAGACTGTTTCATTTACGACAACTCCTGTGCCAGTTAGCCCAGTTAACTCGCTAAGATTCTGCTTCCATATCAGAGCACCACTGAATGCATTTACTGCATACAAAAATCCATTCCATGATGGGAAGTAGACGACTCCATCAGAGACCACCGGAGTTGCTGATATGTCTTTGCCAGCATAGAATGCCCATCTTAATGCCAAGTTCCTGACTGTCAACGGGTTAAGAAGTAGTTCTCCCGAAGCATACCTTCTGTTAGCCAAGTCACCCCCATGATTTAGCCACTGAGAACCATATGGGAGAAAATCTTATGTTAGTAAATTTAATAAAACGATTCTGTTTTAGTGCCAGAAGTAGTAAGATGAACAAAGATGATACAAAAAAAATGGAGACTGAGAAGAATTACGAGACTTACAGCAGCATCTGTATGAGCTGCAAAACAACAAATAGCCACAAGAAGAATGATGCCATTATTTCTGGGACTCTGGGTATAGGGCATGGGAATCAAGAAATTAACAGTATGTTCAGCTAATTCTTTTGAGTAGGAAGTAGGGTTCAGATTGGAAGGATTTCTATGCTAGAAATATTGGATTAAGAGAGCAAATATAGCATGTCATTTATCTCGTTTAATATTAAACTCTACCAGACTGAAGCAGGAAATTTTAAGCGTTAAAGTGATTGGTCCAGCTGCTTAGCTGGTAAACAGTTACACAGTTGAAATTAGTCAATAATTTACATCAGAAAGACCCTTCTTCCATAAGGTCATGTCTCACGTTTCTTATTGAAATGATACCCTTTTGCCTTGATTAGATTATCCATGGCATTTTTGCTCTTTTCTGCATACGTTACATGAACAATTTGCAAATGGGAAGGCCTGCCAATCTCAAGATTCTGAAACTGATTATCTGGTCAAATATTTAATGACAAGTTGAGCCTCCTAATGTCTATATCTCTTTGCCATGAGTGTTATAGACTTGGGCCTAACGGCATTCGTTTGTAAAATATATAAAGAAAGCCCAATGGCCCCTTTTTTAAGCTAGACTCCTGTCAAGTCTAAAAATACCTTGTAATGTTTTTACTTTATAGAATTCTGATTCGTAGTATATCTTAGGCTGAGATAATGCCGGGGAGCTTACCAACACACTATAATCTCAAACATTTATCAGTTTTAGAAGTTTTCACGCCTCAGCTTGGCCTTTTATGGATAACAAATGTTCTTAAGCATATCCAACGATGCAAAAGTTGGAATTGCTTGTAAGACTGTTTTTCATCAATTGGGACATCCCTTTTTTTTTGGTAATATAAAGTTTAAGAGCATGATAGGTTATCCTACTTCTAAGGTCAGGGTAAGTCGTCAACCTCTTTGAGGATTTACAGACTCTAATTTTGTAGAGTTTTCCGGACTTACAAATTACCTATTAAAGGTGGTCTGTGGAAGTTCGAACCCGGATACCTTACATCACTGGTTCAAGCTATAACCACTTTGACTAACTCCCATTGGCAATTGGGACATCCCTTACCATCAATAAATTACAGTTAGGCATACCATAAATGATTGAATAGGAATTAATGTCTCATTCTTGACTGTTTTATTTTTCTTGAGTTGCATTGCAGCTATACAACTGAGCCTATATTGATGAAGAAACAGAAATAAACCTTCCTTCTGGCTGCCCCCATGCGCCTCTGAGGGAAGTTCTCATTACTGGCATCCATGGTTACATGAGAGAGATAGAGATTGCAGTCTATCTGCTAAACAATGCAATATTGGTACTTGAGAAGGTGGTAATTGACCCACAAACCAGATCTTACAAATGGCCTGGCAAATGGGAAGTTACCGAACTGCTGATTCTATGAAGACAGAAGATTATTTGCACCAATTTCGTCTATCTAAACATGGTCAGATGCCAGCCAGAGTTCCCCCAAACACTTCAGTGAACGAGGATCCTTCCCAGTAAAGGTTCCAAGAGGCCTCCAGTGAAGTGGTCAAGGGAACTCCAGAGGACATCTGACTCTTTTAATTTGTTATGGTTAATTAGGCATTCCGAAGCCAACCCTTCTATTTATAGGTAAGGGCTGTAAGGCCATGTATGTATATCGTTTAGAATTGTGGCTTTTGACAGGTTGGGAAGCCATTAGATTTGAAGAATATCAACATGTTGGAAATTATTGAAATTTTGAATCTAGTCAGGATAGTAGGACTTGGGGAGGATAATGAGATCGATGGAGAATGTTCTTGAGGCCAGTGGCCATGAGCTTCCCACATTTCAATCTTGCAAGCATCCCCATCCACCTTTTTCAGAGACAGGAACAAAGGTTTATACTTTCAAGTTAAAAGCTGAAGGATTCTTTTCGTCTTGCAAAAGAAAGAAGATCTCCATGTTTGTGAAGGAAGCAGAAAAGGTTCATTCAGTGAGGATTGGTGAAAAAGCAGAACAGAGAATCTAATCGTATGGCTAAAATTTCATGCAACATCTCGCCTCAAAAATCATCTGAATGATCCATTTTGCCGGTAATAGTGTCTAGGTTCATTAACAGAGGATTTTTATTCTTGCAAATATTTCTCGCCGCTTGAGTCAAAACAAGGCAAAAACAATACCCCAACAAAATATTTCCAGCAGCTTGTGCTGCTTCTCTGTATAAATAAGACTTTACAGTTACAGACTTAGGGTGCGTTTGGTTGGAGTGATGTTACATTATCTGTGGACATAAGATTACCACCACATTACCTAGTAATGTGATGTCCTGGTAATGTGTGCATTTTGTGTTTGGTTGGAGAGATGAACATCTTAGATTATCATGTTTGGTTGGTGTGGGAATGTGATATATATAAATAACTATTTTACTAGTTTACCCTCACTTATATAAAAAGTTTTTTAAACTTGTATTCTAATTAAATTAATATTCTAACTAAATTAACACATTTTGAAACTGTTAAACAAATTCAATAACAAAAAGTAAACATTAACAAAATCAAAAAATTAACAATAAAAATAATAATTTGATAAATAAGATTTATAATTGACAAATATATAAAGATACAAATAATCTAAAATTCCTTCAATTAAAATTACCAATTGTTTTTTGTTTAAATATAAATATTGTTAAACTAAAAAAGAATACCATTGTTTGTTGGTATAATGAGAAATAAGTGAGGGTAAAATAGGAAGATTGAAGTCAAAAGAGTAGGACATGTAACATAACCTAAGAGGGGGGTGGTATTCACATTCCCACCCATATTACCACCTCTATCGTAATCACATGCCCTCTGACACTATTGTCAGAGAAACCAAACAAGGACATGTAACTTGACACGGTGCACATTCTCACAGGACATGTAAGATGTCCCCAACCAAACGTTCCCTTATAGTTCTTAAAGAAATTTAAAAGAATGCTTAATGGAAGGACAGGATTATTAAAATCTATACCCCACTTTTAAAGTTATACATAAAGAAGCTCTCTCAATGCCTCCGCATAGGATATTAAGATTTTTTTTAATTTTCTCACAATCTATTTATAATAAATACTTTTTAAAAGATATTCATAATTAATTAATAATAAACCTATTTATAATTTTTTGGTTTTCGCAAAATATTAATTACTACTATAAATATGTTTGCAAAAAAAGTATTCTAAATATAATGACTTTCTCTTCATGTATCCTCTTCTTTTTTTTGATTATTAGATCGGTCAATGATTTTATATATGAAATTATCTATAATATATTATGTTGTTTCTTCATACATAATTTATGTTGCTTTATATTTCTTAAAATAATAACAGATCTATGACTGCAAGCTTTAAGAAATGAAAACAAAATTGATCAATGATTAACAATTTCTACAATGTATAATAGATTTCGAAGGATTTTATTTCTATCTAGACTCATAATTTTCCATTTAATAAGCGAGATAGAGAGAATTCCTTGATTAAATAATAATACACATGAGCATATAAAAAAAGTTTATATTTCATTATAATCTATTTTATATTCAAAATATATGAAATACTATATTTAATATATTACAGTTTTACATAGATCCACAACGTCAGCTATTAATGTTCATGTTAACTTTGTAGGTGATTTATTGGTTTTTTTTGTAGAGATTTCTTTTAAATCAATTTTGTGTTATACAGTAAAAGCATTTAATTTCATAGTTGAAATGCAAGTTTTTTTTTTTTGTCAAATGCAAGTTCAGTTGTTAAATGTGTAAGAAACAATTCAATGTTTGACTAGCTTTAATAAGAAGTCTAATTTACCCTTATTAAATGTTTTAAAGTAAACAAATTACATTTATTGTAAGTGGGTAATTTGTAAATATAAGATGTTACATCTTGATTTTCTCATAATTTTTACGAAACCGAGTCCGTGTGATTATTTTTCTAATCCAGTATAAAGGGGTGTTTGTTCCTAGGGATGTCAACGGGTGGGGAATATACGGGGGTATATTTCCCGTCCCTAATTTTGACTTTGAAACCCGTCCCCGACCCTGACACCGAGTTCGGAGAGGGATTTTTCTCCTCCCCAACTCTGCGGGGAACTTGAGGAGGTCGAGGAATCTCGGTCCTCGATTTATATATACATATATAATATTTATATAATTAAAAGCATATCTTACTATTTTATTGCATAAAAATTCATAAAAGTTTATATAATCATAATAAACATAATGATTAGTCTTTTTTTAGTCAAATTAATTTTATTACATAGTGTTTATTTTAGATTTATATATTATTAAGGAACATGATATATATTACATATAATATAAATATAATATGTACAATATTCATAAACATAATATATATTATCTTATTTGATGTTGCATATTATATCTATTATTTTGTAAAATAATATATATGCATATAATATAAAAAACTAAAAAAATCGGGAATAGGGACAGGGCGGGAAGGGTATTCCACGTCCCTGTTTGTGTCCTCAACGAGGAATAAAAAGGATTTCCCATCTCTGTCCCCAATCCCCAAATTTTATCCCCATCCTTGTCCCCGTTAGAGCAGGGAACAGGGTTCCCATTGAATCCGGGGATAATTGACATCTCTATTTGGCCCATGGGATCAATTCTCTAATCTAGTTACATTTAAAATTCTCGGAAACTACTAAATCCACCATTAATACTGCATGCATGGTTTCATTAAATCAAAACTATTTTCTTCTTTTTTTCCTATTTATTATCCTTGAAATTTTGGGTTGTTGGTGCAAATATATAATTTCCTTTAAAATCTAGAAGAAACCTTGGTTACTGCTCATTAACAAGAATTCTTAGTATCGATCTCTTATATTGTCACAATTCCATCTCTCTCTCTCTCTCTTTCTCTCTCTTAATTTTTTCATCGGGGGGTTTTTAGCTGAAACTTAATAGCACCATCGTTCGGATATCAATCATCGAAGATGATCAAACAAAGTAAAACAAGATCAGTATGCATTATGGTTAGCTTTGCATTAATTGCAAATGCAAAATGTCAATAAGGGTTACCAAGACTTTATTGATCATAGAAGTTTTCATACCGCCAACTTGACCTGATCTGGTTAATTGGATATATGTAAAATTTGCTATCAATTTTGCCTTTATTAGTGCAATTGTTAATTTCTTCATGTTTATAAAAAAATACTGATAATTTCCTGCAAGTGTGATCCACTGCGAAAAGTAGTTTACAGAACTATGTATTTTTTTTTACCTATTTCGTGATTGATATAACCAAAGAAGAATTTCAGTTATTAGCAAACCGATGATCTTTCTATATACAGAAACAAAGTTTTGGGAGAAACACATTAAACATGGAACCTTCCATTTTAAGATATATTTATATATAGTTCTTACAAGTCCTAGCTAGCCTCTATTTATATTTCGTTAATTATTCTCCTAAACTATAATCAATGTAACCAATATATGAAGGCATTATCCTTGACTATTTTGTTTTGGAATGTATTGCAACTATGTACTGCAGCTATGGCATTCGAATTATATTAACAGAGAATTAAAAGAAATAAACCAGTCATCTGAAGGGAGTTCTTATCATTGACACATATGGTTACATGACTGCGGTTGAGATTGCCATTATGTACATAACAATGCCACTAGCACTTCAGAATATGGTAATTGACCAACATATCATAGTGGTTTTATAGCGGTTTTGGCACTTGCGAAATGGGACAATCTCGTACAAGTTGGGTTGTAATGAAAAGGTCATCCCTTGGGCTTGAAGAACTGTATATTCTCATTGGTGAAGGTCGTCCCATAGGCTAGTAGAACTGTTGATTATGTAGGTAATGATTCCTGTTAATTACTCAATTCTCAATATGAAAGGATATACTGGTGAAATTCAAGTTACTATGATGTGCTAGTTAATATAAAGTTACTCTAAAGAAGTAAACTCTAGAGTAGCTTGAAGCTGAAGAATGGCAAATCACCTGCCAGCATTGTCTTCCCAAATCCTTGTCAGGTGCTAGCCAGAGTTCCCCCAAACACTTCAGTGCGTCAGGACATCCCCTGTTACTAAGGGTCTAAAAGGATCAGCCTGCAATGAAGGGATCAAAGGAACTCAAGATGACAGCTGACTCTGCCATTGATTCTGTTGTGCTTAGATGCTTATGCACTAGGAAGCTAACCTACCTATTTATAGTGAAGGCTATGTAAAGTGCATGAACTTTAGTAATTATGGCCCTTTGGTCGGTTATGGGGCGTTAGATATGAAACAAAATCCATTCTAGGGAAGCGACTGAAATTGAATGTACGTAGTCAAGATTGCGGGGAATGGGAAATGAAGATGATGACATAGAGTCATGGAGAATATTCTTGAGGTGAGTGGACTTGAGCCCTCTCCACACCTTTTCCACACTTTTATCTTGCTGTCTGTTCTATCCTTTCCATAGTTAGAAAAGTGTATACGCATGCACATCAGCAAAAGAATTTGTTGTGGTTGGCGGGCCCGAATGAGCTAGTACGCAGGCAAACAATGCACAAGAAATATAGTTGAATATGCACAAGAAATAAAGTACGAAAAATAAAACCAACAAGAGACACCGAGTTTACTTGGTTCGGCTTAAAGCCTACGTCCACCAGCAGAGACGACGAGAAAATATTCCACTATAATCAAGGAGATAATACAAGCTTAAATACCAAGCTTAAAACCTTAAAACACGAGAGCACAACTAAGAGAAAATTAAATTTCCTAACTTTCTTTCCAAGACACCAGCTAACCATGGGATATTTAAACAACCCACTTAACTTGCCTTTGCTCTCTTACTCCCCTCAGTCTCTCTCACTAGCACCACTCTCCTCCAAACTCTCTCAATCTCTTGCAAGCTAAACACTGACTTGCTTGCTCGGTGTTGGTGCCAAGAATGCCGAGAGTTCTTTGCCTTTTGTAGCCATGCCATCCGAATAAGACAAAGGAACAATAATGCCAAGTGAAAAGGAACCAACTATAATTAGTTGGCAAGATTAAGCGGCATTTTCAAAAGAAAATTGGAAATTTGCTTTGTCAAGTGGAGCAAAAGCTTTGACAACTTGCAATATAGCTATAGGGACAAAATCCAAAGCGATGGGAGACAATATCTGAAATCAAAAGGAAAGTCAAATTTCCAACCATTTTCTAACAAATCTCCACATTGGCTTGAAATTTCCTCAAGTCAAAACATTGTAGCACTTTTCTCGAAATTGGATAATCTCTGCCTTATTGCCCCTGAGGGCAATCAACCACTACGAATACCAACCAAGTCCAAGCAATGTTTGAACTTGGAAGAAGGAATAACCTTGGTCAACATGTCTGCAGGATTTTCCTGAGTAGAAACTTTACTCATAACAACATCACCATGCAAGACATGATCTCGGACAAAGTGATATCTAACATCAATGTGTTTGGTCCGCTCATGGAACATCTGATTTTTAGTCAGATGAATAGCACTCTGGTTATCACAGTAAACCACTGTTGAGTTTTGCACGAACCCCAAACTGCTAACCAGACCTTTCAACCACAATTTCTCTTTAATTGCTTCCACTGCTGCCATGTATTCGGCTTCAGTAGTAGACAAGGCAACCGTAGACTGTAATACAACCTTCCAACTAATGGCACTTCCAGCAAGCATGAAGACATAACCTGTTAGAGATCGCCTTTTGTCCAAATCTCCCGCATAATCAGAGTCCACGTAACCCGTGACACAGCTTGAACTGTTACTCTGATCATACACCAAGCACATATCCGCAGTACCTCTCAAATACCTGAGAATCCATTTCACGGCCAGCCAATGTTTTTTACCAGGACAAGACATGTACCTACTCACCACACTGACTGCATGTGAAATATCCGGACGAGTGCAAACCATAGCATACATCATGCTACCAACAACACTCAAGTATGGAATACTAGCCATCTGTTGCTTTACATCATCAGTTTGTGGTGACAACTGCGCCGAGAGCTTGAAGTGAGCTGCTAAAGAGGTGTATACAGGTTTTGCTTGGCTCATGCCAAAGCGCTCAAGAACTCTTTCAATATAGTTCTTCTGAGACAACCAAAGCTTCCCTGCTTTTTGGTCCCTGTGTATCTCCACCCAATATTTTCCTAGTTGCTCCTAAATCCTTCATCTCAAACTCACCATTCAATTGAGATTTTAACCTGTTGATTTCAAACATGTTCTTCGCAGCAATTAACATGTCATCAACATACAACAATAGATAAACAAACGAACCATCCGGGAGTTCCTTGTGATAAACACAAACATCATAATCACATCGAATGTAATCATGATTAATCATAAAACTATCGAACCGCTTATACCACTGTCGCGGCGATTGTTTCAAGCCATATAATGACTTTTTCAACAAACAAACATGGCCTTCTTTACCAGGCACCTTAAACCCCTCTGGCTGATGCATGTAGATTGTTTCTTCCAACCCACCATGCAAGAAAGCTGTTTTAACATCAAGCTGCTCAAGTTCCATGTTGAACTTGGTGACTATGGCAAGTAACACACGAATGGAGCTATGTTTCACAACCGGAGAGAAAACTTCGTTGTAATCAACACCTTTTTTCTGACTGAAACCTTTAGCAACCAATCGTGCCTTAAATCTATCCGCTTCAACCCCTGGGATGCCTTGTTTTTTCTTGAAGATCCATTTGCAACCAATAATTTTCCGATTATTTGGCGATTTAACCAACTCCCATGTCTCGTTCTTGTGAAGAGATTCCATTTCTTCATTTATAGTAATTGCCCATTGTGCCGACTCATTACATGTAACAGCCTCATTGTAACTAAAAGGTTCTGAACCAATGGACTCCGCCACACTGAATGCATAAGAAACCAGATTTACGTCTGCATATCTTTGAAGAGGTTTGATCTGTCTCATAGATCTACCAGTGACAATGCTATTCTGTTGTTCTTGAGGTACGCTGCTTTCCTCATGTGAGCCCTCCACTTTATTCTGCTCACCTTGGACTGAGACACCTTTATTTGAAGTAGAAACAAGAGCCTCTACCTGAAACTCCACATGCAGCTTGACACCACGATCTCTCTTTTCAATCGACTCATTCTTTTTTCGGGAATTATTGGTGGATTAAAGCATGGATGACTCATCAAAAGTCACGTCTCTGCTATACAAGAACTTCGGTGAAACTGGATCAGGACACCACAACCTGTATCCTTTTACCCCTTGGCCATATCCAAGAAATATACATTTCTTCGCTTACGGCTTCAATTTCCCTTCATTAACATAAACATAAACCGGGCAGCCAAACACTATTAAACTAGAGTAATTAGCAGGATGACCATACCATACTTCTTCAGGAGTCTTCAGCTCAATAGCTGTAGACGGAGATCTATTCACCAGATAGTATGCAGTATTAACCGCTTCAGCCCAAAAATCTTCACTGAGACCAGTGTTTAGTCTCATGCACCGACCCTTCTCAAAGAGAGTTCTGTTCATTCGTTCTGCAACTCCATTTTGTTGTGGTGTACATCGGACAGTGCGGTGTCTCACTATCCATTCGTTCTTGCAGAACTCATCAAATTCACCTGAGCAATATTCTAAACTATTATTAGTTAAGAGCTGCTTCATCTTCTTCCCCATTTGGTTCTCGATCAAGGCCTTGAATTGCTTGAAGGTGACAAAGACTTGGTCTTTACTTTTCAGAAAATACACCCACACCTTGCTTGAGTAATCATCAATAAAGGTTAACAAGTATCTATAACCACCTTTGGAAATAACCGGAGAGGGACCCCAAAGGTCAGAGTGAAAGTAATCGACTGTACCTTTATTCTGATGAATCCCAGTGTTGAACTTCACATCAGTCTGCTTGCCCAATACACAGTGCTCACAAAACTCAAGTTTTCCAGTGCACTGCTCACACAGCAAGCCTTGTTTGTTCAACACAGATAGACCTCTCTCACTCATATGCCCGAGTCGCATATGCCATAACTTGGTGGTGTCAGCATCTGGATCAATCGACGAAGACACTGCTGCATCACCTGTACAAGTGGAACCATCCAAGAAATAAAGTCCCTGCTCCAGATGTCCACGCATCATAGTCAAAAGACCAGAAAATACTCTTAATATTCCTCATTCACAAGAATACCGTAAGCCTTTCTTGTCCAAAGTCCCTAAGGAAATAAGATTCTTCTTCATTTCTGGAATGTGTCGAACTTCTGTCAAGGTTCTAATAATACCATCAAACATCTTGATACGGACCGTGCCAATCCCCACAACTTTGCAAGCATGGTCATCTCCCATTAGCACCGAGCCGGCACACCTCTCGTACGTTGAAAACAACTCCTTGGAGATACTAATGTGAAATGTAGCAGCTGTATCAAGAATCCACCGTTCACCAACGTGTGAGTCAGATGCTGCTAGAACAGTTTCGACATCACTTGACGACTGAGCGACAACCACATGTGCACCATCCTTGGTCTGCTCTAGTGGTTCACCTTTTTCCTTCTTCTTTGGACATTCCTTCTTGATGTGCCCATATTTCTTACAGAAATAGCACTGTACTCTTTTCTTGGACTGTGATCTAGAGACTTTTCCACTTGAATTTCCACCCTTGGTCCTAGATCTCCCCCGAGTAACCAAGCCTTCCCCTTGATTGCTTTCAACTACTTTCCCGGTCAATTTCTTCCTCAGCTCATTTGAGCCCAAAGCAGTCTTTACCTCATCGAGAGTAATGTCATCATGACCGTATAACATATTCTCCACGAAGTTCTCGTAAGGAGGAGGCAAAGAACACAAAACAATCAAAGCTTGATCCTCATCCTCGATTCTAATATCGATATTATTGAGATCCATAATAATTGTATTGAAAGTATCCAGGTGCTGGGATAAGGTTGTACCTTCTTCCATTTTGAGAGTGTAAAGCTGTTGCTTTAGAAAGAGCCTCTTAGTCAAAGACTTTGTCATGTACTTGCTTTCCAAACGGAGCCACAAGCCAGGTGCATTGGAATCTGTCCCGACTTCCCGCAAGACTTCATCTCCAAGACTAAGTAAGATGGCACTATGTGCCTTTTCCATTAACTCGTCCTTTAGCTCGTCCGAAAGTGATTCTGGCAATCTCTCTCTGCCACCCAAAGCCTTTATCAGCCCTTGTTGAACCAGCATAGCCCGCATCTTGATGCGCCATAGACTAAAACTATTCTTTCCAGTGAATTTCTCAACATCGTACTTGGCCGTGGAGACATTTGCAGCCATACTAGCTAATTAACCAGACAGCTAGAACTGAAAGGAAGCAATACAATATCACAACCAACTAACTTTGCAAATATAGCAAAGACAGTTGAGACGGCAATCGATTACCCGCTCTGATACCAGTTTGTTGTGGTTGGCAGGCCTGAATAAGCTAGTACGTAGGCAAACAATTCACAAGAAATATAGTGGAACACGCACAAGAAATAAAGTGCAAAAAATAAAATCAACAAGAGACACCGAATTTATGTGGTTTAGCTTAAAACCTACGTCCATGGACAGAGACGACAAGAAAATATTCCACTATAATCAATGAGATAATACAAGCTTAAATACCAAGTTTAAAACCTCAAAACCCGAGAGCACAACTAAGAGAAAATTAAATTTTCTAATTTTCTCTCCAAGACACCAGCTAACTGTGGGATATTTAAACAACCGATTTAACTTGCCTTTACTCTCTTATTCCCCTCACTCTCTCTCACTAGCACCACTCTCCTCCAAACTCTCTCAACCTCTTACAAGCTAAACACTGAATTGCTTGCTCGGTGTTTGTGCCAAGAATGCGGAGAGTTCTTTGCCTTTTATAGGCCATGCCATCCGAATAGGACAAAGGAACAACAATACCAAGTGAAAAGGAACCAGCTGTAGTTAGTTGGCAAGATTACGTGGCATTTTCAAGAGCAAATTGAAAATTTGCTTTGTCGGGTGCAGGTGGAGCAAAAGCTTTGACAATTTGTAATATAGCCTTTTAGCTATAGGGATAAAATCCAAAACTATGGGAGACAATATCTGAAGTCAAAAGGAAACTCAAATTTCCAGTCATTTTCCGACAGAATTCCTGAGATTGCTCTAAATCCACTTCCAAATATGTGTCATTAACTGAAGCTAACTTTAATCAGAATTTGTCTCTACGTATGTTTCTCGTGAGACAAGACAGAAAAGGTTGTTTATTTAATATGCTAGATTTTGGTTTACAGCATCGATTCTATGGAGATAAAAATTCTAGATAGAAACAAAAGCATGGCCAGAATTTCCTGTGATTTTTTTCCCTCAAAATCCTTCCTAAGAATCCATCTGGCCTGTTAGTGTGTCTAGATTCATTTTCCCCAGAAGACTTTGCAAATGTCTTCCACTTGAATCAACCCAAACAACCAGCAAAACTGAAACTAATTGCACGTGCAGTACTGAATGATTGAAGTGAGTCTGCAGATATTTAAGGAAGCTAAAAGAAGCAGATATGACTTCTCATCAGTTAAGGTACTTCTTCAAAACCAAGAGCTTCGGCTAAAGTATTTTGCAGGTTGCCCGGTCATAGTTTATTCTGTAGTATATTCTGTATTGGGGAGGATACAAGAGGTTACACTACTGCTTGAAACTTAAGATATCCTTGTTCCCATCCCACCTTAACCACTATAAGCTGAAGCAGATGCTTTTGATTAGCAATTTATTATGATATTATCATTCTGCTGGAGATTATTCTTCTCAACAGGATTTATAAATCCATTGTAGCTAGCACATAAAACATAATAGCCTAATTAACTTTAGCCTGCAAAAATGAAGTAGTAAGTTTAAATCCCACATTTCCAACCTAACAATCAAATATCGACAAGATGAGGCTATTCCCTTGGAACTTGGAAGGTTAATAACCTGGCTGCGCAGAACTTTCTGATTTTCTTTGGAAAGGAACCAAAACTAAAACCAGCAGAGATGAGGTTTACTAGAATTCGCCAAAACAGAAATATGCTTTGTATCTTTATTGTCAATGGTGATTTTAATGGCTTGCTGGTGCTAGATTCGATGAGCAAGCAAGCAACATAGCTAAGGGTTGTTAACATAGATCCTAGTAAACCAGCTAAAGTTGGTGTGTTTCCTAATACTAAATCTGGTTTTTGCTTTTTGTATGGTAACTAAGAACCTAGGGAAAGGAAATGAGTGGGAGATTATGTTTTTTGCTAGTTCTCTCACTAAGCAACGTTTCATGGCTAGTTAGCAATACTCGATAACTTTTCTAGTAACCTTAGGCTATTGTTAAGAATCATTTCAGCAATGCATCTGGACAAATTTAAAGTAGAAACCGTTTATTTTGTGCTCCAGTCAAAATGGTGGGAGATTTTCTGGCTCTTTACATCTTCAAGAAGGTTGGCAACCGGAAGAAAGAGTTTTCCTTTTCAGACAAGCTCTTAGTGTAAGACCATCTTATTTCTAGTTCTAAGGGCAGAAAAAGTTTCAGTAATTGGAGTTTACACAAGACCATTCGTGTTTATATGTCAGAAAAGGGTATGATCCAAGACAAAAATGAAGATTTTTCAGATTATTGCTTTTCATTTTAGACAAGACCAATGTGATTGATAATGTTTAAATTAGAAAATTACGTTCTAATGGGAATGCCAATTAGCTTTGTTTTAGCAGAGTCTTCTGCTGCAGCCTTTCAGATGAAACACATGTAGTTTTTCTTGTATTACTTTAGTTGGTTAACAACAAATGGCACCAGGAATTCTCCTAAAACATCATGATTATCCGATTATTTCACAGTTCCTATACACAAAGTGCTTAAGCCTAGTTGATTTAATTGCTTGGTAAGTAAGGTACAGGAAAATGAGCCGCACCTTTTATCTTGAGGATATGCTGCATTTATTTCCTTCACAAAAGAGAGAGAGCCCCCGGCAAAGTGAACCTAGACGCAATCACGCAACGGTGGGAAAAATAGGAGGGTAAAGAACACAAGTGGTGCCAGTCGCTTGTTGCTGTACTCTCCTTCTGCTTTTTCTTTGTCACTCTCTTCCTAGAACCAGAATCTGGAGTATAACCCCAACCGCAACAGGATTTTTATGTATTGCAGATGTGACAAGAGAATATTTTCGCTAGAAAAAAAACACCTAAATATACTTTCTTATTTCCTCTTAAGATCTCAAATCTATATGGTAACCTTTATTCCAAGCTTATCAACGAAGCTGGCTTACCTGTTGAAAAGCTTCGTAATGGCTTATAAACTCCTAGGCAAAGGAAATTATTGAAGTTAATGTTGGCAAGCACTTGGTGATTTTTTCCTTCTGAAAAGTAAAAGAAAAAGGTTGAAAATTATAGACCTTATATAGAGATGAAAGAGTTGGAAAACCCGAGAAAAGCTTTGGGTCCACTTGCTACAATTGTTCTATTCACTTTAATTTATTTTCCCTCACGTACTGACCAGGTTCAGTTCCAGCGAATTGGACGCTGCGAATTTCACTCACTTCCTAATCATTGTTCCAACCACATGGATCCCCATTTCAAATTATGTCGATATCTCAGCTTAGTGATAGTGAACCTTGCCTATAAATATCCAGGAAACCTTCTGCTCATTTGCATACCCAGTAAACTGTAACATGCATGAAGAAAGGAAAATGTCAGCTGTTCCCTGGAGTTCCCTCGACCACTTCACTGGGGCCATTTTAAGACCTTTAGCAGAGGAGAATTTTTTGCCCTGCTGAAGTGTTTGGGGGAACTCTGGTTGATAGTTGACACTGGTTTAGCGGGGAATGTTGAAGGCTCATTTCGAGTATCATATTTAAACAACTACATTTTTTTTTTGGGGGGGTATGTTATTCGATGTCTCATTTGATTAGAACCATCTCGACAACATTGTAAGCTGGAACATTGCATCATGGTTGTGTGGCTTCTTTCTTGCTTATGTTATCCTTCTTAATTTTATTCTTTTTTCTAGGCTTGCCAGATGCTCTGATGCCTTCATTACTACTTCCTACTGCTCAAAATTGCCTAAAATTGAGAATGGCTGCCTTCCCAGGGGACTTTTAGCCCTCTGTCCATTTCTATTACAACAATTTTTTGGTTGATTTTTCTAATATGCTTCTATTTTGGCTGCTATCTCTTCCTTTTGGTGTTATCTACTATCTACTTCAATTACGATTTCAGAGATGTACTGTAAACTTCCAGCTTCAATACCCCCACGAGAAGAAACTTAATGAATAATAATCCCTTGCCCCATCTCAGTGTTTTATCTTGTACTCCATATATCACAATCCGTCATGTGTCTCATTTATTTAACTTATCTTATTTTTTATTTGGTTTTAGCAAAATAAGGATTTAAACTTAATCATACCCCGATAATATCATAAACGTAAAAATTTACCATCAAAATTGAAAACTTTTAATTTGGAACTAAACTCTTATTATAAAGGGTCTTCTTTTCTCTCTAGGAATAGCTTTAGAAACTTTTCTTTAAAAAAAACCTAAAATCAAATAAGAAATAAATAGAGTTAAATGAAAGGAACACGTGGCATGTTCTGGTGTATGAGGTATAAAGAAGGACACTAAAATGGAATAGGTGATTTCTATCCGAAAATAATATGTATCATTTAGAGAAATACGTGAGCCTTTTTCTGAGATATCTTTTTTTTTTAATAAATAGCACTAATAATTCTTAAAGTTTGACCAAAATTCTATTTGTTCTTTATAATATAAAATATTCTATTTTGATCCTTAAAATTTGAAAGTCAAACTGTTTGGTCTTTATAGTTTAAAAAGTTCTATTTTCATTTCTATAGTTTGAAAATCAAATCAATTTTATCCTTATATTTTTATGCTTTAATAATTTTTTAAAACTTTTTAATATAATATATATATTTAAGATATAAATAAATAAATTTCAATTAAAATTAGTATCATAATATTAGAAACTATACAGAAAATTGGCACTTACAAAATTAATAAAATACTAACAGAAGGATCAAAGTGGTTTAACTTTCAAATTGTAGGGACCAAAATAAAATGTTTCAAACTTTAGGGACCAAAATAAAATTTTGGTTAAACTCTCGGGACCAATGGTGTTATTTACTCTTTTTTTTGAGCTATTGAGTTATTATTTGGTTCTGAGGTCCCACAAAACTCCTTCATAACGATCGTCGAAGGAGGGTATTCACTGTTAAGAAATTTTGTTCTATTAATTTAGGCGTTGCAAGAAACAAATAGACCCAAAGCCTTAATGCAGGAACTCTGATGCAGAATGAGAAGAATATAATCTTGAGATTGCAGATGGAAAGTGAACGCCACCTTCTGAACAAATTGCCTTCTCACACAAGTAAAGCACCATTTCTATTTGGTTTAATATATAAAATAGTAGTCAAACTTATACAAAACTGTCATTTTGGTCTTTCAATTTTTATTTTAGAATTTTGACCATCGAATTTTTATTTTGTTCATAATATAACCCTTGATGCTGACATAGTCTAATAAGAAAATTTCACGTGTCATATGAAAATTCTACTTGTCAATACATGATTAGGCCACGTCAGCATCAATGGCTATATACAAAATAAAATTTGAAGGGCCAAAAGGATAATTTTATACAAATTCGAGGGCTATTTTATGTATTAAGCCATTTCTATTTAAAGAACCAGATATCTTTTGAGTTGTGCAGGACTAGCTAGAATCAGGAAAGAGTTATTCACTTTGTTTTACCAGGTTCATCAGTTCTTTGCCGAAGACTTGAGTAGTTTAATATTAAGATCACTTGCTTTCAGTATGAAAAAGGAATATACAGTACGTGCTTCTTGTCTACCTAAAAGGTTCAATTTTGATTGATATTAAAAACAGACTAGAAAAATCATCTGAATTTTAGTAACACATCACAGAAGAAGTGAACAAGTATAACCAATGAAAAGAAAATCCTAATTTACAAGCTAGTTATCCAGAACTAGAAGAGGTTTAATTTCTTGAACTACAAGTGAAAAAAAGAAAAAAAGAAACGCCTTTAGCATTATGAATCTGAAGTCGGAATCTCAAACCTGCAAATTGGGCAATCGTGGCTCACCTTCAACCACTTCTCTATGCAGTCACAATGAAAAGCATGAGAACAAGGCATTCGAGAAGCGTATGATCCAACCTTGAGTTCCTCCAAACATATCACACAATTTTCACCTTTGATCACACACTTTCTCTTGGTTCTTTCTCCACCCTTTTCTTCATCTTCATCTTCAACTCTAACTCTTTTCAGCATCTTCTTGACCGCCGACTCCTGCGCCGGAACAATGCCATAGTTGCTTCTTTCAAATTCCAATTCGGATTCTGCCACAGCCCCCATCAAAAAGGCCCCCTCCGCCTCAAAGTTTACGTGTTCCTCAAGTGTCCCGATAAAATCTACACATAAAGGCAAAATTTTCCGACCCCTGTTGGACTTCAGCTTTTCAAGTCTAAGTCCATGTCGAATAATAACCTCGATGCAATTGTCAAACATAGGAGAGTCGAGCGGGAGTTCGAGTTGACTAAGCATGAGACCAAGAACTTGGGACGCCACGTAATGGTATTTCAAAATACGGGGACGAAAACGACGAGTTGCTTGGAGGATTAAAGGGTTGGCGTTATTGAGTTCAAAGTAGAGGTCGCATGAGCCATGATGTTGAACTTGAACATGCTCGAGTTGCAGGGTCATGGTTAATTCAACTTGGACATGATCGGGAGTGGGGGAACAGAGTTCTACTTCTGCTGGTTCGGTTGGAGGACGATGAACGATGTAGTTTAGGTTACTTAAGTAGCAAGAACCGGAAGCCATTAGAGAGAATATTTTTCTATTTAGTCAATCAATCAGAATGGGCGATTGAAATCACCAGTGATTAGTGGAAGCCTCTTAGTATTTATATAACGCTGCCAGGGGAGTCCAAAATCTAATAGGACTTGTAAAATACGTAGAAAGTACCTAATTCTATGTTTAATCCACACATTAATTCCTTAATATACAAGTTTGCCTTTTCTTTAAAAAAAAAAACTATATACTGTAAAATTTTTTGTTTCTTATTTTATAAATTCCATCTTGAATTTTATTTTTATACATATACTTGTCCTTTTTTAAATATTAATTAATTAATTAATTTAAAAAACAGAGTATCCATATTAACTGTTTCTGGCATTTTCACAGAATTTATTCCATTAGTAGTAGTTAGCGCACGTCTGATTTTAGCCTTAATTTCCTTCCTCCCAAGCTTACTCCTGACTGGAATCTTGGCATGCATGAATGGATTATGATCAATTCAGGGCTTCAATTTATTACTTCTTTCTATGAGTTAATTATGCAAAGCAAAGAAAATAATCAATTCTTGATCATTAATTAAGAAAGAACTAGCCAGAGAGAAAGAAGCTAATGGCTACTTGCCTTGTATTTTATTTTATCATTCATTTTTCTTTTTTGCCTCAGATTAATATTTAGCCAGGTTCAGTACTTCAGTTCTTAGTAGAGAGAACAGTGATTTTGAAAATTACTCAGTGTCCATGCTATGAAAAATGTAAATTGCCTTGCCTAAAATTCAAACTTTAATTTGATTTATATAAGATAATCCAAATTTTAGTAATGCATCAGATCAGATAGAAATAAAAGAAACATTAATTATATCAAAGAAACTAATTCCAATAAATACAAAAAAATAAAAATTAAAGAAAGAAGAATAATAACTATATATACTAGTTTTGAACCCCGTACGTTGCACGGAACATATAATGTAATTACAATTTTAGTATTTTAAAAAATATTTTTAAATTATCAAAATTAAAAATAAAATTGAAATATATGATGTATCACACAAATTATTTTAAATCGTGTTTTGCTACCAGTTGTCATGGATTACTTGTTAAGCAGCCATGATTGCTCATTAATTTTTTTAGGGGTTTTAGTATAAAATTTAAATTAAACCAAGCTGTTTATGCTGTTTCAAAATTATAATACGCTCAACTAATTTTAATATTTCCTTTTCAAAAAGTCAATTAAAATGAGTTTCACGAAAAATTTAAAATTAATATTTTAAATATTATCACTTTTTATTTAATATGTTAATAGATAAATAAATATTCTTTCGATAAAGTTAAGCCACTAATTAAAAATTATTTTGAAAGTGAATCTTAAAATTTAAAATATTTATTGTAGGATTTTAGAAAAAATAAAAATATATTCTTTTAACAAATTTTAGCCACAAATTAAAAAAAAATGTTTGAGGTTTAATCTTCACATTTAAAGTATTTATTGTGTTAGGGTTTCAGAAAAAAAGATAATAGTTTTTGATAAAGTTAGTCACAAATTAAAAAAAAGATTTTGAATGTAATTTTTATTCTCATTACACAATTTAAGGGTAGTTTTATCTATACATTAAAATAATTAACATTAATTAAATTTGTTTTTTTTAAAAGAATAATTACTTATTTTTTGTAAGCTTTTTAGGTTCTTATCGGATGCTTATAGGCACCCAATAAGAATACCCATTAAATTTTATGTAATATATATAGTATTAACTAAATCAATACTTAATAGCAATACTTTTTCAATTAAAAGTAAATCAATGCTTAAAATAAGAAGACATAAACTTAAATTTTGCTAATTTTAATTTTTTTAAATTTTATGTTTTAATTAATTACTTGCACCATTTTGCATGTTTACTATTATGTGTAAACATTCAAATGATGGTTATTACTTAACATTACGTCAACGTTTAAATTTATAAACTTATTCAATAAGCTTACTTTACATATGTGTAATTGGCTTTCCCTTCTTTTTTTTTTTCTTTG